>ML105327.1:271091-460973 GCA_003697995.1 Taxidea taxus jeffersonii
GTTTTATGACATTAAGAGTCTCTTTTGGTTTGTCTCCCTCCCGATCCCATCTTGTTTCATTTTTACTTTTCCTACCACCTTAACTCCCACCCCCGTTGCATCTCCACTTCCTCATATCAGGGAGATCATGTGATAGTTGTCTTTTTTTAGTCTGCTGTTCAACCCCTCCTAGGGATTGTCTCTCGCCTGGTAGTATTCGATATAAGCACATGTTTTCCAAATCTGTGATACATATAAGCAAGGTCCTAGGGTCCAATAATTCCATTTCTCAGAATGTGGGAATACTTAAAAATCCAACAATTATGAATAACAACAAAATGATGATGACAACAGTTTATTAACATGAACTGATCTAGTGTGTCATATCCTGTCCTAGGAACTTAGTGGGATGTAAGAGTTTTTGCCAGTTGTTAAGATAACAACCTCAAAAAGTTGAACAACAGGTTTTACGGTTTTATGTCACTGTTTTACATGTCAGCTGGAATTGGGTGCAGTCGCACGGCACAAATCTTTTTCACTTGGGTTTCGGGCTAAAAGAAGCAGCCCTATCTCAGTCATTGAAAAGGGAAAAGCAGTAAACCTCACATTTTAATGGAGACATATTTACATGATTTAATAATCTCTGATATAGAATCTGTTTTTTCTTAATGTTTTGGATTTGTTCCCTTAATGTGTTTAGATTGCTCTTATAATCATCCTAGGAAAATTAATCCTTACCGCGTATCAATTTACCAACAGCTGGAAAAAATCCCCATTCATTCTTTCATCTCAAAGGAAGAACTTTCAGTGAGGAAAAATCATGGATATAATCTACCTAATCTTTTCCTAAAAGATCTGTCAATGGTGTCACTTTAATAAGAATAACCACAACTTTCTGTGGACACTTCCTACATTTTTTCCAGATAAAATGAATTTTGAGAGATTTGAAGAAAGCAGAATGGAAAATTCACCAACTAAAGAAACTATATTACTCTCCTGCCAAACTTCAAATAATGTGCCTGGATTTTTGTTGTTGTTGTGCTTTAAGTTAGAAGGAGTTTAGCAACTGCAAACTTACCATTTTAAAGATTATTCTATTTGAGAAACTCCTACTCTCCTATGCTTTGATAGGATTATGAAATTAGAAAAGTATATTCTTAGCACCAGTTAATCTTATGCCTACAGTTTACCTCCCAAATTTTATTTGATGTCCTCTGAACTTTCCACATCTGCTTATAATAAGAAACTATATACAAGAATTTATTAAGACTCTAATCAATGTTTAAGAGAAATGTTTTCTTCTCCTTCAGATTCTATATTTTCTATTAATATATTTGCTTTCTTAAAACACCATCCCTAAGAAATATACTGCTTATGGCCCATGGCAGTCTCAATGTCATTCGTAATCAATTGTCTCACCGTTGGCTCCTCACTTTACTCTCACATAATACAGAGCAAATATGGTAAATATTGTTCCTGAACATTTTGTCTTTTATTTCCCTAGTATATGTTATATGCTAACTGATATTTCCTATCACTTGACTTTCAAGGAAAGTTCAAATTCCATTGAGAGCTAAGGTAGTTGTAATGCTAGCCAAATGGTATTGCCTACTCACACACACCGTGTATCATAATGGCTTAATTATCTACTTCTGTTTTGAGCATTTATTGATCTAGGAATTATCTCATGAAATATTAGCAATCTGCCTATAATTCCTCCAGATGTTGAAGAGAATATAAAGGAGTGTTGGGATAATGTCCTCATCCACAAGGAGGTTAGAGTTCAACAACGATATGATATTCCGACAGAGAAAAGTTATTTCTTCCTCTTTCTCTTATTCCCTGCCAAGTTTTCCTCAGCTGTTGAGAGTTTCTATGGCTTTTGTCCAAAGAGATTTTGCTACATAATCAGTGCAAAGCATCTTCTGCAGAGGATAGAAATATATCCCTATGAGAACAATTCCTGAACAGTGGTCAACAGTTTCTTGATTGCCTTCCCCTTCAGAGAAGAACATTTGAGGCAATACACAAAAAGGATTACTAAACTCAAGTTTAGCTAAAGGTGTCTGGTTGTTACTAAATCAACAATTGTTGTTATTTAATTGGATTGGCCGTGAAAGACTATCCTTCTAGAAACCTTCTAGTTTTTGTGGTAATTCATCTGATATCTGCCATAAGGTTTTAAAAAAAAAAAGCCTGCATATTTTTTAGTACGAAGATTAGTTAAAACATCTCTTCAGTCTTCACAATGGCACTACTGGATTTGGCGAAGGGCAATGCTTTGTTCTGAGAGGCTTCCTATGCGTTACGGAATATTTACTTAAGATTTCGTTTATTTATATGTCACAGAGAGAGCACAAGCGGGGGGAGGGGCAGAGGCAGATGGAGAAGCAGGCTCCGTATGAGCAAGGAGCCTTATGCAGAGCGCAGAACTCGAACGCAGGACCCTGGGATCATGACCTGAGCCAAAGGCTGACTTTTAACTGACAGAGCAACCCAGGTGTCCCTGCATTGCAGAATATTTAACATCTCTGTCCCCAAGCCATAAATGCCAGTTGCTCCCTCCTCCTGGTGATTGCTACCACTAAAGCATCACAACTATTTTACTACAGCCTCATGGGGGTGGGAGAGACATTACATGCCCTGAGAATTGCTGGTATATTATTTTTTCCATTAATATTCAAATGTGATACTGTATACATTATAAATTCCTATATTTGAAACATATACACAAAATTAAGCAGAGCATAGTTCCAAGAAAACATAAATTCCTAAACTTTACTGTTAAAATGCTCAGATGTGGTCAAACTTGGATTCTGAGCTTCTGAAGAGAGGCATTCAAAGGCATGTTCACTTTAATATGATGCCTTAGACATTTCTAAGAAGTGAGAAGTGAAAGAGAGTCATATGTCAAAATGCTTTTTGGTCAACAGCCTCACCTAATTGTTTGAAATGGGACTATTTCAGTGTTCTGTCTAACACCACTAGAGCACCTTAAGGAAAATTTGTTTTCACAGAAAAAAATATCCTTTGTCTTCCTTTCCATTCTATTTGGAATAAATGAAGAGCAAGCAAACCTTGCACACATTAGTCTCATTCTCAATGATGAATGCAATCAAAACTTCTTTGGCTGCTGATACCATCTGCTAACTGTGGTATTCTGAACTGTTGTAAATATTTCTTTATACATTCTATTTCTAATAACCCACTAATATTAATCGAGATAATCAGTTCCTTTAAACACAGTTGAATATAAAGAAATAGATATTATATGATTAAATAATATTATTCATGAAAGAACAATGACTTTGAGCTAGAACTCATGGAACATGGCATATGTTTCCAACAGGCTCGTTTTTAGGCCTTACTTGTAATACAACGCCCTCTTGGATGGAAACAGATCTTTTGTGAAATTCAAAGATATCACTACTATTACAGTGAAACTTACCATTGCATCACAGAAAGAATAAAATTAGACGGGCTAAGTTTATTCTTCACAGAGCTTCACTGTTTATACTATATTAGTGTTTACTCTTTTTTTGTTGTTGTTGATATCAAATTGATTATTGAATAAGTCAAGGAATCAAAGCTAAACTGTCCAAGTTATGATCATATATTCTCCTTTTTTTATTATTTATGAAAGAGAGAAGCCGCATATGCTGCTTTTCCATTGTTCATGAATTTTGACTTTTTTACTCAGGACTGTAATGAACCAAATTCCTGACTCTAGAAACTTTAACTTTTACTATTTCCACTTTACTCCTATTCCCTTTCTAGGAACTCCTACTCTTTCCTACAAAATCCTATTTGGAAATTAATCAGATAAAGTTGCTCTCAGAGTCTCTCACTTGTGATATGACCATGCCTTTTCTATTTCTCATGTGATTGAAAACCTCCCCTAATACATTCCAAGTTTTCTTATTCCCGTTGCTTTTTTTTTTTTGCTGGGATTAATTGATATTCACACTACCTTCATTCCATCCTCCATCCTGAGTCTCTGGAGATCGATGTGAGCCCTAGTAACAGATTGGCAGCTGGAGGAGCCAGTAGACAGATACCAGCTTGTTATTCTGCACATAAGCATGAGTTAACCAAGGGTGGAAAATCTTCCCGAATATGTCTGAAAGTATGAAAAATGTGGTTCTTTCATGCTTGAATAACTGAAAGGTAGCCAAACTACTTCTATCAAACTTTGAAAGAATCAGACTGAGAATAGCATGATAAATTTTGACTCAAAAGTTAATTTATTCAAAAGGTTACAGAGCATTTGAAATCAAGGAATTTAAATAGGGAATGCCTCTTGAACATCTGAAGTATCCTTGCAAGAAAAGTGAAACTGATAAGGAAATATATGAGAAAGCAAAGAGATATCAGGTTAATTATAAATTCTGTTCAGATAGGTGGGTATATGGAAATAAATTTCTCTTATCTTTTTGTACCTGTATCAGACTCACTTTCCTCCAAAACTTCATTTTGAAATATGTCATCTGTGCAAATGTCCTTTCCAATTCCCCATTTGCTATGATTTCCCCAGTGTATTTATTAGGTGACATAAATAAAAACATTTTAAGTCCCTGTGGTCAGTTTTTAGAAATACTTGTTTTTTTCTTATTTTGATCTATTTTGAGGGAGATTGCCTACTTGTTGTCTCAGTAAACATTTTTATGCTCAGCTACCATTCTGGAGGAAGCAAGAGTTTGTAGTTGTACTAATAATACAAAATTGCAAAAGATTACAAAATCAGTATTATATAATTTCATAGAGAAATCACATACCTTTACTAGACACCATGTGCAAATACACAAAAAATAATTCTATTTCCATTGATCATGGAAAATATTTTTGGCTTTGCAACTTGTTATCTATTCCTTCATATGTTCCCATATGCTGAAATAATATGCATAATGAGCTGACTGGAAAGTTAAACAATCAATTTAACATTGCAAATAGGTGCCAAATAAATGGCTCTTGCTCAAAAAAAAAAAAAAAATAAGTGAATTTCCAGACCTCAAATCCTGAGGTTAGATACTTATACAGGATAAGTGGGGTCTTGGGAAAAATCCAACTGCTGAGGTTGTATTACTCCTTCATCTTCTGTTTCCTTCTCGTTGCAAAATAGATTCAAATTCATAATGCAAACACATACTTGACATTCTAGTTTTATATCACGATAAACTGTCCAAAATTTATAGTGAAATGCTTTTCAACATAAAAAGAATGAATAGAAACATAGACACAAAGAGTAAACTTGTTTATGCCTGAGGCTTATTTTGATGTCTGAAACATGTGTGAAGTACTCAAGAGCCTTGTAAACTTTGTTACCTCCACCTCATAAACTCCATCTCCTTGTCCTCCAAGAAAAATGTATTATAGTGATCCTCATCGTTAGCCCTTGCATTTTGATGGTTAGAACATTAAATAAAAGATTAGTGCTAAAGTTAGAAGAGCTCTATAATACAGATATTTTCTATTCTACTTGAGATAAACTGGAATTTTTCTTTCCAAGAAAAAAGTTCAACATGTCTTGCCTTCATCTATGTGTTTACTTTATTTTCAATAACTGAGTACTACTGTTTTCTAGAGAAATCTCACATTTCAGAACAGTAGTGTGTCTAGTATGGACCTCAAGTGTAAGAATTGAAATATCTTCTGGATAAAGGTGCAATCAGATATTAGCAAATGTTATCTTCCTAGTTAAAATTAAAATGTATCTGCATAGTAATATATTTAAAATATTCAGATTTAAATTACAGATTTATTTTATTTTAATTTCACTTTCCCATTTTTATTTCTATTATAGGGGCACTGACATTTTGTTTTTGTTTCGTTTTGTTTTGTTTTCATTAATGAGAATATCAACTGTGATAATTGAAGGTACCATAAATGTTATGGCCATGTTGTCTGAATGTCTATATTCTTTCTATAGTCTTTGGAACTGTAACTGTAACTACTGTTGAATAACCACATACTTGTTGTTAAGTTAGTTTTTAATAATCAATAATTCTGGGGCACCTGGGTGGCTCAGTGGGTTAAGCACCTGCTTTTGGCTCAGGTCATGATTTCAGGGTCCTGGGATAGAGCCCCACATCAGGCTCTCTGCTCAGCGGGGAGCCTGCCCACCCCTGCCTGCCTCCCTGCCTACTTGTGATCTCTCTGTCAAATAAATAAATAAAATCTTTTTAAAAAATAGTCAATATTTCCAATAATACTGAACATACCTGTATATTTAATGCATTTCTGACTATATTTTAAGGATAAATCCCAGGAGAAAAATTATTGAATCGAAACATGCTAATGATGTCCCAAAAGTTGGACCAATTCCCCTGCCATCAACTAGCTTCCCAATCCTTACCGCAAGACATCATCACTTTTTAAAGATATTAATTTTAAAATGCATTGGAGAAATAAATGATAATTCACTCATTGTTCAGAGAAACCTAAACCATTTAGTCACTTAAAAACAAAATGGTAACAAAATGCCAAAATACTTCTAATTTCCCTAATTTAAATAAAATGATTTCTTGAATTTCCTTTATTTAAATAAATATTTAATTTCACTTTAATATCTGCTTCAAAGAAGGGTTTTCTGGGGTAGTCATTCAGTAAACCCTGTGCCACAGGTTAATAAAAGTTAATGATTACACAGCTTACAGGGGTAGAGAAATATAAGGTCTTCAAAAACATCTCATTTTATGGTTCCCCTATTTATTTATGCGTTCATTTATAGTGTGTTGAGTAACCTCTACGCCCCTAAAGGTAAGACCCCATGTGCAATGACTTCTACAGTTTACACTAGAAGAATCCGTATGTCCCCAAGAGTAAAATTCAAAGTATGGTAGACTCCCTTAAGTGGAACAATCTTCGCCTTTGCTCATATATTCAAGTTTCAAAATTGGAAAATGTTAGCTCTTAAAGGAAATGATGGATTGTTGCTATCACTCTCATAATTTGCTTTTATGCAGAAGGCAAGTGAGTCATAAGGAAGTGAAACAACACAAGCAAGGTTATACCACAGGCTACAGAAAGCTGGGGCACAAACCAGGATGTCTTGACTTCTGATCTGATGTTCTTTCTGTTCCTGAACTAATAGCAAGATGCAAAGAGTCTAATTCCTTTGTGGGTTAATTTGAATACTTGAATGTGCTAAAGTGTCACTTTATAGGGCATACATAGAAGATGCCTGCATAGTCAGCCTTTAGACCCTGACTTTGTTGACATTCTTACACTGTGTTTCTTCAGCCGATAGATGGCACACTTACTGCTTATAGTTGTATGATAGTCTGGTTACTTCCAGAAAGGCTCCATTTATGAGGACTAAACAAGCTGTACTTCATGACGGGACTATGTAAATTTCTTCACTAGTTGCTTTAAAAAGCCAATCATCTATCAATGATTATAATGATATAAGTCAAATAAATATTCGTGCCAACTAGGAAATGAAATTTCCTTCTGAATGTGTTCTACATATGTGTATGCCCTATTCATATCTCCCACATTCCCACAGAGAGAAAATATTTATATAACAGTACATACAGTACAGTTATGAATACTTGGTTCTTTATCAAATATGTCTTCTTGTTACTTCTAGCTTTATCTCTGGGCCTACTTTTATGCACCTCTGCTATACATTTTTAAACCAAAGAATAACCTGTTAATAAGGTGATTAGAATTTACTCCTCAATGTAATATGTATTCTAATCTACTTTCTCAACTCTCCTCATATAACTAAACCAACTGTATTACATAGCTATTTCTTAATTTACTGTCCACTTTTTTAAAACATGCATTTAGGAGAATTTTGTATTCTAGACTGAAATTATTTTAATTTTTAAAACTATACTGTTTGAACTTTTGTTATGAATTAGAAAACAAAATTTCCAAATAACAGACAAATGCTAGATAATTTCAGAAAAACCCTCTAATTTTGTCAAATAGACCAAAGCAATCAGAATGATCCATAAATGCACATAGGTGCCAATAATTCTCAGGTTTGATCAAAAGCATTTTTCTCAGGCATTCTGATATCACATACAAAGGCACCTCACATTAGTAGTTCATGCATACTGTTAGTGGCATAATAAGTCAAATTCATTCATCCCTAAGAACTAAATTACAGTTTCTGGAAAGGTAGAAAAAGACAGTGCTCTTAAGATACAAAACCATCCCTCACCCTTTAGCATTTTGAGTGAAAATGTACAGCGATTCTCCCTGGCTTATGATCATTTTTAGCACTCAGCTCCCTGATTTCTCCTTTGTTACTCCAGTTACCATTCTTGGGAATTCAATGTGGATCCAACATCTTTGCTCTCTTCAACGTCTAAGGTTATTCCTTCCTAGATCTTTTGTCTTCATTGTTATCAATCCTACCTCAAAAATCTGCATTTTAATGATCCCATTTCACTACCACATTCTAACATTCTTGTTTACTTACTGAAGTAATTATAAGCTAGCTAAGTTTCAACCTTTCACAGGCCCCTGATAGTTGAGTCTACTTTTCCACTCTCCAGATCTATCTTTTTCTTTACTTTCCTCCACACCCCTGTCCTTACTGCCTTCTTTACCCAACTGAGATTCCAGAGATGCCTTGGATGACTACACAGCACTATGACCCATGCCTTGCTAAGGCTCTTGTCCTCCTCTCCCTCTGACCTACTTGCTGGCAAACCCCCAATTGTGGTTCAATTCAACTATTCACCCACCCGTCTCTTCAGCTGTATATGGCTGGAGGAAAAAATTCTCTCTTCTGTGTGGACTGATCTCCCTTTAAATTTGTGTTTGCAAATCTCAAATGGACAGGTCCACATCCACAATCCACTACACTTCCCCAAGCTCTCAAGCTCCTATTTCACTCTGTTTCCAGACACACCTACCACCTCTCTCACACTACCCTGAAGATACTGGATCAAATGTCATTGAAAACAACTTGTTACCATAAAAATGGCTCGTTCTTCCTCAGCCAAATTCACTTATTTATCTTTGCTTATGTTCAAATAGTCTTCTTCTTCCTGCTCAAAGGAAGAGATGTCTGCTGTGACCTAAACCCTGATTCTTCCTAGGTAATCTGAAGAACCCCTTCAGTCTCACCCACTTATAGGCTTTGCTTTTCATAATTACATGTACAATTAGCCTCCTTTTCTCTGTATTATCAGATTTTTCTCACTCCAACATTACTTCCAACAGCAAAATAAACAACAACCAAAAAGCCTTAATATCACTCCATCTTAAAAAACAAACAAATAAACAAACAAAAACCCTCACATTCTAGCATATGCCAAAAGCAGCCCTACCTTAGAAACTTTGGACTCAGGGCGCCTGGGTGGCTCAGGGGGTTAAAGCCTCTGCCTTCGGCTCAGGTCATGATCCCTGAGTCCTGGGATCAAGCCCCGCATCAGGCTCTCTGCTCAGCCGGGAGCCTGCTTCCTCCTTTCTCTCTGCCTACTTGTGATCTCTGTCTGTCAAATAAATAAATAAACTCTTTAAAAAAAAAAGAAAGAAAGAAACTTTGGACTCTTTCTGGATGATTTTCCTTCAATGTTTTAAAAGTCTCCTCACCACATAGGTTTAACTGAAATGTCTTCAGAGTTCTTCACAAGTGTGATAACTAAATTACCTCCCATGAGATATTTCTACTTCTTCCTTAAACATAGCAGTTATATATTTCTTCATCTGCCTATTGACTGTCTCTCCAGTATAATATGAGCCACATGGGGGACAGGAATTCAGTGTCCCCGCTCACCAATGCACCTAGAATGCCTGGAACAAAACTAATGATACGATAAGCTCTCAAAAAATAGAGATAAAGGGTGCCTGGGTAGCTCAGTTGGTTAAGTGACTGCCTTTTGCTCAGGTCATGTTCCCAAAGTCCCGAGATCAAGTCCTGCATAGGGGTGGGTCCCAGCTCCACGGGGAGTCTGCTTCTCCCTCTGACCTTCTCCCCTCTCATGCTCTCTCTTACTCTCTCTCAAATAAATAAATAAAAATCTTTTTAAAAAATAGAGATAAAAATTAAAAGGTAAGTTTTAAATACAAGTGTTCCATCATGCAATCAAATTAGTTTCATTAATATTCTTCTCTTTATTTATTTTTAAGTACACTCTACATCCAGTAATGGGCTTGAATTCAGGACCCTGAGATTAAGAGTTGCATGCTCTACTGACTGATCCACCCAGTTGTATTCATATGCTTAGTGGCACAGATTTAGTCTCATGAAAATCATATTTCCCTTAAACTTTTTAGATATTGCATTAGTTTGTTATTATCTAAATACCTTACACTGAGTGGCTTTAAACAATAGAAATTTATCTTCTAAGAGTTCTGGAGGCTAGGAGTCCATCATCAAGCATCGACAGCTTTGGTTTCTTCTGAAGTGTCTCTCCTTGGTTTTCCAGTGGCCACCTACTCCCTGTGCCTTCACATAGTCCTCCCTCTGTGCATGTGCGTGTCCAAACTGCTGGTCCTTTTAGGATCACCAGGCATATGGGAAAGAGCCCTTCCTAATGACCTCATTTTAACTTAATTACCTCTTTAAAAACCCTACCTCCCGATGCAATCACATTCTGAAGTACTAATGGATAGGACTTTGACAGCTAAGTTTGGGGGGACACAATTTGGCCCATAATAGTTACCTATTGAGGAAAAGGCAGATCTATGTTCTAATCTAGCTTCCCCAGCTTTTCAAACCTTATAGAATTTCCTTAATCATAATAATTGTTTCTTTATCACTAAGGTGGTAACTAAAAAAAACTGCCTCAGAGAATTATTATTAACATTAAAGGGAAAAAATAAGAGACTATAATATGTGCTTGTCACACATGAAAAAAATTAGTCATAATGTGCTGTCACACAGGTGATCATTTTATATTACAAATTAGTGCTGTTTCCTTGTCCTTGTCTTTGTTTTCTGTTTCTCTATCATAGAGTGTGCATTTATGTATTTCCCTATTATCTTCTAATAGCATAAGTGTAAATTCTCTCCATAGGAAGATTAAAGGTAGAGTAAGTAGTGCCATTAATTGTGCAGAACATTTGCTCAGTGTGCAACCACTGTGGCTTGAACACCAAGAGTCCCACTCACAGGCTACAAAACCCCTCAAGGCCGCAGTATTCTCTGTTAACAAGTATACTGTAGGCCTCTTTTGAACGCCAGTCATATTGGCATGAACAAGAACTAATGGTCATTCAGAATCTCCTATGTTTCCTTCAATCAGAGGGATGTTAGAAATGGATGAAATATGGTCTCTGACCCTAAAAAGTAAATAATCTGGGGCACCTGGGTGGCTCAGTGGGTTAAGCCTCTGCCTTCAGCTCAGGTCATGATCTCAGGGTCCTGGGATCGAGCCCCGCATCAGGCTCTCTGCTTCCCCCTCTCTCTCTGCCTGCCTCTCTGCCTACTTGTGATCTCTCTCTCTCTCTCTTTCTGTCAAATAAATCTATTAAAAAATCTTAAAAAAAAAGTAAATAATCCAATTCAGGGGTGGGAAAGCTTTTTTTTCTGTAAAGGGCTGGATAATAAATATTTGAGGCTTTGTGGCCCATGCAGTCTCTGTTTCTAACTACTCAACTCTGGAAGTCTTAATGCAAAAGCAGTCAGAATAATACATAAATACGGGTGGCTGTGTTCCAACGCATATTTATTTATGGAAACTGAAATTTGAATTTCATGTAATTTGTATATGCCATGATATATCTATTTTTCTTCTTTTGATTGTTTTCAATGACTTTAAGATCATTTTGTAGCCTGTGGGCTTACAAAAGACAGGTAGTAGACCTCATTTGCCCTGCTATCCAAAGTTTGTCAACCCCTTACCTAGTTTAAAAAATAAGAAAATACTTAGGAAATAGTTTGTGATTTGCACATGAAATTGAGTGGTTATGTTTTGTGTCATAAACTTTATGTGATTTCAATGGCCTCATGCTCTTAGTATGAACATTAGTTATTTTGTAAGAGTGTCAAAATGGAGTATAATAATGGATCCTCCTACCCCCACCCCTTAGAAGATAACTGTGTAATTAGGACTATCATTAGATCTTTACTCCTATGTTCATACAGGACAAGCCTCTCACTCCCAGCTTGGATAATTGGGTTTACTACATGCTATGGGAACCTGGAAAATGGCAATTCTCAGAGTCAATTTCTTTCTGGCAATCATTCAAGAATCCCAAGTGTAAGCCATTTCTTGTCTCAGAGGGGAGAAACCAAGTATTCAAACCTAGAGAGCAAGAGGAGTGGGTGAAGTACAGTTCTCACTGTTGAGGAGATACATTTCTGAACCCATAGCCCATCTGATAGGTGAGTTGCCAATAAATCTCTGTGGATAACAGCAATTGTGAGAGACATCCATAACCGTCTGCGATACCTTCCTACTTTCACTCATCTGACTTGCCAAGACTCCCACAATGCTGGCGCTGAAGTACATGGCATCATAAGTGGTATAAATATTTAGACAAGTGGACACCGCCATGAGGCCATAAAGGGCCGCAATTAAATCAGAATGGGATCGTTTCTAGTAGAAAGGGTCCCTGAGGTGCCTGGGTGGCTCAGTGGGTTAAGCCTCTGCCTTCAGCTCAGGTCATGATCTCAGGGTCCTGGGATTGAGCCCCGCATCATCGGGCTCTCTGCTCAGCAGGGAGCCTGCTTCCTCCTCTCTCTCTGCCTGCCTCTCTGCCTGCTTGTGATCTCTTCTGTCAGGTAAATAAATAAAATCTTTAAAAAAAAAAAAAAGAAAGAAAGGGTCCTTGAGTAAAAGGAATGTCCAAGTGGGTAGATTGATACAATAATTGAGAAATTCCACAAACCTGTTCTATTTTAGAGCCTAAAAATACTTTAAACTGCTAGAGCAGAGATGTTTGACTTTTATTAATAAAAAGTGACATTCATTGACACTTAAAAATTAAAAGTTACTTTTACAGCAGGGAAAGTCCTACATTTAAAAGTATTATCAATTTTAAAGTTATAGAAGCTCTGGAGCATTAATTCATTTTCTAGACTAGGAAGTCTTTCTCAGTTTTCCATCGCCTATGAAATGAATGTCTGCTAAATTCACTGCTCTAATTTATAATGCTATACAAAGTTTGCATCCAATCTATAATCTTTAACAGCAGACTGCAATTCTAGAGTTTAAAAATCAGTTTAGTAAATAAATGACTGTTTGAAGTGTACCTGTGTTATAGGAATATTTACTGAAACACTTTGATTCATATGTATCCTCTAATGCCATACATTAAATAATGTCATTTAACATTTGGTCTCTTTAAGAAGTTTTCTATACTTTTTTTAAAAAATGATGTTATACTTAGTTGTGTAAACTAATTCAAATCTTCTTTGGAAATAAACAAAAAGTACACAGACACAAATAAGAACATAAATTTAATTTTAATTTTGTTCTTCTATGTCCCTGATCTATAAGGCCAGATATGAAAATGTAGGGAAAGACACATATCCCATAACAATGGTAACGTAATCATTCCAAAAACCAAAGTTAAAATGCACATGAATTTCCTGTCTAACAAATTTGCAGGCAAAAACCTTTTTTTACCCAAATGTCTTGGATCTGACTGTAAGTTTTCTTTTCTTTTCATCCCTCTACGTAATTGCCTTTGCACATAGCAGAATGGCTAATGCCATCACTTGTTTTACATTTGTTTTGCTTCCTGCTGTTGAATGAACAATCAGTGTTTACAGATTAGCAGCAGTTGTAGTCTCCTGACTTTTACTCCTTTCAAACTGGCGAATGAGAAGCATTTTATATTTGTTGCTTTGGCATTTTTGGAGTAGCTAGGACATTCACAGTGCAAACCACTGTTATTCATACTGTTATAATTCCTTTGCAGTTAAGTCATTACGAGTAATCATAGCAGGCTTGTAGTACAATACCTTATATGGGAATGTCATGTGAGATGCCCAGAGCTACACAAAAAATAAAGGCCAACTTGTCTGGCTGAGGAGGGATTTATTGCAAGCCCCCTGGCAGAGGGATCTTTTTGGAAAGTATTATGTGCTTCTGCGGGGCAGATCATATGAACCTGAAATGCAGCAGGTGTCCCGAGCCTCCAAGGAAAGGTGCCATGAGCATCCAACCACACAGCATTTCTTTTAGAATTTATCACAATTCCAGCTGTTCCTCTACACACAAAACGTTAACAGAAATTACATCGATAATTAAAATGTTAACCAAAATTAGCACAGATCAGCAAAACCACGAAGACACTTTGGAACATTTAGTTAGCCCCACTTCCCCACATACTTCCCTGCTTAAAAGCAAACTGGAAAGACAAGTTCACTTCTTGCCCATGGACCTATCTCTCTGAGTGCCTGTAATCTGCTATGAGATACTTTACTTTGAAATAATTATTCCCAAGTACACGTGGAATGAGGCCCTTAATTAATCAACCCCAAAAGTCTCTGGAATTTAATTTATGCTACCCTGGGGCAATTTAACACCTGGTTCTGCCTCAGATATAAACCTCATGTCAAGAGAGAATTTGACTTTAAAAAAAAAGAGAGAGAGAGAGAGAATTTGGAATTCTTAAAGTAGCCCCAACAAGCAAAACACTATAGGGAAAGACAGCAAATGTGGAAGTTCTTGAACCACTCCTTGAACCACCTAATGATGTCATTTATCTTTTTCTGTGTGTGTGTGTGTGTGTGTGTGTGTGTGTGTGTTATTGTTTTAATTAAAATGAAAATAATAATACCCTATCCATGTTTGTGCTAAAACAATACATTATGAAAAACTAGCATTTGTATAACATCTTATTGCTAACAAATCTAACATCGGTACATTCGACCCTCACACCTATGTGGTGACATATGGTGAGAATGGATATGTGAGAAAACAAAGCATGAGAGATTTAGTGAATTGGTTAATTCCAAGAAAATATATAAAAAAATCACAACTAGGTGTTCTGACTAAATAGTAACTACTTTTTTTTTTTAGATTTTCATTTTAAGTACTCTCTACACTCAATGTGGGATTTGAACTCATAACCTTGAGATCAAGAGTTATATTCTCTACCGATGAGCCAGCCAGTCATCCCAGTCCCTATTCTTTTTAATATACTTACCATACAGTGTGAAATAGTTAGGTTATTTCAAAAGGGAAACAGCTCATCTCAGTGCAAAGTGAAAGGTCTAAATGCAAGATAACATTTTCTGAATTCTCTTAATTGCAAGAATTAGCAAGGATTTCAGAGAGCCTCCTCCAAACCACTGGTTCTACAAAACAAACTAGCAAATTCTGTAGACTTTTTGCAGACTTGATTAGCAACAGGTAATTTCTACACCCTGTGGTAGATGCCAGATTTTTGACTCAGATAATGCTAAAATCTCTGAATTAACTGAATAAACATGAAAGTGAACACCCCATAATGCTGACAAGAATTGAAGCAAAGATCAATTGTAAACACAGTCTAATATGTTTTAATCTTGTGTTGCATTGCTGCTCTGCAGTAGACAAAATAATGACCTCTCAAAGATGTCGATACCCCAATCCCCAGAACCTGTGAATGTTACTTTACATAGCAAGAGGGATTTTGCATATGCTATTAAGATTAAAGATCTTGAGATGGGAACATCATCTTGGATCATCCTGGTTGGCCCAATCTAATCATGGGTGCCTAAAAGCTTTCCAAACTGGGTCAAAGATAGAGATGTGACAATGAAAGAAGGGACATAGAGATGAAGTTCCTGGCTTTTAAAATGGAGGAAGGGGACCGTGAGCTAAGGAAAACAGGTGAGCCATAGAAGCTGGAAAAGAGAAGGAAATGGATATCCCCTAGTTTCTGGAAAGAACAGAGCCTGTTCCCATCTTGATTTTAGCACAGTGAAAACTGTGTCGATCTTCTGAGCAACAAAACCTAAAAGATAACAAATGTGTTGTTTTCCATTCACTACATTTGTCAGAATTGGTTACAGCAGCGATAACATTAATATATGCTCTATTTCTAAACCTTTGACCTGGCTGATTTGAATCTGTGTGATGTTCCAAGTTACATTTTGTTACTTTGAACAGCATTCAGATATTTGCATCAGAAAAATAATATGAGAAGTACATGGTAGACATGTAGGAAAATATCACAATAGAGCTGTAAACACTTATCATTGATTTAAACTGACTTTATCTTTTAATTGCCTTTTTGACTGATTTTTGCTTTTGTATCATCTTGCTGAAGTTGTACTTTCATGGGTGATTTTTGTATCATGTCTTTTCTAAACCTGAAAAAAATTAATTAAATGAGTGTTTTATTCATTTGATGACTAACATTAGTTTGACAACTTTTTTCATTGAAATGGATGAATATATTTTTTTTGAACAAGCAATGATTTTGACATATAAGTGTACTATTTCTGTAGTAGTGCCAGGTTGATCATCTCTCACAATAACATGATATAAAGACGTATGGAATAGTATAGCTGGTTACTTGGACATTTTATTTGAGTTAAATCTGCCTTCTCTAATATAATGGACTGCTGGTTTTAAATTCTACAAGAACAGTGCCTCTCATGTGAGGATTTTGATAAAGAAGATTCACCTGTCATTTGGCTTTTCTGTCTGAATTTTTGATGGATTATGCTTGTATAACACTTGAGAAGAATATTGAAGATCACCAATGAAATGGGAGGCCATGGTTACATTTATAGTTAATGTTGTGTGTCGCATTTATGGAGGATTTTCTATCTTCACATGTGGTTGACTTGGCTGGCTTACTGCTTATATGTAGCTCTTGATCCATTTCAATCCTGTTTCAACACTGTAATGAAGTGAGCTTAAATATTTTATATGCCACATTTTCAGCAATATATACAAACACATTAAAGGGTTTGTTTCAGGACACTGAAATAACCCTCATATTCTTTTTGCTTACTCCTTACACTGATGAAATTCAAAAACATGTGGAACAACCAACTGCTTCTGGTAAATTTATTTGGATTTAGAAAACTATCATTTAAAAAATTATTCTTTTTTTTTTCAAACTAGAAATTCTATGGAAGGGCCATAGCCTCATCTTAGAGAGAGTTCAGTTATTCCTTTGTGTTTAAAAAAAATATATATATATATATGTATACATATACATATATATGTATGTATTTTTATTTGGGGAATTATTTAATGGTAAGTAAATTAACAAGAACATTTATGTATAAATTAGGATGTCAGTGAATTAATAGACATCGAGAAATGTGTCACCTTCTTCTAATCTGCAATAATGAAATTGGCTAGTTAGAGAAGTCTATCTCTAAAAGATGAAGGGCTTGGAAGGGAAAGCAAATGAGTATGAAAAGGATGTTTTAGTGAACACAGTTGAGTCTTTTTCACTGACAAGACCTCTTGAGGTTTTTCTGGCTTAATCCCATAAATAGGGAAAATCACAGTCCAAAAATGTTGAACCTAGAGTATCCAGAAGTCCTGGGTAAACAATGTTGGCATTAAATATTTGTGGTGGCTGACTTTTTACAAATAACCAAGTGAATAATACATTCAGGGCTAATCAAGAGTTGAATGAGAATGAACCATTATAAAAGCTTGACATTGAAACTGAATAAATGACTTATAATGGACAATTCACTGAGAAAAGCATGTATTTAGTACATTAGTTTTAAAGATGCTTTCTCAGAGGAAAATTTATCAAAATCTATATTGATGATCATGATAATGATGTAAGTAATTAGAAACATTTACATTTGTATACTGAATTGTCTAGGATCACATACCAGTTAATCTCAATCTGTATCTGTTACTCAGCTACAATAAAACAAAATTAGACTGTTTTATCTTACTATCTAGTAACAGTATGCTTGAAAGTTTGTCCTATTTTTACCATGAGAATATTCCAAAGGTAGATCAAAACACTTTCTTGAACTACATTGTATAAACTTAACTCTAGTATATTTTTTCATGTTCCCGATTCCAAGAATACATACTTATACTGCTACACAATGTAATGTGTTACCCTTCTAATCCCATCTTGTTTCATTTTTTCTCTCCCTACCCACCATGACCCACCCTCCATCCTGCCTCTCAAATTCCTCATATCAGAGAGATCATATGATAATTGTCTTTCTCTGATTGACTTATTTCACTTAGCATAATACCCTCTAGTTCCAACCAGGTTGTTGCAAATGGGCAAACCATAAGAGACTCTTGAAATCAGGAAACAAACTAAGGGTTGCTGGGGGTTGAGGGGGATGGATAGGGTGGCTGGGCTATGGACATTGGGGAGGATATGTGCTATGGTGAATGCTGTGAATTGTGTAAGACTGATCACAGACCTGTACCCCTGAAGCAAATAATGTGTCATATGTTAATATAAATAAATAAATAAATAAATAAATAAATAAATAAATAAATGTGTTACAAGTAAGTTAGTCCATAGCTTACCTCATAGTGGTTTCTTTTTTTCTTGCTGATGTGAGATTTCAAAGAAAGCATAACCAGTTTTCTCAATCTATTGTCTATTATGCCCCCTTGAGATTATAAAATGCTCATGCTCCTATTGCCTTCAAAGACAGTGGTAGGCCAAATTCCATCTCTATTCCCTGCCTTTTTAAAATTAGTTAATTAATTAATTAATTTTTTAATAAGCTCTACATCCAACATGGGGTTCAAACCCATAGGGGACCCAAAATCAAGAGTTACATGCCCTACTGAAACAGTTAGGCACCCTCCACTCTCCTGCTTTTATTCATCACTAAATATGCTCCCAACTGCCACAAAGCTATTTTCAAGTTTTAATTTTTCCATAGTTGAATTTCCAAAATAAATATTTTGTAAATATAGCCCTATAATATTAAATCACACATATATATGCTGTCTGAAATGGAATTTGTGAAGAGGTTTACTCCTACCAGCATTAACATTTGCCACTATTAGTGGTAGCTAACTCACATTTCTCATGCTCTAACCCTGTGTCAAATTATGTATAAACTTTACATGTATTTATTTGTTTTATAGATGAAAACTAAAACATTTAGTGTTGAGTATTGTATCCAAGAGTCAACTTGGAACCCAGCGGGCAATATTCCAGTTTGGGGCTCTAATGTTTATTACCTAGGATAACTCTCTAAACAATACAAAGTATCACATTATAAGTAAATTCAGCTAAATGAAAGCAATGACCTTTCCTCCAGATCTTCCAGGGGCCCTCCAAGTCCCCAGAGATGGCCTGTCTATGTACATTCATCTTCAAAATCCTCTGCAGTCTGGCCCCTTTACTATTCTGGCCTCATATCCTACTACACCCAGCCATGTTACCTTGTTCACTACACTCTAGTCATGCTGGCCTTCCTGCTGTTCCTTGAACACAACCGGCATTATCCTGCCTTTTCACTGGCTGTCCTTTCTACTTGGAATATTCTTTCCACAGATACTAACGTGGTAAATGGCCTTAGCCTCTCCTCTCAATCTGTGATCAAAGATAACCTTCTTTGTGATGCTAAAAATTCTATTTAAAATTACAACCTCTCCCCACCACCTCCAAGTCCACCACCTCCCAGCTCTTCCAATACCGTCTCCCATATTCTTCTTCATTCATAGTAGTACTTACTGTTATAACATTTTTAAACCATTTACTTTCTAAAATCCACACTGCTAGGGTTAGTATCCAAAATAAAAGAACTTACACATCTCAACACCAAAACCACAAATAGTCCAATTTAAAAATGGGCAGAAGACATGAACAGACATTTCTCCAAAGAAGACATACAGATGATCAAGAGAGACATGAAAAGATGCTTGACATTATTCACCACTGGGAAATGCAAATCAAAATAACAATGATATCACCTCATACCTGTCAGAATGGCTAAAATCAAAAACTCAAGAAACAACAAGTGTTGCCAAGGATATGGAGGAAAAAGAACCCTCATGCACTGTTGGTGGGAATGCAAACTGATGTAGCCATTGTGGAAAACAGTATGGAGGTTCTTCAAAAAATCAAAAGTAGAGCTACCCTACAATCCAGTAATCATACTACTGGGTATTTACACAAAGAATAGGAAAACATTAATTCAAAGGGATACATACACCCCTAAGCTTAATACAGCGTTATTTATAAGGGTCAAACTATGGAAGCAACCCAAGTATCCACTGATAGGTGAATGGATAAAGGTGCAGGTGTGTGTGGTGTGTGTATGTGTCTGTGTCTGTGTGTGAGTATACATATACATGGAATATCATTCAACCATAAAAAGAGTGAAACCTTACCATTTGTAACAATATGGTTGGATCTAGAGAGTGTAATGCTAAGCAAAATAAGTCATCCAGAGAAGTACAATTACCTATGATTACACTCATATGTGGAATTTAAGAAACAAAACAAATGAACAAAGGAGAAAAGGGAGGACAGGGGCACATTGGTGGTTCAGTCAGTTAAGCATCTGCCTTGGGTTCAGGTCATGATCCTGGGGTCCTGGGATCAAGAGCTTTGTCAACATCCCTGCTCAGTGGGTAGTTTGCTTCTCCTTCTCCTTCTCCTTTATCCCTGCCCCCTGCTCATGCTCTCTCTCTCTATCTTTCTCTCTCTTTCTCAAATAAATAAATATTTTTTTTAAAGGGAGGGGGACAAAAAAAAACTTAACTGTAAAGAATAAACAGATGTTACCACAGCAGAGGTGGGTTGGGGGATGGGTTAAATATGTGATGGGGATTAGCAGTGCACTTGTCTTAAGGAGCACTGAGTAATGTATAGAATTATGGGATCATTATATTGTACACCTAAAACTAATATTGCACTGTATGTTAACTATACTGGAATCAAAATAAGTATAAATAATAAACTCTCAAAATGAAAAAAAAAATCCACACTGCTCTACTAGATTGTGAAGTCCACAGGGTCAGGTTTCTGTTTGCTTCTGCTTTTTTTTGGAGGGCAATCTGCTTTGTTCACTTTTAAATACCAAACACCAAGGTACATAGTAGGCACTCAATAAATATCTGTTGAATGAACGAGTAAATGAATAATGTCTCTGCCTCTTTGCTCCATATACTTTATTTCCTATAATATAATCAAAAGCTTTACAGCATTGAGTTATAGTGTTTTCTAATATTTCCATCAAAGATCCTCACACAGATTCATTCTTTATGATCATTTTATCATTAAAGGATCATTAGATACAGTGATATCATCTAATATTTTTAAGATTTTTGTTTATTTGTCAGAAAAAGAGCACAAGCAGGGGGAGTGGTGAGCAGAGGGCAAAGCAGGCACCCCACTGAGCAAGAAGGTTGATGCAGAGCTCAATCTGGGGATCCTGAGATCATGACCTGAGCCAAAGGCAGATGTTTAACTGACTGAGCCACCCAGATATTCTTTTTTTTTTTTAAGATTTTATTTTTATTTATTTATTTGATAGAGAGAGATGACAAGTAGGCAGAGAGAGAGAGGAAGAAGCAGGATCCCTGCCGAGCAGAGAGTCTGAAGCAGGACTCGATCTCAAGATCCTGAGATTATGACCTGAGGCCAAAGGCAGAGACTTAACCCACTGAGCCACCCAGGCACCTGACCCATTCAGGTGCCTGAATACCATCTAACTTTATGCTGAAAGTAAGAATGATATCTCTAACAAATAAATAAATAAAAATTTAAAAAAAAAAAAAAAAGAATGATAATTGGAGTTCTGCAATAATCTTCTGTGAGCCAGGATATTGTAAATTTTGCTTTGTCTTTTTTTTTAGGTCAAATTTAGGTCATTTATATAAGGGGGATTAAAAACAGAATTTATAGATTGTACCAATATTGTGGAAAACAAACTTGACTGCACTACTCTGCAATCACAGATTGAGTCTAACCACAGTCAGTTGTTCACATAATGTATGTGAAAACTTCAAGAAGAATCTGCCAAAATGTTAAAAGAATCCTGAAAAAAAAATCAAATACTATAGTAAATCATATAAGGAGAGTTTAGGATGGACTATGCTTATCTATCCCAAGTAAATAAACTCAAAGCTTCTATTTTTTTCTAAAGATAGCAACCATTTCCCATGTGGACTGTAGTATTTTAGTATAAGGCTATTTGGGACCATGTAGAGTTTATACTACTTACTAACACCAAAAAGTGTGGTATACTTCTCCTAATTCTATTTAACTCACTGTTAGTAAATCATTTAAGGATTTTTTTAAAGTAATTTCTATACCTAACATGGGGCTTGAACCTACAAGATCAACAAGATCAGGAGTCACATGATCTATCAACTGAGCCAGCCATGCTCCATCATTTGAGATCATACTGCCATGCAGAGAATCACTTTTAATTCCAGATATCATTAATTCCTATCAATGTTGTTATTTTTTCTGAGTTAAGTTCGTTATTCTTTTTTTCAAGATTGCTTCCATTACATAGTATTGCATTTCTTACAATGATCATAGAGATTTGTTATTTTTTTGTCATCCAGCTTCTGACCCATTTTTAGGAGTGAGATACTGATTCCCCACACTCGGTTTGAAGATGTTTAAAAAAATGGTAATTTGACTCTCTTGATGTGAAGATTCAGGCACACAATCTAGATTTTTTCCATTTGTATATTGTAATCTCTAAACCAGAAATCTCTAAACCAGACTGTGAGTGTGAAACAATATCAAGAAGATTCAGGTATCATATAGAATCCTTCTTGGCGAAGAGAAGCAGATTTGGTAGCAACAGTAGCTACTTTGATTCCAAAAGCAGTAATGATAACAAAGTAAGTGGGCGCCTGGGTGGCTCAGTGAGTTAAAGCCTCTGCCTTTGGCTCTCATCATGATCCTACGGTCCTGGGATCAAGCCCCACATTGGGCTCTCTACTCAGGGGGGAGCCTGCTTCCCTCTCTCTCTCTCTGCCTGCCTCTCTGCCTACTTGTGATCTTTGTCTGTCAAATAAATAAATAAAATCTTAAAAAAATAATAATAAATAACAGAAGAAGCACCAGAGTCTGGAGTTGGTAAGGGAGGCAATATTAGAATGTCCAGAGCCCAGTGGCAGTGACTGACATTATCAAGAGTCTCTGAATAATGGGTGAGTAACTTTTAACCTTGTTCTCTGACCTTTGCCAAGCTTTTTGGAGCCACTCCGTGCCCTCTCAACAGCTTGTTTTTGTTTTTTTAGCTCACATCAAGTAGAATCCGTTTCTGTTTCTTGGTTCTAAAAATCTAGCTGCTATCCTAATAAATGTGCATTATAAGTATAATCATTAACATTTAACAGTGATTGATTCATATTTCTGTGTACTAAAATATTTGTAAGCTGTATTTATGTCCTCCCTAAAATTATAAGCATGCTTGATTTAGATATAACCTGGTAAAATTAACTGACTAAGGCAATGTACAAAAGATGTAATGTGTGATTAGCAGTCTTAATGTATCACCAATGTTACTGCGGAGCAAACCCAATCTTCATACAGTTTCATAAACACACATTTGTATTGGGAAATCAGAATTTAATTCTCAAAAGTGTGATCACTCTTAATGGTGTTGACAACTAGCTTTTATTGTCTTCAAATATCAAGTCTTTGAAATGATTGAGAAGAAACTTAACTGGGACTCAGGAAGTATTATTTTTAATATTATCGCTATTATTATTATCATAAACCAAACTTCCTCCTTTAAGGAAAAGACCTAGAATTATTCATGTATAAATTTCCCATGAAGTATCTGTCAACAAATTGGTCCTGATTTACAGTGTTGAAACGGTTTCTAACTTAAAGTAAAAATATATGGAGAAAATATTATAAATTGCTAATATTTGTCAATCTACTTTGTTGAGTCTGTTACACAGTGATCTGTTGTATTCATCTATAAATTTTATTTGTAATAATTTATGTTGAAAATTTTAAAATATTTTAAAATAAATTGAGTAAAAGAACTCATACAACTCAATACCAAAGAAATAAATAATCCAATTAAAAACTGGGCAGATGACCTAAATAGAAGTTTTTCCAAAGAAAACATGCACAGGGCCCATAGGCACATGTAAAAATGCTCAATATCACTCATCATCAGGGAAATGCAAATCAAAACTGCAATGGGATAGCCCTTCACACCTCTCAGAGCAGCTAGTATCAAAAACAAGAAATAAGTGAATAAAAGGGAACCGTCATGCACCATTGGTAAAAATCTAAATTGGTACCACCACTATCGAGGTTTCTCAAAACATTAAAAGTAGAAATATGATACAATGCCATAATTTCACTTCTGGGTATTTACCCAGAGGGAAAAAAATACTAATTTGAAAAGATACATGCACACCTATGTTCGATGCAACATTATTTACAATAGTCAAGATATGGAAGCAGCCTAAGTGTCCATCAGTAGAAGAATGGATAAAGATATAGTATATAGGGGTGCCTGGGTGGCTCAGTTGGTTAAGTGTCTGTCCTCAGCTCAGGTCATGATCTCAGGGTCCTGGGATCAAGCTCCATGTCGGACCCCCTGCTCATCAGGGAGTCTGCTTCTCCCTTGGCCTCTGCCCAACCCCCACTCAGGCACATTCTCTCTCCCTCTCTCTCTCTCAAATAAATAAGTAAAATCTTTAAAAAAAAAAAAAAAGATGTGATCTATATAATGGAATAGTACTCAGCTATAAAAAAAGAATGAAATTTTGCCTTTCACAACTACATTGATAGACCTGGGAGCATTATGCTAAGTGAAAGAAGTCAAATGCCATATGATCGCATTTCTATGTAGAATCCAAAAAACAAATGAATAAACAAAAAACAGAAATGGACCCATAAATACAGAGAAGAAACAGGTGATTGCTGGGGTGGGGAGGGACAGGAGAATAGGTGAAACTTCCAGTTATCAAATAAATCATGAGGCTGAAAAAGATAGCGAGGAAATACAGTCAATAATACTATAAGAACTTTGTATGGCAACAGATAACTATACTTCTCATGATGAGCATTTTGTAATATATACAATTGCTGAATCACTATGTTATGCACCTGAAACAAATATAATATTGTATGCCAATTACACATCAATAAAAAAGATGACTTCACAGGAAAAATTCTTTGTAATATTTCACATTAATAAAATATTTTAAAATTAATTCGAGACTGTCCTTTTTTCCCATGATAATGTTAATTGTACAATTAGAGTCAGTACACAGGACCAAGACTCACACGTTGTTAAAGTAATTTCTTACATTTTGTAATTCAATCCATTCTGTGGAAGCATTACATCCGAAGCAATATGATAGACATGAGTTACAGGTATAGATACAGATGTGGATATAGATATAGATATAGATATAGGTACAGATATGGTTTTTTTATGTATACACATTTAAGCTACTTTCACTAAGGCTGGTAAGGTTGTTATTGCTATCAGTGCCTATGAAAAATATGTTGGAAGTAGTATATAATCGCTGAGATTCTGTTTTCCGGCGGTTGTTCAGGGTAAAATCTGTGATTTACTTTGGTTCTATAAAAAGCTTCTTCAAATTGCTGTTTCTTTTTTCTTTCTCTCTGTCTCTCTCTCTCTGTCTCTGTCTCTCTCTCTCTCTTTTTTTTCTGAAGAGATAGAGGACTTTCCCTTCAACTTTATTGAAATATAATGGACATATACAATTGTTTAAATTTAAAATGTATAAGGTGATGACTTGATACACATATATACTATGAAATCGTTACCACAATAAGGTTAGTTAACACATCCATCAATTCATATTGTTACCATTTCTTTTTAAATTGTGGTGAAAACATTTAAAGTCTACTCTGCTGGCAACTTTCAAATATATAATAAAGTATTGTAAACTATAATCACCATGCTATACATTAGATCCTTATAATTTATTTTAAAACTGGAATTTTGTATGCTTTGACCACCTTCATCAATTTCCCCCACTCCCCTGCCCCTGGTAATCACCAATCTACTTTCTGTTTCTTTTATTATCTTTATTTTTAAAGTTTAAATGTTTAAATTTTATAACACATTTTTCACCTTGTAGTTAAATTAGAAAAAAATTGATATCAAGAGATGAATATAGGTGAATTATCCTTTTTGACTGATTTTTTTCTGCATCAGCTTCCACTTTAATATTAATCTATTTTCCAAAAGCAGAAGCTGATAATTTTGCCACGTTGTGCCATGACTCTATGTCACAGAGACAGCGTAACCAGGTATAAAATGGAATCTAATATAATTTCACTTGAATAAGCTCAAGTAAAATTGGCCTCTGAGCAAAGAAGCTATAAATTAAACTGTTGAATCACATAGAATTATCCACACAAAGGATACTTAAATGGCGGGAGGAAACATTTTTCCAATATAAATGAGGACTATTGAATTGTGGTTTTATTCAGAGTCAGATATAAAAAATGATATAAAATGTTACTGTGTAGGAGTGCCTGGGTGGCTCCATCACTTGATCATCTGATCTTGATTTCAGCTCAGGTCATGATTTGGGGGTTGTGATGGAACCCTGAGATGGGCTCCCTGTTCAATGAGGAGTCAGCTTCTTCCCCTCTCCCTTTGTCCCTTCCCCTGTTCACATACACTCTCTCTCAAGTATATTTAAAAAAAAAAAAAGAAAGAAAGAAAAGAAAAAAATGAAATGTTATTGTGTATATTCAAAGTTTGCTCAACAATGACAAGAATACTTTTCCAGTGAGTATAGAAACATTTCTCCTATTTAGTACTATTACAATCAATTAGTTTAGCATGATTCCTTGTAAAATTTGGATCCTGCAAGGACCTCTGCCTAGAGACTTCTTTCATTGCAAACGAGTGCATCTGATTCTCTTTGGTTAAGTTGTATGGCTAGGATGAAAACCAAAGTGCCTACCTGGAAATACCTCATAGGAAAGTGCTGAGATGGTAACTGTGCCTATCATATATGTATATGTGGCATGTTACATAACATATTTGGTTACCATGTATGTGATCATATGTGACATATTACAAATATTACTTCTCCTGAGAAATTTAAATCCTTTAGTAAGTATGTAACATAAATCTTATGTGGACTCTCATCAAAGACTGTCAACTCCAGGGATGCCTGGGTGGCTCAGTTGGTTAAGCGGCTGCCTTCGGCTCAGGTCATGATCCCAGAGTCCTGAGATCGAGTCCCACATCAGGCTCCTTGCTCAGCAGGGAGCCTGCTTCTCCCTCTGCCTCTGCCTGCCACTCTGACTGCCTGTGCTCGCTCCCGCTCTCTCTAACAAATAAATAAATAAAATCTTTAAAAAAAAAAAAAAGACTATCAACTCCAAATATCAGTTCAGGATCTTTAAAACAATTTTTTGAAATATTTTCACTGAAACTGAACTCACTATTAATTTTTAAAGAGGTGATATTTTAATGTTACTGACCTCACACCTTGGCAAAGATCTATGGTTCTGTTAGAATTGTCTATTATTGGTTTTTGATCTTCTACATTCAATATTAATGTGACTCAAAAAAGCATCTTGTAATTTTTGTTTTAACAGAGTTAAGGTTACAGGTTTCAGTTTTTCTATGATAAAAAATGGCATTAACTTACATCTATATACACTAGTCTGAATAACCAGCACTTCAATTGTAGTCAAATAGATTTATTTGAAAGATTAAAGGATTGATTGGCTATATCACTGAATTCAACTGTTTTTTTTTATTTAATTTTATTTATTTATTTGTCGGAGAGATAGAAAACAGCAAGGGGAATGGCAGGGAGAGGGAGAAGCAGGCTCCCCACTGAGCAAGGAGTCTGATGTGGGACTTGATCCCAGGACCCGGGGATCCTGACCTGAGCCAAAAGCAGACACTTAACTGACTGAGCCACCCAGGCATCCCTCAACTGTTTGTTTTTAAAAGTCCAGCATAGGGGCACCTGGGTGGCTCAGTGGGTTAAAGCCTCTGCCTTCAGCTCAGGTCATGATCCCAGGGTCCAGCATCTGGCTCTCTGCTCAGCAGGGAGCCTGCTTCCTCCTCTCTCTGCCTGCTTCTCTGCCTGCTTCTCTGCCTACTTGTGATCTCTGTCTCTCAAATAAATAAAAAAATAAAATCTTTTAAAAGTCCAGCGTAATTTTAAGTGAAATCGATGTGTCTTATTGGAGCCAAAATTTAATCTCATAATAGAGCATTTTATTTCTGTACTTTAAACAAACTTTTGTGAGGCAAAAATAAAGGAAACCTATAATCACTCCCGTTATATTATATGCTTTACATTGTTTTATTTTTTGTGAGTATTCTAGACATACATTTTATTTTTTTTAAGATTTTATTTATTTATTTGACAGAGAGAGAGTAGGCAGAGAGGCAGGCAGAGAGAGAGAGAGAGAAGCAGGCTCCCTTCTGAGCAGAGATCTCAGGGTCTCAGGACCCTGAGACCATGACCTGAGCCAAAGGTAGAAGCTTAACCTACTGAGCCAACCAGGTGTCCTAGACATACATTTTAAACAATATTTTTTTGTAACATCATCAATATTAAAAAAAAAAAAAACTACTTTCAACATGGAACAGATGCTTATGCCAACAATTTTCTCTAACACCCTGAAGACAACAGAAGATTTATGTTTGGATAAATAGTAGAAAAATTAGATTTATTAACGTATTTATTATTTTTACTTTTTCAAGCTTTATTGAGATATAATTGACATATTTCACTGTGTAAGTTTAAATCATACAATGCGTTGATATAATATGCGTACAGCTTGCTAATGGATGAACACACCAACATTAGTTAATGCCTCCAACCATCTCACATAATTACCGTTTCTTTTTGTGGCAAGAACATTTAAGATCTATTCTCTCAGCAACTTTCAAGTTTATGATACTGTATTATTAAGTATAACCACCATGTTGTACAGTATATCCCCAGAACTTATATATCTTACGACCGGAATTTTGTACCCTTAGAACAACTCTTCTGACAATCACCATTCTACTCTGCTTCCAAGGTTCTATGAATCTGGCTTTTTTAGATTCCACATATAAATAATATCACAGAGTACAATAGTCTCCTCTTTTCCACAGTTTCACTTTTTAAGTTTTTAGTTACCTGTGTTCAGCCATGGTCTGGAAGCAGATGATCCCCCTTCTGATGTGTGGTGAGAAGGTCAGTAGTAACGTAATGCTAAATCACAGTGTCTATGTCATTTATATCACTTCCACTTGTCACCCAGACATTTTATCAGAAGAAGTGTGAATATCGAATGATATTAGGAGAGCAAGAGACAATCCACATAGCTTTTGTTACAATAAGTTGTTATAATTGTTCTATTTTATTATTAGTTGCTGTTGTTAATCTCCATGCCTAATGTATAAGTTAAAATTTATCATAGGGATGAATGTGTAAGAAAGAACATAGTACATACAGGGTTCAGTACTATCAGTAGTCTCAGGCATTCACTGGAGTTCTTGGAACATATTCCCTGTGGGTAAGGGAAGGACTACAGTAATTGTCTTTCTCTGCTTTATTTCACTTAGCATAATGCCCTCAAGGTCTTTCCATTTTCTCCCAAGTGACAGGATTTCCTTCTTTCTCATGGTTAAATAATATTCCATTTTCTTTATCCATTCATCTGTAGACTGGTTATTTCCAAAACTTGGTTATTATGCATAATGCCATAATTAACATGGGAGTACAGATATCTCTTTAACATCCTAATTTTGTTTCCTTTAGATATGTACCTGAAGTTGGCTTCCTGAATCTTATGGTAACTATACTTCCAATTCTTTGAGGAACCTCCATACTGTTTTCCTCCAAATTGTTCCCAACACTTGTTCTCACCTGTCTTTTTGACTATAGCCGTTCTAACAGGTGTGAAACGATATCTCATTGTGGTTTTGTTACATGTTTCCCTGATGATTGGTGATATTGAACATATTTGCTTGTTCCTATTGGTCATTTTTATATCTTCTTTGGAAAATGTTCCTCTGCCCATTTTTAAATCAGATTTTTTTTTTTAATATTGAACTTACAAGTTTCTTATATATTTTGGATTTTAACCATTTATCAGATTATGAGTTACAAATACTTTCTCCTATCTTATAGATTGCCATAATTATTAAGCCAAATTAAAGATACTTTAACTTTCTATATACCTTTAAGGTAATAGCTTGTTTTCACTAGTTAACTGATAAGACAAATCGGTGTTAAAAATACAGTACATAATGGATAGTTAACTGTGTTACATTTAATTTACAGTGAATATTTCCATAGGAATAGGTTCATATATGTCTATTTTGTTCCAGGATGCTCAAATAGTCCACATACAAAGAACAAACAACCATGCAGAATAGGAGTATTTCATGGTCAAATATTTTGAGCTGCATTTTTATGTTATTAAACAAAAATATTTAAATTATTTAACGATTTCTGATCAACATGTTATATTGTGATCAGTCAGACATTTTGTCCTCAAATTCAGAAAGTTGGTTAATTTTATGGTTTAAGTTTCCTCAAAGTTAAAATAATAAAGTTAGTTTCATGGATACTTAAGCTTCCTTCCACCTCCAGAACATTATAAATTAGCTGTGGAATCATTTTATGCTTCTCTTCTTTCCACCCAAAATTAAAATTAATTTTATGCATAGTGAAATATTGAGTATTCCTAAAGTGAATAAATAGGTAATATCAGCACAATAAAAATAATTTAGATATAAAATAAGCTTCTTCAATATCTTCTACTTCATATCTATTACTTACAGATAAAACCAATGTCTTCCTGTTGTACCATAACTAATTGAGATACTGTAAAACTATTCTCCAAAGAAATCAAGCATGGTTGAAGGATCAATGAATCAATGAATATTCCTGTGAGAAAAAGGAATATACATGTTTTCCTGCCACCTGTCCCTAACAAAAAAAAAGTGCTCAATATTCTTATCTTGAAAACATAATTTATATATTTTATAATTTTTGTTTTAGCACAATGAACAAAATTGTCATTGATCTGGTCAAATCAATTTTTCATGATGACTAGAGTAAATAGAATTATATATTTGCCATCTTTATTCAAAAGATGAATGTATTTGTATGTATTTGTTTATTTAGGGATAACAATTTTTGATGACACTACTAAAATCATAAAATAATTTTAATACATAAAGTAAATGACTGAAATTTAAATAGGAATTTTGGATATTTGGGAAATCTATTTTGCATTTTTGTCTTGTTTTGTTTGTTTTCCTAATTCAGTTCTAATCAGCCAGACCAAAAAAAAAAAAAAAAAAAAAGAGTTTAAGCAACAAAAAATAATTTCAGTGATAGATTCTACACTTGAGTAATGAGAATTTTTTGTTGCTTTCTACAGTGTTCTTTATTTTCTACAGTCAGTGCTACTTAAGATTTTTAAAAATCTTCATTTCTGGGTATATACAGTACTGGCTGACTCAATTCATAAGGCCAAATTTACCCTGAAATAATTAAATCAGCTTATACTAAGCTCATCCCAAAGTTAATAAGTAATCAAATGACTTTTGTATTCATGATAGCAGTGTAACATAGCTCAAAGACATCTTCTAGCCTAGAAGTATTCTCAAACTAGTTAACATTTTGATTTATGACCTGATGATGATAGGTTTCTAACATTATATACTAAATTTGGGATAGGGTAGTTTCCCCAGATCTCCATGTACCAGTTCCCTGGGTCAGTTTGAAAAGATTCTTGGGACAGATCCTCAAAATGAGGCATAAGGGAGAATGTTAGTTATGCGAGGCATTCACAAATGTATGCAGTGCCACTCATTGACATCTACAAAGAGTCCATTTTATAAATTGTCAAAGAAGCCATTGTGACAGAGTGACACCAGAGAAGAGCTGTCAATTCTATTATTAAATTGACATTCCGCACATGCTGCTTTCAGATGGAGACCCTTAATGAACTTAGCCTCCTTCTTTTTCCCCCTGCACCATTTAGTGTCTTCTTTCTTATCTGCTCTTCAAGTAGACATCAGTTTATATTGGTGTTGGATAAGTGAACTGTGTAAGAGGCCATCTTTCTGGTTCATTGACAAAATACCTGGGAAAGAGTCTTCACAGCCTCTCTGTTGCTCAAGAATACTACAATGATTGCTACAGAAACTATGACATCTCCCAGGGTATTGTCAATCAAGCATTTGAGGATAAAAACAGGAACAACAACAACAACAACAAAGAATGTTTTAAGCAAGATAACAAATAGTATGGTAATCCTATTTGTGAAAAAGAACAAGACATTGTCTTAATCTGTAGAGCAGGACACCCAGCACTTGGATGTTTTTGACAACGTAAAGCCAAGAGCACATGCCTTAGCCAAAACTGAGTGTTTGCTACAAGCTGGTTGTTAATTCTCTTGGGATCTCCATTATTCTCCTAAACACTGGAGTCATGTGTGCTAAACAGGCACCCAATGAAGAAAAGTGCCCTACCATCCTTGTTCATTTGTTGAATGCCATTCTTATTGTTCTATATCCCCGAGCTTGGATTTCCCAGGTAGCCAATCTTGCTGTCCTGCCTGCTGTGAGTCTTCTATGAAGATGACAAACATGAAGAGATAGCTAACTTTTGTTCTCAGGGGTGTCTTATTGTGGATATCCTGTGACTGACAGCTGTTGGGAAGCAGGACAAGGAGATTTTTACATCTGTTTACTGCCTTGAAGTTTCCCCATTCCTTCTCACATTGACTATTGTCATTCGAGGAAGAACAAGAATTCCTACCCTTTGAGTGCAGATGCCACAGAGCTCCGGAGCTGTAGGGCTATGAAGTGGTTGTTATATGAGAAATAAGAAGTGGACTGGGGTCACTGGGAGTGGAATGCTGTGACAGTGTGTAAGTTAGAACATAAGCATTCCTAAATTAACATATTTCATCTTACATTATTCCTTATACGAAGCAAAATGCTTTAACACTGTATATTTTCAATATGATATTGGTAGAATGAGATCTAAATTAATCATTTTCATTGTGTCCCAACTGGTTTCCTTTAAACTTTTTGATTTCTTATCACAGCTAGTGTTTCTTATTATAGCTACAAAAACTGGCTGAGTGGAATGAAGATATCTCTGGCAGTAAACTGACAGATTTACCTGTGAGTTTTGCATTTTCAACAATTATTTTCAATTAATTATTTTCCTTTCCTTTTTTTTGGACTTGTTTGTTGCCTAATTGTTGGGACTGTAAGTTCCATGATTAGTTGCTTGACTATCATCTATAATTTTCTTCAGATATGATGGTGTAATAAAATCTGAGGCTTATATAAAACATCAGCACAGAAATTATATTACAGAACTTTCCTGAATGAAGAAACCAAATTGATGGAATTCCCTTGCCCATTATGTGGTCTAAAACTTTCTGAAAAATGTTTTACTGTGGCATATAATTTGCTCAATGTAAGTGGTTTCTATAGAGTTATTGAAAAGCCTTTCTGTCACTTACTGGCTTTAGGATGATGGGATTTTAAGCCTTTTGATCCAGAGCCTATATTTCACAGTCAAGACTAAAAGCCAAGACTAAAGCATAATTGAACTTCCTAACTTAAAAAAAGGATTGAATTATGGATAGCCTGAGGAGGAAAAAATCAGTACGTCTTCAGACACAGAAATATGTGCTAAATGAATATGAAACCTTGAAGTATACATGTCAGCTAAAAAACTAAGTCTCAAATTTAGTGCATGTACCTATCTTTTTTCTAACTAGCTACATATGTTATTCATTTATATACATATATTAAATATATAAAACAAAATATTTTCTTTCATGTCATTTCACAGTAAAATTATCTAAAACACCTTATTCTGCTTCAGAACAAGAAAACTTTGAGTACTTTTATAAGAGAGGAAAAATTACTTTTCCTACTACCCTCCTAGGTTTTCTGGCTGTGGTTCTTTAAAATAGACTGTCAAAAGGTAGATTAACAAGGGAAAAGCATACAAATGTATTTACTAGAAGTTTTGCATGAAAGAGAGCCTTCATAAGGAAACAAAGTCCTGAAGAAAAGGTTAAGTCTGAGCCTTTTCATACCAGTTTTGATGAAAAGTGAAAAGTCATAGGAAAATATGATAAGACAAAGAGGTATGAACTAAAGGTAGTAAATGGGGAAACAACAATGTCTGTTCCTTCAGATTCCTTTTGGCATCCCTTCATCTTTGGAGATAAGGATGCTCCTTTCCTCCGGGTATAGGGAAGGAACCTCTCACATGAGGGTCTTATGATCTGCTTCAGGGGACAAGGTGGAGGTCAGACAGTTTTCCCTGCACTTGCCATTTCTCAAATTCCTTGAACTTAAATATTCTATTGGACAAGTTGCTATATTTTGGAGTAGTATGTTCTGAACCTCTTTCAACATAATAATTTTAAGTATTTTTAATTTTTTAAACAATTTTGATTTTTTTCTTCCTTTTTACCTCTCAATCCCACATGACTTGGAATAAAATATGTGATTGACATCAAGATATACTACAAAAAATTCAACATGATTGCAGGGTCATCTTATTATACAAATATAATGATTTATGGAAAATCATGAGTAAGAATCTTATAGTTTTTGTCTAAGTGAAATAAGAATCATTTCTAATGCTGTATGATCTGTAACATTTTATGATCCATCCCTATAAGTGCAATGGATTTTTGACATAAGGAATCCAATATTGCTCATTTAAGAAGAAATACACTTATAGATAAAGCATAAATTGAATGCAATTATAAAATTACGAGCCAGAAACTTTGAATTTTTCAACATTTTGAATGTTTAATTTATACAAATCTTTGTTTTCAATTATCTGTTTACTTAGCAAAAAATATAATGACATAGGAGTTATGTATTACTGGGGATATAGCAAAAAACAAACAAAATGATCCCAGCCTTCATGGAGTTTGCATTGAGCCATAAGGAGATATTAATAAACTATTAATAAACTGTATTGTTATTTGATAATAGTAAGTAAAATACAACATAAAAGAAGCAGTTATTTTAAACAGGGTGATCAGGAAAGGCTGAGAAGCCTATTACCTTCTCTGAAAAAGTGACATTAAAAGAGAAAGAAAGAAAGGAAGAAGGAAAGAGAAGGAAGGGAAGGGAAGGGAAGGGAAGGGAAGGGGAGGGAGGGAGGGAGAGAGGGAGGGAGGAAGGAAAGAAAGAAAGAGAGCAGGAAAGAAAGAAAGAAGGAAAGAAAGAAAGAAAGAAAAGAGGCACGAAATCAAGTACAAGACTGAGTCATGTAGGCATTATGTAGAAGAAGTATCCAAGAGAGGGAAGAACATGTAAAAGTCCCTGAGGCAAAAGTATATCTGGCTTATTTCCAGAGGAGGGTATGGCTGAAATAGCAAAAGCTAAGATAAGGAACATAGAGAATAAGGTCAGAGATATAAAGAGGTCAGGTTACGCAAGCGTTTGTGGAGCATTCTACAACTTTAAACTTTACTCTGAATAACACAGAAAGCCACTGGAAAGTTTTAGGCAGAAAAATGAAACAATCTAATATATGTTTTTAAAGCACTGATGTGTTGTGAACAAACTGGAGAGTTAGCACACCACCACCTGAAGCAGGTAGATCAGTTAGTAGACTTCCACTATAGTGTAGACTAAGATGACAGTGGCTGCTAGGTCATGGCAGTGAAAACGATGAACAGTTCAGTTCTGGACGGATTTTAAATGTAGACCAAGAGGATTTGCTAATAGATAGTACATGGAGTTTGAAGAGCCATGTGTTTCCCCCAAGATCCTTTACCGGAGCAAAGATGGAATTGTCATCAACTGAGACTGAGCAACTAGGTAAGGAGAAGGTTTGATAGGTAAGAGGAGGAAATTGACTGTAGACATATTATGTTTGAAATGCCTATTACATGATTAGAGATACAGACAAATAACTACATGAAACATATTAATGGGAAAAAGCTGGTTTAGGAAAACAAATTTGGGAGTTTACATATCATATATGCTATATAGTTGGTATATAAAGTCTGAAGACTAAATGAAATCATCTAGAGAAAAAATAATTGTATATAATACAAAAAATCTGAAGACTGAACCCTGGGACATTTCAAAGCTCAGAAGCCAAGATACAAGGAATCAGAAAAGACTCAAAGGGTGTAGATAATATAATAGAAGAAAAAATAGAGGAGTAGGTATCTTGGCAGTGAAGTCAAAACAATGAATTTTTGAGGAAGTGCTTAGAAATCTCTATAAGAGTACAATTCCATATGAATTTAGAAGGGAAGGTAGTAATAGGAGTACTTTCAAAAGAAAATAGTGGGGAGGTATCTGGCTGGCTCAGCTGGCAGAGCATGTGAATCTCAATCTTGGGATCATGATTTTGAGCCCCAGGTTGGGAATAGAGTTTACTAATAAAAAAGAGCAACGAAAAAAGGGAAAAAAAGGGAGGGGGGAGGGATGTCATCGGCTTTGGAGTGGTTTTAGACCTCCCCATTAAACAGTCATAATAACTATAGTAACAAGACTAAAGATCCACAGACAATGTTTACAATAAAACCTAGTAATAAATTCATTTGGAGAAAAATCAAATAAAAAATAGAAATCATCCATATCGGGCACCTGGGTGGCTCAGTGGGTTAAAGCCTCTGCCTTCTGCTCAGGTCGTGATCTCAGGGTCCTGGGATCGAGGCCCCGCATCAGGCTATCTGCTCAGTGGGGAGCCTTCTTCCCTTCCTCTCTCTCTGCCTGCCTCTCTGTCTACTTGTAATCTCTGTCAAATAAATAAACAAATAATCTTAAAAAAAAAAGAAAGAAATCATCCATATTATCACACCCTAGAAAGAACTATCGCACAATATACTTATTTCCTCTCTGCTTACAAAACAAATAAACTCAGCAATGTGGGCTTCATCATTTCACTTTTAAAATTTAACTTTTAGATAAATGAGATTTATTCTGAATATGGTATGCTATAAGAGTATAATGACTGAAATAATACAATATATATATATTTTTAAGATTTTATTTATTTATTAGTTAGAGAGAGAGAGAGAGAGCGAGCACAGGCAGACAGAGAGGCAGGCAGAGGCAGAGGGAGAAGCAGGTTCCCCGCTGAGCAAGGAGCCCGATGTGGGACTCGATCCCAGGACGCTGGGACCATGACCTGAGCCGAAGGCAGCTGCTTAACCAACTGAGCCACCCAGGCGTCCCAATAATACAATATATTAAGTAAAATTGCTGATTGCAAAACATTGCAATCTTTATTTAGTAAACAAAAAATATATATAAACTCTCAGAAGTACACTTGGTATGATTAGCACCAGGTGTGTTGTATAGAAGTGTTCAATCACTATTGTACACATAAAACCCATATTATACTGTATGTTAACTAACCAGAATTAAAATTAACACTTTTAAAAATTAAAAATATATTTATGAACTAAAAATAGAGTAAAAAGCTAAAATATTAGTAATACACTAAAATATAGATAGATGCATATATGGATGGAGCTGGTGATGCAGAAAGGAATGTTAACAGTAGTTGGGTTGGAATGAGAGGATAGTGAGTAAGTATATTTTAATCTTGTTTACTTTTCTACATTTTCCAAATTTTCTATAATAAATATAGTTTTTCTAATAAAAAAAAAAAAAGAATGTTAGAGGATTCCCATTGCTCTAAAATAAACTATAACTTCTTTCTCATGAGACCTACCCTCCAGGCTCCTTTCACACAACTCTACTTTCTTGGCCCTCGAAACACTGTCCGTGCTCCGGCATTAATGAACTATTTTTTAACTTCCTGAACCAAGCATGCTGCTTCATGCCCTGTGCCACTGCAGATACTAGTGTATCAGAAATGTCCCTCTCTCCCTCATTTACCTGGTGAACTCACTTGGTGAGTCACCTTTCAAGACTCCCTTCAAATATTTCTTCCTCTGAGAAACATTCTGAGAGAACTCTGACAATGTTTTTTTTTTCCTCTCTTCTGTGACTTGTTTCTTACTGTTGTAGACTTTGAAACAGCTCAGTTCTACCCACTTCATGCCACCTACATGTGTCAATCAAATTGGGAACATGAAAGAAAAGAAAAAAGTCTATTTATCAGGTTCATTGGGAAAAGTTGTTAGTGGTATCCATCATTACCCTTCTTTATTTCTTTTTCCTGGACTCTTCACCTTGGAAGGCATATGGCTGGCCAACACATAGAAACCTTTTTAAAAGCATGACTTGAGGTTACTTGGTCTCTGCCAGAGGAATTAATTCCCACAAATTTCAAATATTAATAAGCTAAGACTTAACATATCTTCTTCACAAACTGTCAAGTACTATGACAGTCTGGTTTCCTGACCAACTCTCATACCAGAAACAAGATGTGATTCACAAAAGTCAAGTTCCACCACACGTGTATCAAAAGTGGAATGTTACTTCCCTTTGGCTTATTAATGCCCATGATGTCTGTTAAGAAATATTTAATTATTATTAGTCCTGCTCTTTTAGCTTGCTTTCAGAATCAATATTTAAGTACATGTTCAGAGAAAATATTCTCGAGTTCAATTCTGACTCATTCACATTTAAGAGGTGGTTTTGCTTGTTTTCTTATCATAGTACTTGAAGAAAAAGGAAAGTAAAAGTGTACACTTGCTCTGTTTTCTCATGCCCCAAGGCCAGGGAAGCATAAATAAAATATAAAGGAGATACCCTATATATGTGCAAATATGTCTATGATAGCAGTTACCATTTTGCATTTTTTGTAATTTATCTCCATGCATTTCTCCACTCTTGAGCTGAGATGCTTAGGATAGGAACTAAGTCTTACTCATTTCTCTATTCTTAGTACCTAGAAAATTATTTTCATTAGAGAAGTGTTTAATAAAAATTTTTAATAAATAAATGAATTTATGAATGAATACTGGAATGTTAAGGGGTAGCTCCTATCTTTAGTGTAGCTATAGGTGCAGCTCCAAATTATAAGGCCTAAAACAAATGTACAAATAAATATAAGGCAAAGAAAAAAATGATTAATAGCTACAAATAAAAATACAGCTATATCTCACAATTTATCTTTCCATATATTACCGTAATATTACAAGACAGACATCGTGATCTAAACCAAGTTTCTATCATCCTGTTGTTAAGTGTTAATACAATAATATATATGCAATAGCAGATATAAGTGAAAAAAGTAGGGATGGCCAAACTGAAAAAAAAAAAAAAAAGGAGGGGGGGAGTGGTGGCATTGAAAAGTGAGAGATATGAGTTATTTTTGAGGATATATACTGGCACAGGATATATATATATATATATATACACACATATATATATACACATATATATATACACACACACATACACACACACACACACACACACACATATATATATATATATATATATTTTTTTTTTTTTTACTTCATTCTGGAAGTAAATGAGCGTACTTAGTAAAATTACTTATGAGTATGCCCTTTGATCTGGGGATCCTGGTTCTGGATGCATGTCTCAGAGAAATTCTCACATGGCCTGTATGTCAGGGCAAGAGGGCAGATGTTTACTTCTTTGTAAGGATAAGAAGCCATAGGCAACTCAAAGAGTGGGTGAATAAAATGTGGTCTACACATGCTTGTGAAATACTACACACCAATTAGAAACAAGATGTGCACGTAAAAAAACATATGGCTCTTGGGGCACTTGTGTGGCTCAGTCAGTTAAGTGTCCAACTCTTGATTTTGGCTCAGGTTGTGATCTCAGGGTCATGAGATCAAGCCCCTCAGAAGAGGGAGAGAGAGAATCTTGAGAGCCTGCTTAAGATTCTCTCTCCCTCACTCCCCCTGCCCTTCCCTTAACTTTGCCCCCCTGCAATAGAAAGACAGTTCCTAAAAGCAGCATTGAATTAAACAAAAAATAAAAAGCAGACCAAGACTTATACCTCAATGCCATATATGAAAATTTAAAACACATAAACATTAATGCTATGTATTTTATAAGATTTTATGGATATTTAAAGACATATCAAACATGACAGAATGGGGTTCAGTTGATGGGAATGAAAGTAGAGCTCAGGAGTGAAGGGAAAATAGAACAAGTGCAGACACTAATGGGCAGTATAAGTAACTCAATTTCTTATGTATCAGAGGTATTGGTTTTATAAGAGAGGAGAAGTAGCACAAGAAAAACTTAATAGAAAATTTGCAAATAAAATTTGAACAACCAAATAATATTTAAAATTATTACAAATTTGAGATGCATTTTTAAAATATTTATACTCGGTTATGAAAATTAAATTTTACCTAACCATCTATAATCAGGTTAAAGAAATCACAAATCTTTTGTTTAGGATATTTGTATTTCTTTACTTTTTTATATTTTATGGTTTTGTGAAATCCCAGCTATTCTTTGTTAGGCACTATTAATGATGTGATAATGAATCAATTGCATGAGTAACATTTTAAGAGACGCAAAAATGGAAAGTAGTGTGAAATTCTAAGATACTATTTTCTAGAAGTCATGTCTTGACAATTTACAAATCTGTATTGGGAAAATAAATAAACTATTTGTTGGGGAAAACATAAATGTGGTAAAAATTCATATTATAATAGACTAAAGTACAGCAAACCGCCTTTATGGAAATACCAAAACCTCAAAATGTATAATCACTATGGGTGTTGATATTTCACTACTTTAAAAAAGTTCTGGTCAAGGGGCGCCTGGGTGGTTCAGTGGGTTAAAGCCTCTGCCTTCGGCTCAGGACATGATTCCAGGGTCCTGGGATCAAGCCCCACATCGGGCTCTCTGCTCAGCAGGGAGCCCGCTTCCCCGTCTCTCTCTCTGCCTGCCTCTCTGCCTACTTGTGATCTCTGTCAAATAAATAAATTTTTAAAAAAATTTTTTTAAAAGTTCTGGTCAAAGAAATATAGGATTATAGAAGAGCTTAAACAGGAAAAATACATAACTAATTCCTAAGCACTTATTTATGATCGAGGGTATCTTTGTATGATTGAGTTATAATATTAAGTGCCCAGAGACTATGATGGAAAGAATATTGATTCAAAGAAGATGTCTCAGTTATCTATGCAGCTCCTTGACTCTGTGATCCTGAACATTTAATACATGTGATAATAGAATTCTTATGATGAAATAAGTTAATATATGTAAAGAGCTTAGAGTCCCTTGTACAAAGTAACACTATGGACAGTCATTATTCTGTGAGCCTTTGTTTCCTCCTTTTTAATATGGAGATGATACCTTGTGAACTTTTTTTCTCAACTTTAGTACAGAATAATAATATCTAACTCACAAGATTGCCAGAAGAATAAAAATGTTTATTTAGCATGGTCTGGGATGACTTCATTAAAAGGGTGATGTTCCAGTAGATATCCAAAAGTAGAGCAAAAAGCAGACCTGCCAATATCTTCCAGAATAATAGTAAAGATAATAGCAGCAAGTACAAAAAAAAAAAAAATAGCAGCAAGTATATTAGCCCTGAAAGCAGGAGATTTCATGGTGTGTTACAGTGATAGCAAGGAGACCAGTGTCTCTACAGCAGGGAGAGTGAAGAGGGAATAGGATGAAATCACAAATGTTGGGGATCAGAAAACATAGGGTTTGATAGGTCATTTCTCTGTCTGAGAAAGACTGAAAGCCAGAAGAGGGTTTTGAATAGAAGAGTGACATGACTTACTTGACTTTCAAAAGATGCATTCTAATGTCCATTTTGAGAATAAACCAAAGAGGGCCAAGCACTGAATTAGGGAAAATCTTTAGTAGACTCAATAATCAGCAAGAGATGAGGATAGAGATGGAAAGACAAGAGGGTTTTGTTTTTTTTTTAATGCACTGTGTGGAAAAAACAAGAGGACAACTTCATTTTTAAAATGTAGAGTTGAGGAAATAATTCAGGCTGTAGAAATAAATATGAGAATTGAAAATGGTCAGGATATGAGACCTGAGAATTATGTTGTGTATGGCAATATGAATATCTCTGGAGATGCCTGACAAGAGAGTTTCAAGCAGAATGATGGAGTAAATGCTAATTATACCCAGTTAATTATACCCAGTTAAGGGAAGAAGGGAAATAAAGAGAGATAGCATAGATAAATGTTTGAGGATATCTGCCATAACAAAAAGAGGTGGGTGTAGTAACAGTAAGAAAATTTAGGGTCAAGAAAAAGTGTTTAATGTTGATACATTTTTCCACATTGACAAGATTTCTCAATAGGGAAAATTTGATCATCCTAAGGAGTTGGGAGAATTTCAGGAACTATAGTCATGGATGGGCAAGGGTCGTTGAAATGAAGGGCAGTAGTAGAGAAGTTAGTCTAAAAAATCATTATAGATAGCTTATAGTTATAGGATGGAAGGTAGAGTGTGTGGCACACATGTGTGGTCATAGCTTGAGAAAAGTCTTTTTGATTGCAAATCTATTTTCCTAGATGAATAGGAAGCAAGATATTCATCTATGAGTAAGTTTGGTATTGCAGAAGAGATTTAATGAGAGAGGTGAAATTTTAAATTATGAATTAAAAGTTGTTGGAAAGTAAATGGACAAGGAAATGCGTATGTAGGAGTCATGAATTTAAAGCATGTTAGGCTGTTTTTTTCCTAGCCATATTCATTTGCAAAGGCAGAGTTTAATTCAGCCACATTGAAAGTTTTTCCAGGGGAGCATCAAAACCCAAAAAGGAACAAATGAGCTAAAAGAATTTGCAAAGAAGTGATCGTAATAATGATCTTAGGATCTAGAGAGATAAGAAACTGAGAATATGAAGGGGCTGAGGGTGAAAAGATGGATATAAGATTGTAAGTCCCAATGAAGTTGAAGAATAATATGAACTGGGGTATTATAAGGAATTGTCTAGAAAGAAGCTAAGAGTTAGAGGGGAATATTTTCAAAATTGAAATTATGAGTGATCATAAAAAAAAACTAGTATATACTCATGGGAATGAATGGCTGAGATAGAGTGGGAGACAAGACAATTTTGGTGAGAAAAAGTCCAGTAACAGAAAGGCTAGAATATTCAAAGTGCCATCAGCATAGGTATTAAAATTGCCAAGAATTAGGATACCCCTAATGAGGAAGTGACAAGAAGTGATGTCTTCAAAAAATAAAGGAATTGACAAGATTGTGGCATTCGTGTTACATTAGATTATGTTACAGGAATTTTTCTTTTTTTTTTCAGCTCACACGGTCCCTGACATGGTATATATGTGGCTGGTGGAGGCAAGGTGAAGGGCACCCTGCTCCACATCACCATTCAGGTAGTCAGGCTGCCGGAGGTTTTCCGTGTTGTGGCTACACCATACAGAGCACAGGGTTCTAAGTTCGCACCCAAGGGGAGAAAGATAACTCAAGGAGTCCTTGACAGAGCTCACTATCCCTTGGCATAATCCATAGGCCAGGACTAGTCACATGGTCTTGCCTAACTGAAAAGGGATAAGAAAAGAATGGGAACACATAGCTACTTCTTGAGCAACAAATGTCAGACACCTGGTATATGAAGATGACTGGTATAAAGACAGGTGGTAGTTGGTTTATTTCCCATGATGCTGCCAAAGTAATCTTTCTAACATGCAAATCTCACTACACATCCTTGGCCTAGAGAATCTTTCCATGAATATATTTTACTTTATGTAAATTTTACCTCAATTTACGGAGGGGTAGGAAACCCCTCCTAGTGGCTCCTTCTTAATTTTTGGATAAATTTCGAATTCCTTATCTTGGCAAATAGGACCTTTTGTGATCTGGCCCTTGCCTACTTCTTTAGTTTCTGTTCTCTCTCTCTCTGCTTCACAACATAGTAGTGGCTGGAACGTCCTTGCCTCATTTACACTTAACTATCTTCTACTGCATCAAAATTCAATGTAATATCATAGTTTCTGGAGAAACTCCACCCCCCCACACATGTCCCTCTGCTTGAAATTCTACGGAAATCTAATCCTTTACAGCACTGTCCCAGGCCACTGTTGATTCACCTCTCTCTGCCTCCCACGGACCCCCTCAAGGGCAGGACCATGTATAATTGGACTTTGTATACTCTGGGATTTAAAGTTACTAATACACAAAGCAGGCAGTTAATAAACATTTGTTGAATGAATGAATGAATATGTATGGGTCTTTGTTTTGGCTTTATTATTCCTGTGGCTTTTCATGAAATGCAGATTTTTAAAAATCTGTTTTCCTTTAAAAAAAACAGCATGGGTTGTTGTATCAAATGTTATCTTTTATTCCTCAGCATGTCCAGTTCTCTGAGCAACCATTTCTCTTTTTGTAGATCTATCTTTGAATAATTAGTATTTAAACCATTAAAGTCCTTCTCTTGGCAAATTACCATGATAATAATAAAACCACAAAAAAAGTCTTTGTTTTTCTGTGCCTTAATAAAACACAATTAAAATTTAATAAAAGCTCTGGATTTCCATTTATCCAATTCTGCACATCCGGAGAGAGGTAACAGAGGTGTTACAACCAGACCAATTAAATAGCCAGTTGTGGTTAAACTCTAATTCACAGAAAGGTGTGTGTAATTCTGTACTTAACATTCTAGGGTGGCTCATGGCTTTTTGAACAGAACGTTCGTTTTTATTCAATCCTGTCCATATTTCAGTTTGTTGCAGAGCTGAGTTCTTAGTTTATTATATTTGTCAATATTACAATGATATTTCTATCATGTTTTCTTGGTCATCCATTTCCTTCCAACAGATTAGTGTCTAAATACCATCATTTTAAAATGCATTTCCCTTTAGATCATTTACCACCATTGTCATCACAGAGAAGAAAAAGAGAAAATCAGAAGTGGAATATATACTTTTAAATGGCTGGAGGTCATTTTAAAAATATAAGCAGCAGCAATATTTTCCAAATATCTAAAATATCCATAAAGTATTCTTGCAGAAGTATGCAAACATTTTCCTTTTTATAAGATTTGAAAAATATATTTTGAAACATTAGTGAAAATGGAATTAACATATGCTACCTGCATTTTGGCATCCTTCCAAAATGATTGAGGCCCTCTCGCTTCATTTTATTGAGAACAATCATAGGATACTTTGTCAGATAATTTCTGATGTAAGTCTCATGCACTAATAGTTGCTATAGGAAACATATATACTCACATAAGTCTGAATGTTTGCTTGGTATATCAATCTGGCGAGATGGTAGTTTTAGAAACACCGCTGGAAAGTGGAAACAGGCAAGTAGAGACTGTGAGATTATTTCCTTCCTTTATCTCTGTTTAGCTGGTGGTTCCTGAGAGAGGGCGAAGTACCACACATACTTGTTTTGTGGTTTGTTTTGATTAAGTATCAAATAGAACTTACCGTTGCTTAATAAGATATTTAAAGTTCCAACATGAAAGATATGCGTCATATTTCAAGCCCAATAAATCACAGTTACAGCTTTCAATTGAGGCATTTGTCTGGCAAACTTAGAAAAGCCAGCAGAAACCTAATAGTAGTTGTTGGATTTTTTTAAATAAAACTATTTGTGGCCAGGAAAAACAAAGCTGGTGTTTTCAAAATGCAGTCTTCATAGAATTGTAGTGATAATCAACAGAGTAGATTTTTTTTTTTTATTTTGAAGGTCATACATAGTTGAAGGGTTCTATAGTCAAACCGGATGCCTTTTTTTTTTTTTTTTGGTAGTATTGTCACCAATGTTCTTATTCCCTGAAAAGACCAGAGTTTGAGGGGTACCTGGGTGGCTCAGCGGGTTAAAGCCTCTGCCTTCAGCTCAGGTTGTGATCTCAGGGTCCTGGGATGGAACCCCGCATCAGGCTCTCTGCTCAGCAGGGAGCCTGCTTCCTCCTCTCTCTCTCTGCCTGCCTCTCTGCCTACTTGTGATCTCTGTCTGTCAAATAAATAAACAAAATCTTTAAAAAAAAAAAAGTAGCTAGAGGGCATGGAACATGTGTTGTTGTTGTTGTTGTTTTAGTCTTTGTTTGTTAATGCTATGAATTTTATTTCTTATAAGTGCTGATATTATTGAAGAGGCATTGTTGACAGATTAATACATTGGAAGAAAATTACAGATATTTAGAAACTAAAGAAAATACTGCCATGCCTTTAATAGCCAATAAAGTAATTAAAAGTGTTTCACTTGCTTTCGTTTTTTGTTTTTAATGTGCCACTGAAACTTTTAATGTTAATTCCAGAGAAAGGAAAATATTATGACATGCTTTTTACTGCTTTTCCATCTGACTAAAATTATGTTAGAACTGGTTTAACTATACCATCTAAATAATACCAGACTGAGTCTCACTTGGGCATTTGTATTAGGTTCTGAGTGCTTCATTTTATATTTACAAATACTGAAATTGCACTTTGGCTCTGTTTACGTGTATACCTGTCTAACATTTTAACTACATTATCTGCATTCCGAAGTTAACATGTCAGTTCACTCAAAATGGTTTAACTACTACTCTTTTAGACCCAGGATTCCTATTTGGGAGGAGGTAGGAAAGGTAATGGAACACTTGCATTTTCAGGATCATTTGAATGGAAACTGTTGCATACTGAAGTAATCTATACTTCCTTTACCATTAGCTTCTAAATTGTCATTATACACCTTTTTGACATTTTCCAATACAACAATTTCAAAATGAGACAGATTTCTTTGCTTGCATTTTGTAGGAGTTAGGCAACTTGAAATTTTCCAACTGGCTATTTTTTACTGCAATCTGGTTGTTCTCAGTCTTGGCTGGGGAGCTTTGAAAGCAAACTGAAACCCAGGCTTCACCCCACACCAAATGAATCAGAGCATCTGTGGGGCGGGGACAAAGGAGAGGTACTAAACAAGGCAAAGAGTGTCTATGTGTCCCCAGCTAGAGAACCAAAGTTCTATAAGCTCTACTATATTTTCTTGGAAGCAGTAGCTCTATCAACATGTTTGCATGAATAGTTTCTGATAGCTATTTTGGTTTTCAGGAAGAGAACTAAGCCATCTCTACCACAGATCAATGTGAACAAAACAATCATGTCCAACATACAATAACCATAACAGAATGGGTTATTTTGTTGAAAAGGAAAAGATTTCAAGCAAGCATATTATGCCTAATTGTCCTTTTGCAAATTCATTGCTCTAATCTACAGAGTTTAAGAGATATCTGTAATTCCAATAAATGTCTTATCTGTAAGGAATTTGCTCTGTATTTGGGGAGAAAAGACTATATTGACCACTCCTGGCACTCTGATCATATCTCCCATAGTTCTTACTGGTTCTGCACTACTTCACTGGTCTTGCTTCCTACCTGGGACAACATTCTTCTGAGGATGGACTATAGACCTCCTGGTTGTTCCTGAGAGTGTATACCACTACAATCTCCACCGCCCTCCTGCCCTCCTTTCCACAGCCCATGGATGGAATAGTACAACCTACAAAAGTCCAGCTCTGTAAACATTAAGTACAACCACCTTGGGAGAGCCATTTACACTCCAGAATCTCACTGGGATCAGGTTGAAGCTCAACCTCATCTATCCGTACCCTCGTTTACCTTCTTCCCTTTCCTGTCCTGCCTGCTTGAAGCCACAATCACTTGGAGAGGAATCAGTCTCAGGCTTGCCTTCTAGCAAGCCAAACCAAAACTGTAAGACTATCTCACATAAAAAGACACAGAACATGTAAAGAACACAACAGTGATGCTGATGATAGTAACAGCTCCCATGAAGCGAGTAACTACGTTTTACAACAACTCGAAGCAGTTACCGATTACCTTAATATTTACAATAGCTATTATTAATCCCTGCTTCTTCCCCCCAATTTATAGATGCAGAAACAAAAGTTTTTTTTTTAAGATTTTATTTATTTATTTGACAGACAGAGATTACAAGTAGTCAGAGAGGCAGGCAGAGAGAAAGAGGGGGAAGCAGGCTTCTTGCTGAGCAGAGAACCCAATGTGGGGCTCGATCCCAGGACCCTGGAATCATGACCTGAGCTGAAGGCAGAGGCTTTAACCCACTGAGCCACCCAGGTGCCCCAGAATCAAAAGTTTTGAGTGGCAAAGTGATATCCCCATAATTCCCAGCTAGCCAAGGGACTCAAGCCTACAGCTTTAACTTCTCTATAAATTCAGTTCTTAAACACTAGTCAGAATAGATTCATATAGCAGAGAGATCAATAGAATTCCTAGGTATAAAGGGCAGAGGTTGGGATCCAACAGACCTACGCTCTTGCCATGGACCAACAGTTATGAGTTGTATTTAGGTCCACAACTGCAATTATCTCTACCTTGTCAGATTTTTAAAAATTCCATGAGGCTCTTTATTTAAAGCTCTTAACATAGGTGTTACTGAAAATAAATAATAATCATTACAAAATTGCACCCATTTCTTGGAGTCATAGAGTAACTTAAAATTTTAGTTATGTGGCCAAAGTAGTTAGATATATAACTTGGAGAACTGAAGTTTCTAATCAAGAGATTTGGTTTATTCATCAATATTAGGAAGGGAACACACACACACAGACACACTAATATGGTTATGGCTAGAATTACATAAATTAATGGATACTTAGGTTGCACAAGTCCCAGGGCATAGCAAACACTAAATTATATAATTTACTTTGCTAAAAATGGCTTTATTCATAGACATAAATGATTACAAAAAATAAAGTGGGATAAATAAGTCTTTTGTATAGAAGAATTACAAAGAAGTTACACAGATATTCCTCTCTTAAGGAGTTTTCACTCATTAAATGTTGTTTGCACTTAAGGATTTGCTTCCAAAGAACATAGTATAGAAAGAAGGGGGGAGTAGCTTTATTGTGGAGAAAACTGGCAAACACCAGTGTGTTGACAGTGGAGAAACCTTGCAAACACTACGTCAAGCCACATGATTAAGGTTAACATTATCAATGATAACATATGTTGATAGTCTATACCCTTGATGTGATAAGAACAGCACTTCTGGAGTTTCTCCCAAAAAAATCCATAACCTTAGCCTAACCATGAGATAAACATCAAAATACCTGAACAGTATTCTGAAAAACTACCTAGGTCTTTAAAAACAAAGAGAGTCTGAGAGTCACAATCCAGAAGAGCCTAAGGAGCCATGACATCTAAATGTAATGTGGTCTCCTAGATGGGATACTGGAATTGAAAAAGGAAATGAGGTAAACACCAAGGAAATCTTAAGAAAATACAGACTTTAGTTAATAATAATGTATCAATGTCATCTCATTAGTTCTAACACTTGCACCGCACTAAAGTAAGATGTTCATAATAGGCAAAATTGCCTGGGAGGCAGATAGAAACTATCTTTGCAGCTTTTCTGCAAATCTAAAACTATTCTAAAATAAAAGGTTTATTTCTTTAAATAAAAGACTTCATGGAAGAGATTTAAAATATAGATAGAATTTTCCAGAAAGAGGTCACTGGCAACCATGAAAATGTAAAAGGCACTTAATGTCATACATACAAGGTAACATTCAGCCTTATGAAGAAAAGAAATTTTGACACATGGTATAACATGGAAAAATATAGAAGATATGCTTGGTGAAGTAGGCCAGTCAAAAGAAACTGTTCCTAGAGTAATTAAATGCATCCAGACAGAAAGTAGGAAGTTGTTGACAGGAGTGAAGGGAGAGAGAATGGGGAGTTCCTGTTTAATGGTTACAAAGTTTCAGCTGGGGAAGATGTTGAAGTTTTTGAGATGGATGGTGCTAGTCCCACAACACTGTGAATGTACTTACTACCATAGAACTCTATACTTAAAAATGGTTAAGATGGCAAATTTCATGTTATACATGTTTTTGTTTTTTGTTTATTTTGTTTGTTTTTAAGTAGGCTCCACTTGCAGTGTGGAACCCAACACTGGGCTTAAACTCACAACCCTGAGATCAAGACCAGAGCCGAGATCAAGAGACACATGCTTAATCGACTGAGCCACTCAGAAACCCAATATATGTTTTTAATAAAAGCAATAAAACAGGTGCCTAATGTCAAAATCAATTCACACGTATGTAGAACTATAAGTTCTTTGAAAGGAGGTATCATATATTTTTATTCATTTTGCTATTCAATATCTCTTAGTGTCGACAATGGCACCTAAAATATATCAGGCATTTCAGGATGAAGACATCAGGAAGTGATACTAAAGATTTAATTGAATATGAGGGAAAGGTGTGATTTCATAGGAGAATTCAGCATTTAATTGTATTATCACTACTATTTTATTTGATTATCACAACTTTTAATCATTGTAATGGAGACAGTGGTTTCACACTTTAGAGAGAGTCAAATTTTAATAGGTGTGCGTAATTTTCTTTAAACATTCTAATGGAAAGATTAAAGGGGCTCTTTTAAAAGTTGCCCTTGGAAATTCTTAAAAGAGAAAACATAGTTTCAGAGATCTAAAATTTATATGTTTAACATAAATGCTACCTTAATCCAAGGCAATTCAACTTTTTGAGTAAATTTGAAATTCTTATATACCCTGTTACTATATATTATTTTGAAGCATCCACTATCACTTAAAAATCCACGTTTCATTTCAAGGCCTTTTTGGACTGTGTCTGGTCTCTAGTCCTAGATGTTCATTCTCTACTGCAATATCCCTGGGAGAATCGTCCACTGCTCACTGTGTCTGTGCTTTCACAGAACTAAAATTCAAAATGGACAAGGTTTTTTTCCTACTGGAGCTCTCTGCATTTTTCCAGACGGCCTTGCCTTACAAAATCAAAGTCTTTGGGATACAGTCATGCATAACTTTTCTCCTTTTGTGTGAGGTTGTAAAAACTGCTTTTACAGGCAATATCCCCAAATGTCAGATATCTAAAACATGTTTAGAGTTATTAGTACTATTACAAGTTGACCTGTAACTTGTGGGTAGCATTTTGCTGGTCAGTATTGAATGAATAGATAATGTTGGCAGTAGATAGGGTCAATAACCTCTTCAAATGTTTTATATTAAATGTTGAAATTTCTTTGAAAATATCTAATGTAATACTTTAAACTGACAATGCCTTTAACTGACAAAGTACCATGTGCCAGGCATTCTGCTACTCCGTTATTACTTGGTTTAATCTCAAAATAATATCAATAAAGATTATTATGCCAACTATATGAGGAAATTGAGGGGACTAGTAATTAAACATCTACCTCAAGATTCATGCGGCCAGTACATCAAGAAGTCTGATTCCATTCCAGTCATTATGCATTTTCTATTTCTAAGGAAGATGCTAACCATGGAATAGGAGTCTCTTAGGATACTTCTTTAATTTAGGTGTATAGTCAATAGTTGAAATTGTTATTTGACATTTTTAAGATGTAGATATTTCAACTGTAACAGCTACAGTTTATTTCTGAATTGAAATTAGAGGCAGAGATTTGTTTAATGCCGAAAGAGCATAACGACTTACTATTAGACCAAGGGACACCCATTTCAACATTTTTAAAAAACATATCCCATTCCTAAATATGTCACTTTTTCCGTAATGAAAAGTCATCCATAAAAATCATGCAAAGGACAAATGAAGGAGTTGGGCCAGTTGCCAGACTGCTTTTTGGTGGAAAGATTTGTATCTGCCAGGATTGCCCTGAAGATGGTATAATGTCATAGGATCATTCTCGCCAGGATTGCCCTGAAGATGGTATAATGTCATAGGATCATTCTCTGCCCTCTTCCATTTTCTCCTTCCTTCTTCCCTCCCTCCCTTTCTTCCTTCTTCCCTTCCTTCCTTCTCTTTTCCACTGATGGGTCCTTCCCTTTGCCTCTTTTTTTCATATCTTTTTTTGTTTTACTTTTACTCACTTTCCTTCTTTTGTTTCTTTTTCCCCATTACCTGCCCTTGGCTATTAGTTTCAGTGGCTCTTCCCCTCCCTTAGAGGAAAAGGAAATCATCCCTGGAACCTGGAGAAGGAGAGTTTAGAATGAAGCATTTTAAGATATACCTTTCAACCTACCCTTTCTTGACCTTTTTGTGTAAGCGAGGTCTTTTAAATATTTTTTTGGCTCTCAGGTTAAAACAAATATAAAAATCCATTTCAGTCCTTTCTCACCTCATCTCCTCCTACATTTTCCTGCCAAAAATATTGGCTATATAGCAATAACACCTGTATTTGCTGTTGTATCAAATTCACATCATTTTCTCCCTTTTAATAGTTCTTAAATAATAGCTCAAAGTTTTGTTTATATTTATCAGCCAATGACAATGTTAGCTACTATGTAGCCATTAGAGAAGACCACTTTCACTCAAAATAAAGCTTAAGTGCAGTTATTTATGCATGACTCTGGTTTAGACTGTAGTTTATCTTGCTGATTTAAAATAGTTTTTAATTTTTTTATTCTGATATTCTTCATTTCACATGTGATGGTTATTAATTTCAAAGTCATATATAAAAAAGTAAATTAATACAGTAACCTACCAATATAGAATATTAACAAGCCTCTGATTGGACATTGAGGAGATAATTACATATTAGAAAGATTTTAAATTGCATCTATTAGGACATCTTTATTCACATCCACTCAGAAAGACTGACATACATTTATATGTACATACTGTATGAAATAAACACGCACTTACCCAGTGATATAACATCCGGATAGTCCCTCAGTAAAGGGTTTTCTCCCTAAGCTACCGGAGTTATGTCAACAGTCTTCACGGTGCTCTTCAGGGATCACATCAGACCCAGAGCCCAGCTTCTTGAGGTCATCTTTTCCTAAGGTCGTGTTCCTACTTCTGAGTAGCCCACATTACCCAATGACTGATCGATGTGGAAATATAAAGGTCTGGCCATCTTGACCCAGGTCAGGGCAACTCTGAAAGGCATTTAAGCTCCAAACCCACTTGTGGGGTCAGCTGAAATGTGTTAGGTTTGCAATACAACCTAGCTTTCTCCTCTCTGCCCAATCCTGCTTCCTTCCCCTCCTTTCCCTGTGAGTAGATGTGGTCAGGTCTGAGCTGTGATTGGCGTCTTCCTTTGCCCAACCTTGTTTCCTTCCCCTCATTTCCACAGATGTTGGTCTGGGAGTTCTACATAATAAAGATCCTGCATGCTCAACACTTTTTAAGAGTATGTTTTCTGAAAACAAATACTCCTAACACTTTTATTCCTTCATATTTAAAGTAATTTAGGGAAATTATTTTTAAAATGCTATAGATACTTTATTGCATATAGATACTTTGGTTGCATTCAATTCTGTGGCTTTCACATTGTTCAAGGTAATTAAAGAGACATCTCCATAAGCTATAAAAAATCAACCAATCATGCACACACAAAAATACTTTTACCCAGGAAGATAATAATTCCATGAAAATAAAGTCTGGAAATGGATAAAGTCATGGGGAGGGGAAGAAATCTACAGTGAATATACAATTCAAAATTAAATGTTTCAATTAAAATGAAAGTTATTTTTTGCCAATAGAAATTGGAACTACAATGTATCTCCATTCTTTCAATTAGAAAAAGGAGAAGAAATCAAGATGAATGGGAGCTGAACAACAACAAGAACAAGTGAAAGTCTGATGGCAGGAACTCTCTGGTCCATCATCCTCGACCTTCAGCTCCAAATGGGCAGTATACCTTGACACTCCAGCCCACCTCAAGCAGGCAGCAGCTGTTCCCAAATAACTGCAATTTTCTACAACACAGAATATAAATTTCTCTTCAAAAAACATTTTCAGAACCAAGTAATTAAAATTGCTTATGTCCGTTAGTGAGTCCAGAAATGAAGACCAATATAGAGAAAATAAAATCATGACAAGAGTAGGGATGGAGTGGGGGTGGGGAGACCTCTCTTCAAAAAAGAAATCTAAAACAGTATTGTCTTTGAAATTCGAATGCTTTTCCCTAGTATCATGATGTAACCTAACAAAAGTGTTCGTCCAGTAATATCCACGGACATCATCCGTTTTGACTTTTAAGTTCACTCGAAGTATCCAAGTGTTTCTAGAGCCACTTGGAATTACAGAAGAACAACAACAAAAACAACTCTTGGAAGAAATAACTAAGATATTATAGAATCCTTTAAATGGTTTTGCATTTGGAGTCCATGTTTCTCCCTGACCCCACTCATTACTGATGCTATAGTAGGAATCATGTCAAAATCTATTTTTCCTTCTTAAGATGCCCATTTGAATAGTTCTCTCAAAAAAAAAAAAATTACCGTGGCTGCTCTGAAAGACTCTGATTAAAATGAATTCAGGCATGGCCTGGGCCACATTGTAGGTAGATTTTGACAAATGGTGACAAATTGGAAATACTTTATTGGTTCATATTATTATTTAGTAACAGAACTAACAATACTGAATTTCAGATTTTTGTGGTGGTATTTTATAACAACTTTTCTATTATTCATTCTCTTTTTGCTTCTTCCTTTATCTGCCTTTCTCACACCAGGTCTCTATTTAAATAGCTGAAGTAAAAGGTACTGGAAAGTGGGTACTGACCAGGTGCTGTTGGTCTTGAAGAGAGGAGATAGTTACAAGGGATAGTATTTGGGGAAAAAATTGGAGCTCAGTATTCAGAGTGAGAGAGAGAAACCCACAGTTGTCTGAGTTCAGTAGCCAAGGTATTTTTATTTCATTTCCTATCATTAAAATAAGATTAACCACACTTTCAATTTCTATAAGTACTTGGGAGGGGGAAAAATGAGGATGAGAAGAGCAAAGGGAGAATGGAATAGAGACAAAGAGAAAAGAACAATCAAGAAAGCCTAGATTCAGATGTGGGAACATAATTTAGTGGTTTAAACAAGAAAGATTTTTTTTTTAATACCAAACGTCCATTAGAAATTGGGAAAGTGCTCTTCCCATGCCATCTTCATTCAGGGATGAGCCTGCACTCTTTAGAAGAGGGATGAGGGAAATGGCACCTCAGCTCTTAAATGCTTTGGCTTACATTTCACTGACCAATGTAATTCATGTGGTCATGCCTAATTTCAAAGGGCAAGCTTCCTATGTGTTCAGAAGAAAAAGCTAAAGTCTTTAGTGAAAAATTTAATATCTACCACAGCTTGATTATTTTCAATAGGAATATGATATTGCACACACACACACACACACACACACACACACACACATACACACACAAGTTTAGACTGGTTGATTGATTGGTTGGTTGGTTGGAGATGATCTAAATAACTTGTTAAAACAAGAAAACAGACCCAAATGGAGTTGCTCATGCTAAGCCCATATCACCAAAACAAGATTCTAATTATAATTTGGCTCTCCCAGGAATGGAATCTTAAACTAATCAATCAGGAATCACCTGATCAGCACTAGTAAGGTCATCTGATGGCTTGATTCCCACATTCCACAGAAGGACAGTGACCTTGAAATAACCAACCTGCTTTTTTGTCTAGAATGACTTCCTTGTTCCCTCTCCTTCTGCCTATAAAAATCTATCATTTTGCTCAGGCCCTCAGAGCTTCTTTCTGTCTGCTAGATTGGATGCTGCCCAGTTGGAATCAATGTTTGCTCTAATAAACTCTAAACATTTTTAATATGCCTCAGTTTATCTTTCAACAATCTAAATCCATTTCCCTGCGCACTGCAATGGCAATTGCTCTAGGATTATTATCTAACAGGAAATTTGGAAAAATATGTGCTTTTTCTTTTTTTCTGTAGAGTACAAAACAAACAAAACAAAAACATCCTGGTAGAGATTAGGGAGGGGTGACTTGAATAGTTAATCATGTTATCAGTATATTTCAGTTAAGTGGCTTTTTACAGAAGATATCCTTGTAGCCTTTTTTTTTTTTTATTTCCCCATCTTAGGTCAAAAGAGAATGAGTATCAATATATATATTTAAATAGATTCTATCTAAAAGTAGCAATTCTGAGACGCCAGGGTGGCTCAGTCAGTTAAATGTCCAACTCCTGATTTTGGCTGGATTATGATATCAGGGTCATGAGATGGAGCCCTGCCTTGGGCTCTGTGCTCAGTGGGAAGTCTGCTTGAGAGTCTCCCTCTTCCTTTGCCCCTGCCCCCCACTTGCATAGTAGCAATCTTACAACCTTCTCTTTTAATACAAACAGTTTTATAGTTCTTCAGTGTAAACGTTATTTTTCAATATCTCTGTTAACGTTTTCTGCAAATTTAGCAATGCATTTCTGCAATATTTAAAAAATTATTTGGAGGAACACTTTTAAACTTTTACTGTGATAAAGTTCATTTATAATACATTGCTTAGTTGGGGCTTACAATATTGATAGAGAAGATAAAGTGGAATTTGTGGGAATATAAATGTCAACAGGAAAACAGGGCTCATGTCAATTTTTAAATAATTGGTAGAATCAAATGGTTAGTTCAGGCTGGCCTACATACTAAACTCTAATTCATGAAATCTAATATTTAATTATTTCAAGAGTAAAGCTTTATGTGTGTTTACCTCTTCACCCCAGAGTCTAGATAGTATGGAGAAAAAAAGTATAATTTTTTTAAAGTTTTTATTCATTTAAGTAATCTCTGCACCCAACATGGGGTTTGAACCCATGACCTGAGATTAAGAGTCACATTATCTCCCAACTGAGCCAGCCAGGAGCCCCAAATGTCTATACTTTGAGCAAAATAGCTATAAGCTGGGTGTAGTTAAAAAATTATTCTAGAGTATGATTTCAAAATAAAAACTGTTAGTTTAGGATTAAATTTACTTTGAATTAATCCATATATGAATAATTAAATCATAGCTCTGAGACACTAAAATGTAAGCCCATAAACAAACCGGATTTACTTAGCATATTCTTTGCTAATAACAAAAATTTAAGTGGCAATATTATTTTAGATTTGAAAAAACATAATTATGAAAAGAAAATAATTCTTCATTGTAGTTTTCCATTACATTATCCATTAAACACACACATACACACACAGGAATTATACATTCAGAATATAGTCTCTAAATTTGAAGAACAATCATTTCTTGGTAATTTCATCTGTCTATTTCAGTGAAGCAATCGGGAAAGAAAACTTGGAGTTATTGTGGCAAGCATCTCAAAATCAATCCATATTTTCCAAAAGTTAAGAAAACAATATGACAAGGAAGAAATAAACTCTGACCAAATAAGTATTCTGAATCTTTAATTTGATGGTATCTATGTCTTGTGTGTTAGATAATTTATATGCTAACAATGCGTGTTCCTAAGCTTTCAAGAACTTCAGAATGATGAAACAATCCACTTTTTTTCCTCCTGCAATCCTTTCTCCCCCTATGCTGACTTTCAGATATTGAAATCCAGTCCTTTCTTCTGAGCATCTGGCATAAATCTCCATCAGACTCAAAGAGGAGGGGCAAATTCTGTGGTTTGCATGAGAACAGCCTGACAGCTGCCAGTTTAATCCCTTGATGAAGCAAAAATTTCTTCAAGGAGGGAATCCCACTTAACATGCAAACAGTCAGGCCCTATAGAATTGGTTTCTTTCCATTTTAGAGATATTAATTAGAATGAAGTAGAACAGCATCCATTTTTTAAATATTTTTTCTGAAAAATAGTTAAAATTATAGAAAAGGAATTTTATGTCAGCATCAAAATGACTCAGATTTATATGGTATATTTGAAATTACATTGTGTATTTACAAAATGCCAATTATTGGGCATACTAATAACTTTGGACATACTATAATACAAAAGTTTGGTAAAAACTTTGAGGAATCCTTAAACTTAAGACCCTGAATATAGGATGGAAGTTGGAAAAAAGAGATGGGCTATGGGTGGGCAAAGGATGATTTTCATGCTTTTAGATTTGTGCTTTTGTTTTTTTCCTGAAGGATCCCAGATCTTAAACCAGATAATCCTCACCACCAGGGCAATGATTGGCCCAATCTTGTAATTCTGGGCAGAACTCCATATACTGGAAAACTTCTATGTCTTGCTCTCCCAAAGTTATAGCTATTTGTCCTTTCATGTGATGTTCCCTGAATCCAGTCTTCTTCGGTTATGCATTCCAGCAATTCACAAGCCTTGGAGCCAGAAAGAGATACAACTAAATGTAGACTTCCCGAGAGAAAGTCAAATACTGTCTCCCAAGTATTGTTCTGGCATCAGCTTCAAAAGCATGGCAGAATTATTTCGCTCCCTGCTGTGGTCAGCACCCCTGGGTGCATTGGTCATAATCCAAATTAGAGTTGAGCCTGTTCTGAAATCACTCTTTGTGTCTTGGTTGAGAAAAAAAACTGTAAGAATTGACCATTTCTAGTTCCCTTTTTGTGTTTCTAATCTATTAAAGGGAGTTGTAATTACATCTCGGTTTAACCCATGACATCAGAGACAATCTTGGGACAATTAGAATCTCATTACAATCGTTATCAAGTACAACTCTTTATTTACAAGTCTCATTCTTATTTTACATGCTCCCCAGCCTGCCTCAGAGCACTAATAGCTCACACAGAAATTATTTACCATCCTTGGGCACTCTTCTAAGTGCTTTACACATATTTATTCATTGTGTGAGGCACTCTGGACACCTTCTCAGATTTCCCTGATGGCCTATCCCACAGAGGCCTCCCAGTGCTAGCTCTCCAACCTACTTTCAGACATTGATGAGCCTCTCTGCAGGGTTTCTCAAGGAAACACAAAGGGGGCCAAATGGCAATCTGGAATCCTAGGAGAACTAGCTTGACATTAAGGTGAACTTTGAATGTTGACCAATGGGAAAGAACAGATGAGAGGTCACAAAGGTAACTTCCCTCTCCCTCCTCTTCTCTGTAGCTGTTCCCTATTGCAACTTTTCCAGGTAATTCCCAAGTACAGAATATACATGCCTGCCGAGAGACCTGCTTTTTCTCTATGTGGTTTGCCATGAAATAGCTCCCGATCAACAAATGTCACATCACATCGTTTTGCCTTCTTTGTCACTGTAGTTACCTTTTTCTCTGACTCTCACCACCCTAGACTGTAACCACCAAAATAAAAGGCTAGCCTTTTAGATCTTCCCTCGTGCTATGCTTTCTGGAAGACCTGGACTAAGGTTCTTATTTAATTTCCATAAAAATCTTATAAGGTAGGTACTGCAGTTTTACCCATTAGATAAGAAAACTGAAACAGTGTGATTAAGTAACTTACTCAAGTTAGCACGGCTAGTGACTAGAGGCCAGGATACAAATACAGGCTGCAGGGGTCCAGAGATACATGTTCTTGAATCACTGCTGTATGTTATCTGCATCAAGAGGCCAGTTTGGAGTCAAATCTCTGTTAGCTTCATCTCTATAAGCACAAAGAATGATTAGGAAGATAAAAAACACTGGAAATAGTTGTCTTGGGTACTGGAGCAATACCATGGAAAATGTGAAAATAGACAATACCACAGTGTTAATTAGATCTGTTACCTAATTGAATTGCATTGCCAAGGAGATTTGCTAACTCACTACATATATATAATATAATATAATATAATATAATATAATATAATATAATAAACATAATATAAATATAATATATATGATATTCTTTTGTTTTGTTTTGTTTTGTTTCAGCACCATCAATGCCAGAATATTCTAAAAATACCAGAAAGCCATGTGAATAAACATACTCTGGATTACTAAATTCTTTTGAATAAACCTCTGAAGAAAATCCTACATCTATCCCTTCCTTTGTAAATTCCTCATGTATTAACTAATGGCAAAATATATCTTTATTAATTGTAAATAATAAATCTATACATAATTTAGGAGTAGGCAGTTATTAATGGTTATTTTCACTAAGTTTTGACTGCATGTCTGTTTATTTTTTGAAAATATTTATTTATTTATTTGAGAGAGAGAGTGTGTGTGTGCACACAATCAGGGTAGGGGCAGAGGGAGAGGAAGAGAGAGAGAATTTTAAGCAGATTCCCCACTGAGCACAGAACCCAAAGTAGGGCTTGATTCCTCAACCCTGAGATCATGACCTGAGAGAAAACCAAGAGTTTCATGCTCAACTGACTGAGCCACCCAATACCTCTCATTTTTTCCCCCAAGGGTAGAACAGGGTCAGGAGAAGGGCAGAGGGAAAGGGAGAGAGAGAATCTTAAGCACATTCCATGCTCAATGTGAGCTAGACAAGGGGTTTGATCTCATGACCCTGGGATCATGACCTGATCCGAAATCAAGAGTCAGTCACTTAACTGAGCCATCCAGGCACCATTTGACTGTACATGGTTTCCTAGCGGAACTTCTCTTTTAAAATCAAACCTAGGGCACCCGGATGGCTCAGTCGTTAAGTGTCTGCCTTCTGCTCAGGGCAGGCTCCTAAGGTCCTGGGATCAAAGCCCACACTGGGCTTCCTGGTCAGCAGAAAGCCTGCTTCTCCCTTTCCCATTCCCCCTGCTTGTGTTCCCTTTCCCTCTGTGTCTCTCTCTGTCAAATAAATAAATATAAACTTAAAAAAATAAAAATAAAAAATTAAAATAAAACCTAATAAATCCTCAAATTAATGTAGTAGTGCAGACTCCTATTAGCCAAACCTAAAAAAACCGTTGTAATAAAATTATAAAACAGGGAAGTAGATAACCTGGCTGAGGAAAGTATAAAATTGAAATTTGCCTATCGTGGGTTAGAACTTGAATTGTCAACATAAAAAAGTTGGGAAATCTAAACGTTTTTTCACACATATATATAATAATAAATCTGGTAACCTATTTATTGCAGAATGGACTATGGTCTGCCTCAAGCACATATTAACCATTCCATTCATTCCAAAAAATCAGTTATAGTCCTTCCAGGAAATTGTGGAGGAGTATCCAAATCCAGCTGAATTTTTGGGGAGTTCAAATTCCAAACTTTGTGTTCTTCAGACTCATAATCTAAATATTATTTTTTAAATCCTCAGTCCTCTATTTCCCACATTCAAATCATCAGATTTTACCAATTCTCCCTTTACAGTATTTTCTCAGCTTTGACATTTCTTTTCCATTTTCAGAGCTGGAGTGCATTCTATTTTCAGTCTGTAATTCAACCATTATGGCCCTGGGCGTAGTAAGTACTGTACTGCATCCCACAGTGTTAGGGAGAAACATTTCCCTGGATGACTTTATGAATTGCATCCCTTCCCCAAATTTGTGATGCCGTTCATGTTCCCTTACAATTACAATCCTCCATTTGATCAAAAATATCTCTCCATATACAGCTGGCTTCAAATCCTTAAATCATTTTCATGTGTTCTCTTCCCATTTAGAAACCTGCAACACTATTCTGTTGATTTTCACAACCTATCACTCAAATCCTTTAATTAAGAGTGAAATCTACAGAGTGGTATCATTGTTATATTTATTTGTATTTCTTTTTTTGATGTTATGTTGAGTTTTCTTTAAGTATATTGTTTTTTTTTAAACCAGCCAGTCTCAAGCATAACTTTTGGGGTTCTCTGAAGAAGCATACACACATAAGTATATACATATATATGTACATGTTAATACACATAAACATCCTATTGTATCTTATGCATGTATATGTACATATGCATGTTTCATATGCATACACATACATGCACACACTATTTATTTGTTATAAGGAATTGGCTTACATGATCTTGGAGGCTCATGAATTCAAACCTGCAGTATAGACCAGGCTGGAAACCCAGGAAAGCCAATGGTACAGATGAAGTCCAAAGGCAATCTGACAGTATTCCGGAGAATTATCCAAAGAAGCTTTAGAGAAGCTGTGGTCTTTTTATTCTATTCAGGCTTTCAACTGACTAGAAGAGGCTCACCCCCATTATGGAAAGCAATCCCCTTATTCAAAGTTTACTGATTTAAATGTTAATTTCATCCAAAACTGTCTCCAAGTTGACACATAAAATTAACCATCACTCATAATGACTATGTCTATTACTGCTCTTCTGTGTTTTTTTCCAGTACCCATGCTCTGTTTATCAGTGGTTGGTTTATAACTTAGGTGACAAGCTCATAGTATGTTTTGCAGACATCTGAGAAATAAATTAAGTTGGAAAAGATAATTTTGCATGACAGCATAAAAATATAATGGGTTAATAAAAATAAATTTTTATGATTGTAATTTTCATATGTTATATCCTTAGAAATCAATGGATTTAACCATGAATGCATGTTATTGCAAAAGTATTCTGTTTCTGAGCTATCACATTTTTATGTAATTCTTTGGTAACTTGCAATACAGGACAGAGGTGAAGCTCGGATTGGAGTCTAACCTCTTGGGATTTAAAATCCTGGTCCCTCTGTGAGAAACTGTGTTGTTTCCAGTAAGGTAATTAATCTCTCTGGTCCTCGATTTACTCACCTATCCAATATTAATAAAATCCTTTTAATGGGCTGTGCTATGGACTAAATGTTTGTGCCCCTCAGAATTCATTTGTTGAAACCTTAACCTCCGACATATGATGGTTGGAAGTAAGACCTTTGAGAGATAATTAAGACTAGATGAGGTCATGAGTATGGCACCCTCATGATAAGGTTATAGCTTATTTTTAAAAAGAGGACAAGACAAATCTCTTTCTCTCTCCTTCATTCGAAGAAACCAGAAAGAAGGCTCTCTCACCAGAACCTGACCAAGCTGGCACCCTATTCTTGGACTTCCCACCCCCCAAAACTTGTGAGAAAGAAATGCTGTTTAAGCTACCACGTGTAAGGTATTTTTGTTACAACAGCCCAAGCTAACCAAGACAGGTCATTAGGAAAATTAAAGGAGTTAATATTTGTAAAGTTCTTTGAAGAATAATTTGGCTGTTATTAACTACTATATGAATTTGCTAAATAATAAAAAACAAAATATTTGTTGTGTGTTAAGCAGGGGTCTTTTCACTGCTGTGGATTGACTTTGGAGAAGTACAAAATCAGTGTGACTATGTTAGCTAATTAAATTCTCCAATTCACTTAAATAAACACTTTACAGAAGTCAGAATAATGAGCTTTGAAGTGTTTGCATGAGCTATTTCCTTTAATGGTCAGATTTATGTGAGTAGGATAATGTTGGCTTGCCCTATTAGAGAAATAAAGTTGTCTGTGTCTTTATGACACACCAGTGTACATAATGTGCATGCAGATGAGCAGATAGTTTAATCTCTTTGATAAGTACAAAGTTAGCAAGTTTAGGGAAGTGAGGCTGGGGGGATGTTTGGCATCATACACATACAACAATTTATTCACCAGCTTTCCTTTTTCAGTTTGCATCCAGTGGATGTCATGATACCTAAGCCCAGACCCATGAAAATATTCCTGGGGGAGAAGTGGCAGAAAAGTTGGGTCAAGTCTTCTTTTGCTGCATTTGCTACAGTACTGAATTATAATATCCAATCTCCTTTTATTCTGTTTTTATGCTGTAAGGCAGGTAATAAATCAGGCCATGGTGAAATATTAATACTTATAATTATATGAGGCTGCCTGAAGAACTTTGAGATGCTTCAAAAATTTAAAAAAAATTTTCTGGATTTCTAATATCAAATGCACTCTCTAAAGCAGCTTTTGTGGATAAATCCTAGCTACTGTGCTGGGTCAAAAGACAAGAGCACACATATCAATCTCCCATTGCTTAGGTGGGCAAGCACAAGTTGACTAACCAAGGGGATTTCTGCAGCTTCTGCACTGCAGTTGCATTCAACCTCTGTTTGATCAGCAATAGATGCTGATGTCTGTTTCTCATTGCTGACTGGCTCTCCAGCTCTTGTACTATAAGAGATTGGGTCACAATGACCCCGAAGAGTAAAAACCTGACAGTGAGGTAGCTCAGCATTTTCACACACAAATATATCCTCTCATGTTCATGTCAGACTCGGGGTCTGATTCCATACCAGGTAGAACATTTAGAGGCATCTCAACACATAGAAATAGGGAAAAAGATCATGAGAGTATGGTGTTGGATTTGAAGAACTTTATTATTTTTTAACCATAGTGGGGAAAAAAATGTAAAGCAGCTACCCTCTCATGCTCACTCTAATCGAATGTAAGAGGCTGCTGTAACCCCAGATGTTCCTAGCCAAATTCACATACCCATGGGAATGCGAGAACAGCCCAAGCAACAGCGAACAGCAATGATTCTCTCTTTCCTTACTTTTGAAAGAAATTTTCAACACATATTTCATGTTGACTTATAGAGGTTTTTAATATATATGTATTTGATATTATTCTTTCAACTTATACGTTGAAAATGTAGGCTTATGGAATTTCTGTCTTGTTTTGGGGGCATGTGGATATTAAATGTATCCTTATTTTAATGTAGGTTTAATTTATAGTTAAAAAGTCTTCTGTACCCCAAGATTACAGATTATTTACCTAGAATTTTTGCACATACTTATATGATTTCTTATTTTATATATGATTCTGTTACTGATTTTGTACAAATAGGGAATAAATGCCCATATTTATTTTTAACACCATTTATTGAATGATCCAATTTCTCTTCACTAATTTTAAATGTGACATTTATAAGGCATGAAATTACCACTATATGTGAGTCTAATCTAGCCCATTGATGTATTCCTATGTCCACATTGCTTTTTAATTTATGAATCTTTATAGTACATTTACTGTAAAACAAGGCCTCATATTTTTAATTCTAATATTCTATTTCCTTATGTTTGTTCCTACCGATATCCTTCTAGTAATTAAACAAAAATTTAAAGTAATTTTTCTAAGGTTTTATTTTTGAGTAATCTGTATACCCAATGTAGGGCTCAAATTTATAATGTCAAAATCAAGAGTTGCATGTTCTACCATCTGAGGCAGTTAGATGCCCCAAATAACTTTTTTCTTTAAAAAAGTCTTTTAAGAATTTGATTGTGATCAATTACACAGCACTAATAGGTTTATTTAGAGAGAATTGAAAAACTTACAAATTCACTATTTTCCTGTTCTAGAAGAAAAAAATATATATCTTTCCTTCTTTAATGATCTTCTGTCATGTAAGAGGTTTCAGGGTTTTAATTATATGTTTTCTATATGGTTCTACCATGTTTTGTATTAAGATAGCCCTAAGTTTCTTTTCACCTTCCTCATAAAGTTTTGACCTTGTTTATAGATTGGAAAGCTATTCAATTTGTTTCTGGGGGTGCCTGGGTGGCTAAGTCAATTAAGCATCGGTCTTTGGCTCAGGTCATGATCCTGGAGTACCAGGATGGAGCCCCACATTGGCCTCCCTGCTCAGCGGGGAGTCTACTCCTCCCCATGATCATTCTCTCTCTCACTCACTGTCTCTGAAATAAACAAACAGAATCTTTTCTAAGAATAAATTTGTTTCTGAAAGATTTTAAATGAATTTATCAATTTGAAAAATTCCTAGGGCACCTTGATGGGCCAACTGGTTGAGTGACCAACTTTTGGTTTCAGCTCAGGTCATGATCTCAGGGTCATGAGATGGATCCCCAGATCAGGCTCTGCAGTCAGCAGGGAGTCTGCTTGATTCTCTCTCCCTCTCCCTCTGCCCCTCCCCCCTCCCACTTATATGCACATACTGTCTCTCTCTCTCTAAAAAAAAAAATAAGCCTTTAAAAAATTATCTTCATAAATTTGTAAAACAGTAATAGAGACATTTTATTTCCTCTGCACATATGCTTGGAGACATGTGCAAAAAGAGTTCTCAGACTTATCGTGATGTTTTCAAATTCATCCAGCACTAAAAGGTCCACAGGTTTGTGGGCAACTGAATCATGACTGTTTAAATTCATTTTTCTCAGATGAGTCTGTAATTCACATTGATATGAGTCTTGTTAAAACATAATCCATGTCATAGAATTTAAGAGTGAGATGAAACTATAAGACATCATGAAACCCAATCCATTAAATGTTTCCCATATTTCAAATATATTGAAGTCTTTAAAAATAGTGAGGTTGGGGCACCTGGGTGGCTCAGTGGGTTAAGCCTCTGCCTTCAGCTCAGGTCATGATCTCAGGGTCCTGGGATCAAGGCCCACATCAGGCTCTCAGCTCAGCGGGGAGCCTGCTTCCCCCTCTCTCTCTGCCTGCCTCTCTGCCTACTTGTGATCTCTCTTTCTGTCAAATAAATAAATAAAATCTTTAAAAAAAAAAGAAAATAGGTTGTTTCTTAATTTTTCTAATGAAAGATAATCATCACTCCTCCATTGTTCCAATTACTGAGCTTCAATTGATTGTGTTGTATCCCATACCCAGATGAGCAAATGGCCAACAACCAACTAGAGTGGCAGTCCTCCTTTTACAGAAAATAAAAAGCTGATGTCAGAAAAAAAAACAAAAAACAAAAAAAAACAAAAAACTATTGTTGTCAGCAAGACGATCAATCTCCTCAACAGTATATCAGAGTCACCAGTTCCCAAGGGTTGGGCAGAACTCAGGAAAACTGTTTATCAGTGTCAAAAGAGATTATTTGGAGAGACATATGTAACATAGTGACCATCTATGATTCAGCAATCTTCCTCTACAAAGTCTTCCAGTAGCAAAAATCATAAATCTTTCTTCTTTAAGTAACAAATGGATCATTATTTTTCTATATCTGCCAAGATATGAATGAGTCAGTCTCTATCATTTATAGTCAAGAAAAAAGGTCAGATACTAAAGATGAAATCTAGTCCCTACACAGCTGATCAGGAATTAGGAAAAAAGGCTCATATTTTTAGTACAGACTCCTTAGGAGGTATAATATTCAAGTACACTAGAAAAATAAACGTATGATACATCATGACTTCCGCTGAAGAAGCCTTAAACCTTCTTGAAGAAATTTCTTTCAAATAAAAAAGGAGTATTTTCTCTCATGGGCCATTTGAATGGCAAGAGTCTATTAAAGCAGTTTTCTCTTTCCTTACTATTGTCTATGCTTTCAGAATAGCTTTACCTTAAGAATTTTTCAACTTGCAAGAAGAATCATGTGGAGTTAAAGTTAATTGTGATTTTAATGTTGCAAATGACATATGGTGAAGCTAATGGCAGCCCATTGTCTCTGTCACACAAGCCACCCAGTTCCTCTTAATAACGTGTGTAGGATTTCCAGTCACATCATTGATTTTCTGTTGGCCAAAACGATAAAGCAAAATCTTCCTGTACTAGGATCTGCATTATCTGGCAACTGCCTTATTCTGGCCCAACACTTGCCACCTGAGTTGTGACAATTGTGTTGACTGTGATAGGAAGAAAAGATGGATAGCCTAAGGGACAGAATGGAATGAAGATCAAGAACTCAGATGAAGTGCAAGAAGGCTATAAATAGGTTACAAATAAAGGCCACAGGCTTAGTCTACATATGCAGGTGGGTGGATGACACCAAGGGTGAGATAACAATCAGGAATCTCTGGCTAGATGATCAGCCTTATTTCCAAACAGTCTTCATAATGGCTTCATGATCTAGCATGCTATTTTACGACTTTATGTCTTTCTTGATGTGGCTCCCCCTTGGAAGGCCTTTGCCCTCTAGCCAGCATGGTGAACTCCTACTGATCTTTTAAAACTGAGCTCCTTATAAAGCCTTCTCTAACTCTTCTACTACTCCTGTAACCAGAAAACCTGGTACCCACTTCCTGCCAACACTTCAGCTAATATCTACAGGCATTACATAGAGATTGAGGAATAACTCTAAGAACCTGGATATAATGAAAATAAGATTTCACTAAAAGATTTAAACTAGCACATGAATGTTTAATGAATTGCTACGGAAATACACACAGTCACAATGGTCAGAGGAACTTCTTGACTATGGAAATTCCACACTAGTAGAATTGTTGATACTAGTTCAGAGTGGGAATAGTGAGGAAGGAATTCAAGGGCAAAGGAATGTGATTCACTCCCTGCCAAATTCTTCAGTGAATGAAGAGGATTGACCTAGAGATCAGGAGAAGAGAAGAAAAAGGAAACTGAAAAAAGATAAACTGCAAAAGATAACTGAACACAATGGTGTGAATTTAAATGGGAGAGAACATTTTACTAAAAAGCTGTGTAATAATCATCATGGGGCTGCAATGGAGAGAATAAAAGACACAATCTTATTTTCCAACCATTCAGAAAGTGAGTAGTTCAAGACTGAGAGATGCAAAGAAAGTCGAACCCTCAAGAAAGATCTAGTTTTCAGCTAAAACAAATGTAGGAGAACTAGCTGGCATATAATCTGTGACTCTTATTTAAATTTAGTCCCGAAGATCTCTTGGACATGAGTGAATACTGAACCAATGGGCAGAGGACATGTTCCAACCTGCTTGGGATGGTGTTTGCCAAATGATAAGGACTTATGCAAGATGAATGCTGCAGAGATTACATCAGCAAGTCATTTACCAGGTTTCATGGAATTGGACAAAATAGACTCATACACATGAGGATCAAGCAGCAAGAGTCCCCTGCTCTTTTGCTCTGTGCACAAAGCAGTAGTGTAATAATTCGTCCTTTAATACAGCTTGCCTGAAGGGAAAGAATATGCCTGGAGAATGAGTATAAAAACCTAATCTACCTATAATTGTACTTCTTACTGTATATGAATAAATTATGAATAAATTCATATATACATCAGTCTTTTTTAAATATTTTCAAAGTTGGAAACCCTAAAGGGTCATTTCTGGAACACTGAAAAGATCACTTTTCAGGCATGGCCAGGTTATAAGCCAACTCTGGATTTATGTCTATTATTGAAAATAATACCATTAATACTGATATCTCTGTACTCTGAGGAATGTATTAAAGAAATATCTCTGTAACATAAAGATAAATTATTCTTCCTATGTGTCTTGCCTACCAGTCTATGAGGTCTGGAGGTCAGAAATAGCATCTTATTTTCTCTTACATCCACCAGCATCTACTGCAGTGCCTGGCACAGGCTAGGCAAACATTTAATAGTTTTTGAAAGGAAAGGAACAGTGCTATGAACGGAATGTTTGTGTCCCCCTAAAATTCATATTTGAAACCCAATCCCCAGTGGGATCGTATTTAGAGTCAGGGCCTTGGGAAATGATGAAGTCCTGAGGGCAGAACCTTTATTAATGGGATAATGCCCTTATAATAGAGACCCCAGAGAGCTCTCTAACCCTTTCTGCCATGTTAGATTGCACTGAAAAGACAGCTGTCTAGATAGCAAACAATACATGTCAGCACCTTGACCCTATTAATTTTTAGCCTGCAGAACTGTGAGAAATAAATTTCTGCAGTTAATAACCTACCTGGTCTATGGTATTTTGTTACAGTAACCCAAATAATTAGATAAACAGTTATTTAAATGGTGGCATTATAGGAAAAAGGAAACTTTTTTCATTGAACAAGATTATAATATCCTTAGAATCTAACAATTGCTTTCTTGGTTGTCTGTCTGGCAGGTTTTTCTCTGTGACAGGCTGCATTGCATAACAGTTGTTCTGTGTGGTGGGTTGTACTAAGTGGCTATGTGACCAGTTGTGTCATTAGTCCTATCACGAGGGGGGTGGTTTAGATTTGTAAAATACCTGACCTCTTGTCCCTTTATTTATTTATTTATTTATTTATTTTAAGATTTTATTTATTTGAGAGAGAGTGAGAGAGCATAAGCAGGGGTAGGGGCAGAGGGAGAATCAGAAGAATCAGACTTCCTGTTAAGCAGGGAGCCTGAGGCAGGGATCCCGGAACGCCGAACTCAACTCCAGAATCGACCTGGGCGCCCCCTCTTGTTCCATTAACTCTGTGATATAGGCAGGCACCACGGTAATTTGCCTAGCTCTCTCAGTGGATGTCTGAGAGCCTTTTTTTTTTAATTGAATGGCATATTTTATAGAGATTTTGTTTAAACTGTCTGACTAATGTAGTAGGATGTTTGAAACAGAATATTTAACATACGAATGATCTGGATAATTTGAGCTGCAAACACTAACCATTTTCTTCAAAATCTTGGAGATTTTTCAGGGTGCCTGGGTGGCTCAGTCAGTTAAGAGCCTGCCTTCGGCTCAGGTCATGATCCCAGCGTCCTGGGATTGAGCCCCACATCGGGCTCAGCAGGGAGCCTGCTTCCTCCTCTCTCTCTGCCTGTCTCTCTGACTACTTGTGATCTCTCTCTCTCTCTCTCTCTGTCAAATAAATAAATAAAATCTTTAAAAAAAGAAATCTTGGAGATTTTCTTCATCTGTTTTGCAGCAACTAAACAGTTTCCAGGATAAGAAAAGGTACTTGGGGGGATTTTTAAAATCAAAACACTTTTTCTCCCCCTCAATTCCAAGTAGACTATGGAGAGCAAATTGTGGTTTTTTAAGGTTAATTTATAGTTTATTGGATTTTTCTTAATGTTTACTTCCATTGATTATCTTAACAAATACTTTCTTAATAAGATGGAAACAAATGCAAAAACCTCTGTAAGACAGAAACTGGACAGAGGACAAATCCATGGGGAAAAGAGAAGAACAGAGAAAGAAATTGGGAGAAACACAAGATATCAGAGCCAAATAGTCAAACTAAAGTTAAAGCTCAGAAAATCAGGAAAGAATTATGAGACACGACCATTTGATACCCACCCCTGAGTTGTTATAAAATGATTCTTACCTTCAGCAAAGATATTGTCTAGTTTGGAGGTAAGAGTAAAGGGTCAAAATTAGGCCATAAAAAAACCAGTAAGGGACAACCAAACACTAATCAGTAAAATAATAAAAGGAATTACAAGATGAGCTCAAAGAAGGAATAAAAGTATGTGTGGATTTAAAATCAATAGCTAGAGACAAGAAGGTCCAGACCCCTAACTGTGCCTGCATATAACTGGTATGGAAAGGAGCTCTGCCAACATCCTGTTCTGCACATTTATCTTTTTCCCAGCAGTGAACTTATGCCCCCTGAAGTTCTTAGAGAAATGGTTAATAGTGGAATTCCCTATCTTAACATTCAGGAGATTCTGATTTTGATGAAATTGTTTTGAGGTTTTTATTTGTTTGTTTGTTTGTTTGTTTTAATATATTCACCAAGTCCCCATCAAAAGACATTCCTGACCCCTTCCCTTCTGGTGAAGCTATCATGTAGACACAATCCAAAAATGATGAACTACTCTTATTAGATAAATGACAATTTGCCAGTGATTTATTAAATAAGAATTGTGCACTTGTACTTTATAGTATAAATTTTTCTCACTGTTCTCTTTTTGCTTTACTGTAAATTTCTTTATATTTTCCTCTCTGCTATATTTCTGAGTTTGATTTATCCAATGTGTTAAAAAAACTCACATTAAAGACAAATGAGTTGATGCTGCATAAATCATAAAACATGCTTGCGAAACAAGTTTTAATGGATAGGAAACATTTTTTGGTCAATCTTGTGGTTGGTTTTCAAAGTGGTTTTTTTTTTTTCAACCCAGATTCAATTATTCTCATAAAATGTAGGTTAGTCATATCCACCCAATTCCAGTGTATCCCAATCCAGTAGAATAGAGAGCTGGTGGAAGGTATGTCAAAAATAGCAAATACACCTTCAGTTTCTTCCTGCCCATTCCACTTGATGAAGTTCAATTAAGCAAAAAGGAATTTGGTCTTCTGGAGAAAATGTCAGTGAGTACTGAAGTAAAAGATTATTGCCTCTGAGAAATTTGGTTAGGAGAATAGTCAGTGTTTATTTGTACCTGAAGCTGGATCTTGTACGTCCTTTTCATTACTTTTTCTAATCATAAACAGATGAAAACTCATTATGGAAATTGTAAAAAAAAAAACAAAAAAAACTTAGAATAAACCATTCTTTTTAAGAGACTTTTAAAGTGGCTATTAATGATTTTTCTCATATAATAGCTTTTATGTCTGATACTCAGATATTCTCAGGAATTATGCAAAAGCTCTTATGTACCTTTATTGTTTTCTAACATTTTGAGATTAAAAAATAAGATAAAAAAGATATTAATGAGCTAAAAAAGGGTTTTTTCTAAGAAAACTTCTTGGTAAAATTTGACTGATGTTAGTATTTTATAATAAAATGAGGATCCCATGCCATCACTGAATAATATTTCCCTCTATAAAGATCTAAAAGAGGTTGTAATTATTAAAAAAAACACCAAGAAGGTCTTGATGGTAGGAAAATGCAGGAAATTTCCTTTTCTAGTAGGTCAAGCTAGTTAAGACAGTCAAAGGAAAGTTTCTTGTTCATGGTTCCACTATCAATTTTATGTGGCTGAAACCTGGACTGTGATTCAGTGACTGTGGGTCATGCTTTGTTTCTCCTACCCTCCCCGCCCCTGTCCTGCTGAAAACAAACATGGCTTGAGAAAATATCTGAAAACAGTGGTCTTCTTGTGCTGGTCTTAGCGCAGCTAGATGATTGAGAAGCACAACATGCTCCGCAGATGTGGAAACCGTGTAATTCTGAGCTTCCTCCAGGAAAGAATGAGCTTTGATAGGCTGGAACTAAAGCTTCTTTAAAGGTGTAAAATAACCATGAATTTCCTATTACCATGGACAACTATTTCAGATATTCACAGCCAATTTGAGCATGGTGGCTAACAGCTGTTCATAATATTGCTACCTTAGAGTACATGTGCCTTCTAATAAGAGTGAGGGGTACATTCCTCATTCTTCCTTTTTGTAAGGAAGTTATACCCATGTTACTTTTGCTTAACTTCTGGTTCACTCCTTAACTTGAGATTTGCAAAAGTAGATAGACATTTTATAAAAGACATCTAGAAATACTACATTCTTGTTTTATAAAAATTTGAATTTTGCCTCAAAAATGCATTTTATTTAGAAATTTAACACAAATTTAGCATTTGTATAATCTGAGAAGCAAGCTTTCTGATTTTGCCTAATTCTAAGGACAATAATATTAACTATATAGATAACTACTCAGAGACACAGCCCACATAAATTCAAGTACTTGCCCATTGCATTTTAACAATAATAGAATGTTAGTTCAAAGACAAAATTGAATATAATGGAAGTGGCTTTCATAAGACCCTATTAGAATGTTTTTTGATTGAAGACATAACAGTTTGGATATCTACCCAGAAGTTTTCTATGTCTTTTGATCTGGAAGGAAGTTTTGTAGTAAGCATGCTAAATTTTAATATTAATTCAGATCTTTGAAATTGGCTTCAATCTGAGAAATCTCAATGCCATAGATAACAAAAGTCTAGCATATAATTGGTTTGTACATATCACTCACTAAGCATCGATAGAAGAAGTATCAATAGAAGAATCAATCAGTAAGAATCAATCTTCAAAAGAAGAAGCAGCAGCAGAAGGAGAAGAAGAGGAAGAAGGTGGGGGAGGGTGTGTATGAAATTTGGGTGCTAGTTATGACTTTAATATGAACTTCTGAAAATAGAAATAATGCAGTACTAGTAATTTTCCCCCCTCAAATACATTAATTTTCAGAGTAGAAATGAATTGCCTTGGTTTCAGGTGACAATTTGTACCCGTGGTTATTGTACATTGGGAAAGTACTTTTGGACGTAAATAGATGACTAGATCTACCTGTGTACCTGCAAATCATTTTATAATCAGCACTTCAATTAACCACACTTTACACCCAATTCAGGAAAATTTATGAGAATTGAGACACGGTACATACTTTAGAAAGTCTTTCACTTGGGAGCCTTTTTATTGGCTTGCTTTGGGAACTTAGATTGATAAAGTTCAAAAATTTATTGCATTTGCTTGGATAATCCTATTTCAACATCACAGTCAAGGAGTATTACTTTTTTTATAAAATACACCTAATTACAAACCCCATGATATAACAAAATGTAAAATGCAAACTTAGATTCACTAAACATACATTTCCAATTCATTTTCAAAGTTGTTTTTATTTTGTTTCTTAAAGGGGTATAGATAATGAAAGAAATATTGCCTTTAAAATATTTTAACCATGATGGTTGGTGGAAAAGATAGAATATTGGGAAATGTGATACTTTAATTTCAAAAATCATTAATGTTGGTGCACCTGGATGGTGTGGTCAATTAAGCCTCTAACCTTTGATTTCAGCTCAGGTCATGATCTCAGGAATGGGATCAATCCCTGTGTTGGGTTCTGTACTCTGGGAGGAGCCCCTTGAGATTCTCTCTTCCTCTGCCTCTGCCACTCATGCTCTCTCTCTAATAAACAAATATTTTAAAAAATCATTAATTTTGTTATTAATATCAAAATGTATATTTTGCCAAAAATTGCTAAGGAACATCAGTGTTATTAAAACTCATTAACTTCTCCAAAAGTAATTTACTACTTCTCTTATAGGAAAGATAGCTTTGTGGTATCTGAATTTTAAACCATCTCAAATTCAGTGTTAAACCTCAAAAATGAAATTCAACTATACTTTCTGGAGTTATATATATTTCTTTTTTTTTTGGAGTTATACATATTTATATATTAGATTAATGATTGATATATTTTGTCATTTTGATATGAAAGTGTCTCGTAATTAAAATTATGTACAAATGTATAAAACTATTTAAAACTAAGTAAAATCGTATTATTTTTTGGAGTACTATTTGGATTCATCTCCCTTTTAGAAAGTATTCAATTTATAAATAATAAGCATCGTAAACCTTTTTAAAAGTTATTACTGAATCTAAATATACAAAGCCTTTATGTTTACTTTTTTCTCTGATAAATGATAAAATAAATCCTTCCCAAAGCAATAAATTAAAAAACTACAAAGGGATCTTCTTCCCGCACTAATAATAATAACTATCTTCATATAAATAGTACTTACTGTGGACTTGACACTAATCTAGGTCTTCTGTATATATGTATATGTACATTAATTAATTATCACTCTAGTCTTATATGAGGATGACATAATGTTATGGACATAATATTACTTTTCTCTGGAATACATTATACCTCAGATATGAAAAATCTTTGTGATTTCCTAAATTTCTAAATACCACCACTACAGCAAGCCATAAATGATACAATTTAAATAAAAATGATATTTTGTTAAGATAGGCTGAATAGTCAGCTGGGCTTCCTCTCACTGTTTTAAGTAATTTGTACCTGATTCCATAATAATATAAAGTCATATATTATCAAATTTATAAATTGCCACAATTTAGAAACATGGAGTTACTTGTTCATAAAGAGATATAGCAAAAAGACTATTCTATTTTCGGTGTGAAAATTGTCTGTAAAGAAGAAATCTTAAAAAAAGAGGAAAAAATGGTGGGGGAAGAAAAGGAGTTTTTTGTACCTTCTCTTTAAAAACTGTTGTTATGGTGATCATTATATTTTCCACTGTGCTCAGTGAATATTGTCACAGGGGAGGGAAAGACTAAATAGCATGAAAAGAAAATTTCAAAGTTTATGTTTTTATGAGACTATCAATTTAGATCAGACTAGAGATTGGCATATAAACTAGTTCCCGCCAAATGAGTCACTTGAAATGACATTTATTTGTTGAAATCAGTGTTTTGAAAATCAGTGCTGCCTTCACAATCCATTTAAAAAAAAGAAAAAAAAAAAAAACAGGGTCTAATTTATTAGTTCTATTTTCATCCCCAAAACAAATGCTTCTAAAAAAGGAGGGGGGTTGGGACGCCTGGGTGGCTCAGTTGGTTAAGCGGCTGCCTTCGGCTCAGGTCATGATCCCAGCGTCCTGGGATCGAGTCCCGCATCGGGCTCCTTGCTCAGCAATGAGCCTGCTTCTCCCTCTGCCTCTGCCTGCCACTCTGTCTGCCTGTGCTTGCTCCTGTGCTCTCTCTCTGTCTGACAAATAAATAAATAAAATCTTTAAAAAAAAAAAAATTTAAAAAAAAAAAAAAAGGAGGGGGCCATAATATCAATTCTATTTGTAAATTAGTCTACATTTAGGAGTGTTGATAATAGGAGAAGATCGCAATGATAAAGATAGGGTGGTGGAATCCAAAACTCTATGCCTCATTCAGTCTTTTCTTCAATAAGCTTATATGAATTATTCTCATTTTTCAGAAATTCCTGACAATCTTCATCTCATTTCCCCATCCTCCAAAAATGGCTACCTAGGCAAAAATGGCCCAGTCCTGGCTCCAGGGAGTCTAGTGAAGAAATAGCAAATGTTATAAGAAAGCCTAAATGATTCTTATTTTGGTAATCATTAATAAACGTAAAAAGTTAATCATTCTAGTAAAAGGAAAATAAAATTTCACAAGGTTATATCTATACATAAAATGATAAAACAGCTTGACCAACGGAGACAAGTAAAAAGCAAACAAAAACAAAAAGCATCTACAAAAACATGGTCGTTACTTATCTGGCAAGTGAATCTTATCTGACCAATAAAAAATTATTGATCAATTTAGGATAAAACATAATGGGGTAGGAAAAACCTTGCTTTTGAGTCTGACAGAAGATGCAATTCAAAACCTGGGCTCTAAACTTAGCTTTTTAAAAAATTTCCTTTTTAAGATCTTATTTTTTTAAGTATATCTACACTCAATGTGAGGCTCGAACCCACAACCCCAGGATCAAGAGTTGCATGCTCCACTGACTAGCTAGCAAGGCACCCCTTATCATCTTTTTAATCCTTTTAAACAAGGTAACCTATATCTCAGCCTTGGAATCCTCATAAATAAATAAATGATACACCCTTTATTAGGACTATTGTAATAATTAGATAATATAGAGATTATAAAGAGCTTCACACCAGGGGAACAATGTCTAGAGAATTTTGTCATTTTTGTACATGCGTTATGGGCTGCATTATATTTCCCCCAAAATTCATATGTTGGAGCTCTAATTTCTAGTACCTTAGAACATGACCACATTTGAAGATTGGGCCTTTAAAGGAAATTAAGTAAAAATGAGGCCTTTATGGTAGACCATAATCTCATCTGACTTGTGCCAAAGAAATAGAAAATTTGGGCACTCAAAAGAGACAACAGAGCTTCTTGCACACAAAAGAAAGACTCTATGAGGACACAGCAAGATGGCAGCCATCTGCAGGCCAAGGAGAGAAGATTCAGGAGAACCTGACCGCTGACATCTCGTACTGGACTTTTAGCATACAAAACCATGGAAAAAATACATTTCTATTGTCTAATATTTTATTGTGATAGCCTTGGCAAATTAATACAATATGCATATAAAGAAATAGCAAATTGGGACTCCTGGGTGGCTCAGTCGGTTATGCATCTGCCTTCGGCTCAGGTCATGATCCCAGGGTCCTGGGATCAGGCCCCTCATTGGGTTCCCTGCTCAGTCGGGAGCCAGCTTCTCCTTCTCCTCCCTGCTCATGCTCTCCCTCACTATCTCTGTCTCTCTCTCTCAAATAAATAAAATCTTAAAGAAAGAAAGAAAGAAAGAAAAAGGAAGGAAGGAAGGAAAGAAGGAAGGAAGGGAGGGCAAGCAAATTACTCCAATGTAGACAAAATGTCTAATGCTGAATGTCATAGTTGTTAGGAACATGCCCCATGAAATGTTCCAAAAATTACATGTATTATTTCATTTAATCCTCAAAATAGTGATAATGGATTAAGTGCTATTTTAATGTACGCTTTACAATGAGGAAACTAAGTCACAGAATTTTTTAATAACCGAAGGTCACACCGTTGGCCAAAAACTAGAGCCTCAGTTCATGACCACTATGCTCCAAGAGAAACAGCAAAATTAAAAATAAATAAGTAAGCATTCATATGGGCCTGTTGTACAAACTAATATCCTTACCCATTAAAGCACATGAAACCCCACAGCCTTTATTAAGAAAGAAAGCAAAGCCATACAGACCTAATTTGGGCATACAGGAGTGCATGTTATCAGATCTATTTTTATAAGAACTTTTCAATGCTCGTTTTCATGAGGAATGTAAATGACACACACAGGTTTTAGAACACTAAGAGTTGCTTTTAGTGTAGCCTAGACAATAATTTTAGAGTCCTTTAGCCCTATCTGTTCCATGTACCCATTGATTAATTCCATGAGCACAAACACAAAGCAGATATAACTCAGAAGAAAATAAAAGCTGACTACCTTGTCTGAACTGTGGTTAAAATGCTTGTATTATCAACTTGAAAAATTGTATTTCATCTTGCTAAGGTAATTTGGTGGAAGGATTTGAATAGGTCAAATATCTGAATTATATATTATTCTTAACAGAAACTTGGCTTGATAATTTAAATTACTGCTAATCAAATGTTGATATGGAGAGGCCCTATGGGAGGTAAAATATACTGATACAATGTTGAGCATCAGTCACTTGTAAATAAATGTATCTAAAAAGAATAAAATAGCATGGTTAGTAATGAAAAACCTTATTACCAGGTGCCAGTCACTTCCCTAGATCTCCGGTATAGCAATAAAAGGCAAAAACCCTTTTTTGTATTTTTCATAAATGAGAAAAATACCTAGTAAAATTTACTTAATATGATTACTTTCTGTTGAAATGTTCTTTTGTGATAGATGGAGCAAAAGGAAACTTTACCTGGTGATCTTATAAACATAATCATAAATTCTAATATTTAATTCTGCTAATGCAGTACTTTCATTAACTTACTTATCCAACCTCATCTTTGATGTGTCCTAAAATCTAGAAGGATTGTACTTTAAATGTCTTCTCCTGCTGTGAGAGCAGTATATAACAATTGTGGAAATTTTTAATAAAACAAATTACTAGCACTTGTATTCCCTTCACCTTTGTGGTCAGTACTACTCAGATATTGATTTGATATACTGCATTTTGGTTTGGTATTTATATGTGCTTGTGCCCTGGAAGTTTGATTCATGGATTCATTTATTATTTAGTTTAACAAATATGGGTTATACAACCATTCTGTACCAGAGCAACAGAATATAGGAGTGACAACTATGTATTCTAAGGTATAGAAATCCGTGGATGGATATAAAGACCAGGAATTGGATTTGGACATGTTGAGTTTGAGATGTGCATTAAACCTTCACATGGAAAAGTTGAGCATGGGGTTGGGTCCAGAAGAAAAGTCTTGTCTGGACATGGACCATCAGGGAGGAGAAGTTATTAGACCCAGAAGGCGACATAAAGCAGCAAAGATGTAGAGGGTGGAAAGAGAATAGGAAACATCAAAGACTGAGCATTGAAGTTCTTCAATATTAAAAGGGTGAGAAGAGAATGAACTGGCAAATGCCACAGAGAAGGAAGAACCAGGAACTAGTGAGAGAAGAGGAAAAACAAGTTTATCAAAATAGGGGAAAGTTTCAAATCTGTTAAATTATGCTGTTAGATCAAGCATGACAATAAATAGGAACTGACTGTTGGACTTAAAATGAGGACGGTATCAGTGACCTCAATGAGAGCTGTTTCCATGGAGCATTAGGGAAGAAAACCAGGCAGAGTGGAGTGAAAGGAGAGTGGGACAAGAGGAATTAGAGTCAGAGCATGTGGGTCACTCTTGAAGTTTTGCTGGAAGAGACCAAAAACAACAAAAAGTGGAGTGGTGTTTCAGAAAGAGATGGACAGTGGGGCCAAAATAAGGTATCAATTCTTCTTTTAAAAAATAATTTTTGTTTGCATACTAACTAAAATCATCTAAAGGGAAGCAAAAATCTGGTGGTGTAAGAAAGAGAACTGTGATGTCCAGGAGCAAGACAGGGAATGGGAGTGCTTTCCTCAGACAGGTGAGAGGGTGAGCTCAAGATGCTGGCAAGAGGGCAAAGGATGTGATGGCAGGTGAGGATAGGTACATTGTCCCCAGGGTCTGGAATGATGCCATTTGATGACTGAATCAATGAACTAGAGATAGGATAAGGTAGGCATGAATGGGCAAGGATGATTTCATGAACTAATAATGAGAAGAATCGGAGTGGTGTGTTCCCCATTCATGTTCAGCTGATCAGATGCTGATCTGGATTTAGATGGTATTGGCTGAGCCATGGCATGGCCAAGAGGTGAAATAAACATTTTCATCAATTTTTTCTCATTTCATATTAACTGATGAGCTTTTTTCCTGTGTTATCAAATATCCTTTAAATATTATTTTAATGCTTATAAATAAATATATGCAATCATGTATTAGAAACTTTCCCTATTTTTAAATTTGTTTTTACTTATTATGTATTTCAATAATTATAGAATTTGAGAGTCAAAACCAAGTGTCAATTGCAAGAAGAAAGGTGTCAGGGGAAAAAACGTAATTGCAAAGGGATTCCAAAGGAGTAAACTGTTTTAGTAAAGATCTATTGCTATATAACAATTCACTCCCAAATTTAATGGCTTCAAAAACAAGAGTTATTTATTTGCTCCCATTTATACAATTTAAGAATTACGTGGTAGGAATAGATTATTTCTCCTTCAAAATGTATCAGCTAAGGCAGCTTGACTAGAAAAATTAGTTCCAAAGTAGAGTCACTCACATGACGATTGCTGCTGGCTGGCTTTAGGAGCAGATTGGGGATATTCGAAAGATGATAACAAATCTTAGAAATCAATATTTCATGATGGATATGCATTTAGATTCGACTGGAAGAGTTTTCACCTATTCCATTACTTTTCAAATATCTTTTTCAAACCTAACCTACTTTATTTTTAAAATATTTTTATTTATTTATTTGACAGGGAGAGAGAGATCACAAGCAGGCAGAGAGGCAGGCAGAGAGAGGGGGAAGCAGGCTCCCTGCTGAGCATAGAGCCCAATGTGGGGCTCAATCCCAGGACCCTGAGACCATGACCTGAGCCGAAGGCAGAGGCTTAGCCCACTGAGCCATTCAGGAGCCCCAAAACTAAATCTACTTTAAAAAATAACTTTTGTCTCAATTTTTTAATACCTCTTGGAGATATATTATTGTTCTCTGTATGGCCTATTAACTATTTAAATTATTTTTGTTCTCTATTTATAATTGTTAAAATATGTGAACCTATGCTTGTGCCTCTGATAGAGTTTTGGACATGTGTTTTACAATGATGTTGGTTGCTAAATAATCAGCCATCGTAATTTGTTTTCTATTTTATACAGTACTTTTTAGCCCAGATTTGCTGTGCTTTGTTCATTTTCTATGTTTATTTTTGACTTGTTAAGTTTTGTGGCGTTTTTTTGTTTTGGGGTTTTTTTTTAGATTTCTAATTCTGTTGATTTAATGAAAGAAAGGGAACAAATTTCTTCTTTGGGAAATACATTGAGGTTTTCTTTGTAACATGATCTAAATTCACCTTTTTTGGAGAATTTTTCGTGAAGTCTTAACATAAAGTTGTATTCTCAGTTTTGGTAGCTTGGTTGAATGTTTCCCCTTTAATGTAGCCTAATGATTAGTCACTCAAATATTTTATTTTATTCTAAGTATATTATACCAGTTACTTGGCTGATCAAAGTTTTTTTTTTGTATGTAACAAAATTATTGCACCAAATTCATGGCTGAAATCATGTTATAGCATTGTCTCTTTTATAGAAATACACTATTTTCATTCACATTAATAGTCTACTACTATACAGCCAATTGTATTTGCCAAAACACAATATGAATAATCCATTCATTGTCAAGCCAGACAAATAACTTAAAAGACTATTCTATTATTTCATTATTATTATGATATAGACTGGCCATTACCCTCTTACATCTAGAATCATTCTGTTCCCTAATTCTAAATTATATGTTGTTTCTGGGTGTTCAAAGTCATATATCTGAATTTTAGTTATCTTCTCCAATACTTAAAAATATTTTTCAAGGGGTGCCTGGGTGGCTCAGTGGGTTAAGCCCCTGCCTTTGGCTCAGGTCATGATCTCAGAGTCCTGGGATCGAGCCCCGCATCCGGCTCTCTGCTCATCGGGGAGCCTGCTTCCCCCTCTCTCTCTGCCTGCTACTCTGCCTACTTGTGATCTCTCTCAATCTGGTCAAATAAAGGAATAATTTTTTTTTTTAAGATTTTATTCCTTTATTTGACAGACAGAGATCACAAGTAGGCAGAGTAGCAGGCAGAGAGAGGGGGAAGCAGGCTCCCCGCTCAGCGGATGGTCCGATGTGGGGGCTTGATCCCAGGACTCTGGGAACATGTCCTGAGCCGAAGGCAGATGTTTTAACCCACTGAGCTACCCAGGCGCCCCAAGAAATAAAATCTTTAAAAATATATTTTTTTAATGTATTAAGACCTAGAAAGACAGTTACCATTTTTTTCACAAGATGCTTCTCCTTACAATCATAGCATCTCGAGTTTAAAAGTACAGTCTCTTGTGATAAAGTTTATCTTAAATATTCACACTTTTTATGACTTCATCAGTTGTACTAATCACTTCATCCACCTGGATATAAAGCAGAGAAATAACTATATTATTCACATGGTTAATAACATTGTAGTCTAAGGGTACTTACTGAAATCACATATCACTTCTTTTACTATAATTTTGCAAAATAGATTTCAGGATTTATTTTTATACTGTTAGTGTAATTTCATTGAAAAGTATTATTTATAATATTTATTTTATTATAAATATATAATTATTTATAATATTTTAAAATAGTAACTATTAATTAATGTTTTCTACAGTTATTATTGATAAGTTAAAACATTTCAATGATGTATCTGTATGTCACAACTACTGACTTTGATCATTTGCATACTAAGGAAATGTCTATTACAATATTTCTATGCAACAGAAAAATATTTTCTTTATGAACTGCATTAACATAGATATTTGTCTGTCTTCGTGGTTTGGAATTACACTCGTCATAACATGAGTAAATTCTATGTGAATTAAATGCTTCCTAGGTGATATAAATAAATATATTCTTGCAGTCAGAGCTGACTAATAGCTAATTATTTTTATAGACAAGCCTCTATGGTAGAATTTGTGAGGCTTATAGGTATATTCTAATGCCATTTCAACAAATGTACCTCCATACCCAGAGAATAAGCCTAGATTATGGAAATGGTCTGCTGGAGTTCCAGAAGTATATGACAAGATACTCTTTATTCTGTAAAATAAAGAGTATCTTTATTTTACACTTTAAGTTTACTTGCACTTTAAGTTTACTGTTATTCTAGTATTTGTAGCCTTATTTTTTTCTTGTTTTATTGTTCTAAATACAATTTTTTTAAAGATTTTATTTATTTATTTAACAGACAAAGATCACAAGTAGGCAGAGAGATAGGCAGAGAGGGGGCTGGAGGCAGGCTCCCCGCTGAGCAGAGAGCCCGATGCGGGGCTCCATCCCAGGACCCTGGGATCATGACCTGAGCCGAAGGCAGAAGCTTCAACCCACTGAGCCACCCAGGCGCCCTAAATACAATTTCTATCTTCAATCTTGAACAGCATAGTTTTCTCCTTCAAATATAACAAAGGACTATATCAGAGAGTGAATCAGTTTTATTGTCATCTATAGAAAAACAATGTATAATACTTAATTTCCCCAGGTAAAGAAATCTATAGGAAAGTTAAATTTTATTACAGCATCTATTCTAGAATGTAAAAATGAACTCTGTTAATTTCATTACTGCTGGGTTTGCCTGTTTCTAAAGACCCAACATCCATATGGGAAATTTTGATGTTACCCTTATTATCATACACACTCACACACACACACACACATATGTGTGTGTGAATATATTAAATACACACACACATCTTGCAGAAGATCTCACACACTCTCACACACACACAAGTAATGTCTCAGTAATTGTAAACCTAACCTAAAAATATGTCAGCATGTAGATTGTTATGAACTAGATCTGAGTTAGCTGATCTCTTGACTAGAACCCAGAACCCTGTGTTCTCCATTTACTACCTACTTTTCACAAGTTACTAAATCTTTCCAAGTTTTGAAATTCTTATCTGTAAAATGAGATTTTTACCCAAGACCATACTGAAGATTTAAGGAGATAACATATCTAAAGGGTGTTGTATTCCTGGTACATAGTAAGCACTTGTTATATGTTAACTATTATTTTTGTTGTGGTTTTTTTTTTGTTGTTGTATTTATTTTCATATCAATATAATTTCAAATGGAAGATAAGTATATGCAGATAATTATGTGTGTCATTATAAAAAAATACTACGGTTTAGGGAAATCTGTGATGAATAGTACATAATGGATACCACAAGAAAATTTGAATAAGATCTAGATATTTCAAGAAGCGATCTTTTTTTTTATTTTAAGATTTTATTTATTTATTTGACAGAGAAGAGCGATCACAAGTAGGCAGCGAGGCAGGCAGAGAGAGAAGGGGAAGCAGGCTCCCTCTTGAGAGCAGAGAGCCTGATGTTGGGCTCGATCCCAAGACCCTGAGATCATGACCTGAGCTGAAGGTAGAGGCTTTAACCCACTGAGCCACCCAGGCGCCCCAAGAAGAGATTATTTTTAATTGATGTTTTCAGGAAAGACTCCATGAATGGTCACTGACACAGATCTGCAAGTTTATTTTGTTATTAAAATAAATTCTATGGGTAGTAGTTGATTGGATGATACAGGCACACTTTCAATAATACTAGAATTAGGGGCGCCTGCGTGGCTCAGTGGGTTAAAGCCTCTGCCTTCAGCTCAGGTCATGATCTCAGGGTCCTGGGATTGAGCCCCAAGTCAGGCTCTCTGCTCAGCAGGGAGCCTGCTTCCCTTCCTCTCTCTCTGCCTGCCTCTGTGTCTACTTGTGATCTCTGTCTGTCAAATAAATAAATAAAAATCTTAAAAAAAATAAATAATACTAGAATTAGTACAAATTTTTTAATTAATTCAACATAATGGTTTATAATTTAATTATCTACTATATTTGAGTCCTTCAGGTGTGCTCAAGAAACAAAGCAGGTTACAATTATTTTTAAAAGTTACAGGTTAAAAAGTACGTGAAATACTTTTTAGAAAACATTTCAATTGGTTGCTGCACAGATAATAACCTTCAGCATGTGGTCATGAATTAAATGCAAAATAACATCAGGAGCCCTGCTTCAAGAAATAATTAGGCCTTCTGCAGAGTCATTCAGTAAAATTACATTATTGTGTTCAACTGAGAGGAGCTGTGTAGAATTGTATTTGTAAAATATAATTGCAGGGACAGCTGGCCTGAAAAAGGAAGAATCTTAATAATATATGTTGCTGAGGTGGTTGGTTGTTTACTTCCCATTATGAGAGTGGTTGATAAGAAGAACAGTCATTGTTGCATAGGAGAGAGAAATTAATTCAGGAAAATAATGATGTAGCTTCTCATGCAGTTTAACTGAATTTTAAAAAGTGAAATGTATTGTTAGCCATGCAAGCAACATGCCTTGAGGATTTGTTCTCCTTGCTCGGTACTCCTGAAGCTTCAAATCTTCTCTGTGGCCTTTCTCAGTTGGCTTCCTCTTTTATTTTCTTAACTTCCCCCTTGTAATGTAAACATGGGAAAGAGAAAGTGGTAGAAGAACAAAGGATAAGCATACAAAATAGCTCCACTCTCTTTGCAGAAAGATTTAATGGGGAAATGGTACCACACTGAGATTTTATGAAAAGATTGATAATGGGGAACCACTGTATGTTTTGCCATTTTAAAGTTAATTTCACTTTTTACTTAAAGGCCTTCTCTATTTTTTTTTCCACCCTTTGTCTAAAAGGACAATTAATTTTATCAACATGACCTTTCAATGCCATTGTAAACTCCCATGTGCTAAAATAAATATCTTGACATCCTCGTGAACATGAATTATACAGATAATCATATGAAATACTGGAGCCAGTATTTCATATACAATTTACTGTCATGTAAATTAAACACAAATCAAGGGAAGACAAAGAAAAATTGTTAGTTGATTAACTCCAGAGAGAACTGTAAGTTTTAATGAGATACTTAATAGTAAGCTAATCTTTAAATGGCTTTGGCTCTAAAAATGAATATTAAGTAAATATATGTCCCTGAAAATAAAGGCATTATTAAGCGTATGTTAATCATTCCTTAAAAAAAATAAAAATTTCTATCTCTAGACAATGTCAGAATACCTTTCTCTTTAAAAATATTACAATGGCTTATATGTTTACTTATTAAAACCAAGTTTATAATTTTCAGGTAAGAAGACAAAGTCTTAACTTCTACAGCAAATATTTGTTGAGACTGTTATGTGCCAGTCACTTCTATGCAGGAAACAAAATAGAGAACACTCAGGAAGGCGATATGCAAAAATGTCAGTAATGATAGGTATAATGAAGAAAAAATAAGCAGAGTAAGGAGATCAACAAAAGATGAACAAATAGATTGGTCAGGAAAGACCTCTCCAAAGAGGTGAAATTTAAGCAGGTTTCCATCTTTATTCTGTTTTGTTTTTAGAATTCTCTAATATATTTATTCTGAATTTAAGGAGACAAAATTATAGATCTCTATATAAGAATTCTGTTCTATTTATCACGGGAAACCAAATAAGTTCCCTCAACTATATACAGTTGTTATTGACAAAAATGTTTTTATTGGCTTCACTTAAATAAAAAATACATTTAAAAATATGATTTAAATGAAGCACTGGCTGGGGACACCTGGATGGCTCAGTCTGTTAAGCAGCTGCCTTTTTCTCAGGTCATGATCCTGGGGTCCTGGGATGGAGCCCCACCTGCTCAGCAGGAAGTCTGTTTCTCCGTCTTCCTCTGCTCCTCTCCCCCCACCCCCACCCTGCTAGGGCTTACTCTTGCTCGCTCACTCTCTCTCAAATAAATAAATAAGGTCTTTTAAAAAATAAAAATAAAGCACTGGGAGATGCATAGAGCCCGTCTTTAGTTATGTTGCACGATTTTATGGCTTAATAATTCAGGCAGAGCTCAGCTGGGCTATTCTGTTCCATGTGGTTTTGGCAACAGCCACTCTGGTATTCAGTAGCAGGGCTGCTCAGGAAGGTCCAGGGTGGTTTCATTCATACATCTGGGGCCTTAGTGGAATGGCCGAAGGCTACCCTTGATCAGGGGTTGTCAAGGAGAATGCCGAATATGTCAGTCAGCACAACAGTCTCAGATAATCAGAATTCTTATATGGTGGTCCAGGGCTGCCCCGGAGAGTGTTCCAAGAAACAGGGAGTAGATAGCCCTAACCTCTTAAGACCCAGACCCAGCCCCTGTCCACAAGGTTATTGTGGCTGCATGTTATTGCCCAAAGCAGTGGTAGCACTCACCCAGATTCAAGGTGGTGACAGACTCCACTTCTTCAGGGGGGTAGCGTCAGAGTGTGCAGCTATCTTGAATCTATCCACTATCCATTAAAAAAATTACAAAATTTACTCAAATACAATGACCAAAAGCAAATTCACCTAAAGCATTTGGATCATTCTATAGGATTTCCTGCCTGTGTGTGTATGTGTGTGTGTGTGTGTGTGTGTGTGTGTGTGTTTGTAGTCAGTATTTAGACCAAACCTAGAATGATGTAGGTATCATGGGAATATGGCATTTTCCCACTGTGGATTCTGGAACTGATAGATTAAAATCCAGTCAGAGAAACATTACTTACTCACACATTGAAGATCATAACATGAATATGTGAAATGCAGCAAAAGCTAATGCATTATGGCTATCTCTCTTACAGAAAAAGTTTCATAGTTTATTTTCATCTCAAAATTGACTTTAGCCTACTAATTCTTAAATAATGATCTCTTTATTTTTAACATCCCACTGAAAATAATAATAATTAAATGCAGATATCTATACAATGTCAAAAAAATGATGTCCCTATTTAACTTAAAAGCTGTATCATATTTTCTCCAGAATAAACTTGTAAGCCATTTTTTTTCTTTTATCTCTCCGAGCTGTCAATCTAATCATTGTAGTCTTTGCTTCTGAAGTCTGGTTGGACAGAGTACCTCTAAATTCCAAGCAAATCATTCAATCAATTTTATCTAAAGTAGCAATAAAGTCATCCTAATTCTCTAACAATGGTATATTTTTTTAATTCATTTTCATTTACTAAGTCTACTTCAGTAGGACAGACAAGATCACTTAGAGTATCTGCTCTAGTCATAGAAATCCTTAATCTGGGGAACCTTGAAAGACTTATAATAATTGGGATCTAATGGTAGCTGTAAGTTCGTTATATTCTTAACCTTATTTTCTATATAAAATATTTTTAGCTATAATATTTAAATTTCCAAATGTTTACTATGATATTGGTATGACTTAGCTAAATTAAGATTTATTAAGTAGAGCACAGGATGCTGGATGGCAAGCATGGTCAGCTACAAACTACAAACAGGGAAATCTATTCCTCATAGATCCAAGCAGAAGCACACAGCATGCCTTCAGGGGTCACATGGAGAGGTCAAGGCAGGGTACAGGCCAAAAGAGAGGCAGGACCTGGAGCGCATGCTTTTATTAGGGTTCACGGGTGGAGTGCTCTGGAGTTCCTGGGCTAAGGTGGGGTTGGTCAATTCAAACTAAAAGAGTAGGGTTTTGGTTACCTCCATGGGATCTTAACTAAGGAGAGCATTAAGGAAAGGCCCTGAGAGGCAAGGGAAAGTGTCAATCACAATGGCGGTTGGGTAGGTCACATTAGAAACTTAAACTTGCTTGTGGCAAGCTGAGGGCTGCTGCCTGTGGCATGTGCTTGCATGAGAGACTCCTGTCAGCTTGGGGTCCTGTAGTCTACCAGGCCGAACAAAATGGCTATGGAGACAGCAATACCATGGAGAGTCAATACCAGGAGTTATACCAAGAGTTAAACTCTTGACAGATATCCTAAATAAGAATATGTAAAATTTTAGAACAGTTTGGCTCCACTTTATTAGCTCTCTGATTTATCCAAATTTTGGTTTGCTTGGAGAGAAGGATTTATACTTTTCTTGAATTCCCTTGAAATTTAACAGGGATTCTTATTTCTGTATATTCAGGCAAGTCAGGCAATGCCCAATGGCTATGGGCATTATTCCCCTGGATGCAATGTATTTTCTTCAGAGTTGCCCATTTGAAATCTTTTTGACGCTAGGAATAACAAGAGCTTATATAATTAGATAGACTCTCTCAAGACCTTACTTCTTGTAATTTATTTTTATGGTAACGAACCTGGAAGATCTGACTTGGCTGACTTGGAAATCAAAAATTCCCCTTGAATTTTTGCTCATTAAATATATAAAAGTTACTCAGAAACTGGCCCAAGACATTTCCAGTTGAAATAAATTTAGAAAGGAAGCTACATTCCATTCTTTTTTGTGCTGGTCTCGTGGAATAGTCTCATTCACTCTTTAAAATATGTCTCTGAAGTTTGACCTTAGCCAGGAAGGTAAGAGAACATAGTCACAATCTGTTCTCTTTGAATTGGGTGTGTCTGTTGGCCTACTTCCCTTTGGGCTTCACGGTCTCCAATTAGTCATGCAATTAATTAATAACCACTTTAATTCCTTTCTTGAAAGGTCTAAAAAATGATATCCCAACATTTAAATATCCAGCCATATAATCACCTGGAGATGAGACTAATATCTGTCTGGCTAGATTTCACTGTCACAGGAGTATCTAGTTTAGATATCTGGGAATATTTGAAAGCCGAATAACTAACCTGTTTGCTTTCTTTCAGATTGTTTCTCCTTTCTCTGGCTTTTAGCATTACATAAGCCTAACTAGAGATGATTTGCTAACAAATATTTTTTTTTTTATAGGAAACCCTCAGAGCACTAAGTGTCTTACTGGATTTATAAATTTTATTTTCTAGAAACCAAAAGTGCTTTTTAAAAGTTGTGGCCACATTCATGAACATTGATAATAAGAACTAACACTTACTAAAGAGTTACTCCAAGTGCTTCTTTGTGTAGTGACTCATTTTATCTTCATGATAACTCTATAGGTAAGATACTTTCCTGGAGATACTTTCCTGGAAAGGAAAAAAGGAGACATTCCTAGTTATAAATGGGAAATGTGACCCAGAGAAGTTCACAAAGTGATTTTGGCTCAGGTCATGATCTCAGGGTCCTGGGAGCCCACCCTGGGCTCCATGCTTAGCGGGGAGTCTGCTTGGGGTTCTCTCCCTCCCTTTGCCACTTCCCCTCCCCTCTCTTGCTCGTGTGTGCACTCTCTCTCTCCCGAAAATAAATAAGTAATCTTAAAAAAAAAAAAAAAAAAAAAAGACAAATCCTTCCTTTTTCTTTATAACCTATGTGTTATGGGATTTTTCCCCCCTGCAAGATTCTTTGAATTCTTATCCTAAAATACTTTCTCACGTTAAAAGAAGAAAAGAAAACCTCTCTCTTAAAAATTTTCTCTCTTGAACCACAATTAATTATACAGTGTACTTAACAGACCTCTCTAAGGAAAGATTTATTTTTTCCTTTAAGAAATAATTGCCATGTATTATACCACTTTCAGGTATACAACATAATGATTTGGCATTTGTTTATTTTACATTATTACAAAATAATTACCTCAATACATTTAGTTAACATCCATCACCACAAACAAATACATAAAAATAAATTTAAAAAAATTAATGTTCAATGATCAGGGACCTCATGAAGATATTCTAAAAGTGGGAGGTGGGGGGATTGGAGGGTTGGGAAGGAGACATCTTTAAAAAGCAAAATCATGGGACGCCTGGGTGGCTCAGTTGGTTAAGCGGCTGCCTTTGGCTCAGGTCATGATTCCAGGATCCTGGGATCGAGTCCCACATCAGGCTCCTTGCTCGGCAGGGAGCCTGCTTCTCCCTCTGCCTCTGCCTGTGCTTGCTTGCTCTCTCTCCTTCTCTCTCTGTCAAATAAATAAATAAAATCTTAAAAAAAAAAAATAAAATAAAAAGCAAAATCATTTCATATATTTTGATGTTCAACAACATGGACAATTAAGTGACTGAAACATTGCTAAGAAAAGTAAAAACCTGATGTCAAAAAATAATCGTCTATTGTGTGTAAGTCTTGTACATACAACTGGTCATAGTACTTAAGTAAGTTTTGACCTTATGAATACTAGTATGTAAATATATACTAACAGATATAATTGACATAATTTTAGGAAAAATATCTATTGGGTTTAGCAAAACTCACTTTAAGAAATTTCCAAGACAGCTAGGAAGGAAAAGGCTTACGTTGAATAAAGTTCTTATTTTGGCTTTAAATATTAAAAAAAAAAGAAAAAAGAAATTTCCAAGACAATTTTAAAAATTATTTAAAGGTGTGAGAATATTTTTATATTAGCATTTATGAGCCATGGAAATATTTCTTAAATATAAGACAGAAATATCAAGATAAAACTTTTTAAAATGTCTGTTTTTTCTTTATAACTTGTTAAAACAAAGCCTTTCTTGTGGAATCAGAAATTGAACACATCAGCAAATATGCTTGCTAACTTTTAGTGTGTGGGAAATGACTAGCGAATTTTATTTAAATTGGTATTACATGGTGTGCTTTTTCTGCTCTGACTATGCAAGGTATGGACTCATTATAGTATAAATTAAAGAAAATTTCTATTTGAAAAATTATAACTAGATCCCCAAATAGGTCTTCCTTAGGATCTCTTCAGAAATGCACAGTTTTATCCAGGCATTATTTAGCTTTAGCATTTGGTCGTTGAATCAATAAATAGAAATTTGTAACCTTGATGGGTATCTTAAAAGATCTGATGCTAGGTGTGGATGTAAAGGAACAAGCATTTTGGAGACATGATCTTGGCAGTTCTTTCCAAAAACATATGTTCTCTGAGACTGGGACCATATGTTACTCATCTTGAGTCTAGCACAATTTCTGACACATAGTAGGCAGTTAAAAAATATTTATTGAATGGAAAAATGACTGAATGACTGGATGTGCTTAACTGTTCCTGCTTAGCATTTAGAGGCTATTTTTAAAACCGCTGGAGTGACGATTATACTCATTGAAAACAGCAGAAAATATTTTCCTTTCACAAATCTCCAAGGAGTCTTGATAGGTATGTTAGCTCCCCAGTGTGCCAAAAGCTCCAGTCACTGTTTTCTTTTTAATGCAAGCACGATAAAAGTCTTTGGTTAAATCCTAAAGAACTTAAGTTTGTACTTCTAGGTGTTCTATTTATGGAAATGTTAATTTTCATGTTGAATTTTCCATCTTAAGGAACATTATTAATGGTTTTTATGCATGATGGCTTATAGTTAAAAACAGTTTTTCTTAAAACAATTCTCCCCTATTAAATACCATGGAACAATTACTTTATTATACCCTGAACTTCACAGCAACTCTAAGATATAGATATTATAATTGTTGTTCCTACTAAGTTAGGCCTATTTGTGTTTAAGAATACTATTCCACTAGTAACAGGGTCAGATGTGACAGATTCTAAATTGTTGCCACTTATACTATGGTCTTTAACAAAGCTATTTTTATTGGCATTATAAGGTGTAACACATCCACTGCCTTAGTGAGCATATATTAATATGTAATTAATCTAATCCTAAATTATATGCCATCAACCTAGAGTTTTTGCTTTAACAAATGAATTCCTTTATGTCTAGAACCAAAAGTACGTGGCTGGAAATGCTGTTTCGAAGTATTGTGTAATAACAATATGATTCACTTTTAATGTTTTAAAATATATAGAATTTTTCACTTTTTCATATTCCTAAGGACATCTACCCAGAGATATAAAAGCCTAAAGAATAAAGACAAAACTTGCTTATTTTTAAGCACCAGATTTGTTTATCATAAGGTAAATATTATGGTCTGTTTTCCCACTTCCCAAAATGCATAGATGGTTATGCCTGGACACAGATCTACTCGTTTATGATAGTCCAGTGTTGTTGTTTTTTTTTTTTCAGGCAAACACAGTTTATTTTTTTTCAGACTTCATTTATTAGTGTGAGCCAATATACCACTAGAGTTTTTATATGATTAATTAAGGAACAGATCTGAAGCAATTATTGTCCAGAAATGAGTAGAAAACACATGTATTTAAATTGCCCAAAAAAGTGCTTGTATTTCTTCTTCAATCTGTACAATTCAGATATGACTAGCGATGGACCAGACTCTCTGAGAGCCATAATTGTATTCCTATTATGTCATTTGGATGCTTTTAGGGGCTTTTGTATCAGGGAGCTACATCATTGCCATAGAACAGGCTGTTTCTTGCCAAAAGCAGCAACACTAACGGTTCTCTGTACAAAGAGAGGCGAAGTATTGCCATGTTTGTATTTTTGCATTATCCTTGTTTTTATAAGTTGCTTCCATTTTCAAAGTTCAACATTCATCAGAGTGATATTATGTCCAAAGCAACAAAAATAACTATATAATTTAAAAGTTATTCTGGTTAGTGTAGTAATGTAACAACTGATTCAGTGGGGTCAATATAAAACGCCAGTTCTATTTTATAATACTCTTAGTATCCATATTCCTCCTGAAGGCTGTCTAAATAGACAAATAAATTGACCACTCTAATATGCAATTTATTTATGTCAATAAAAATGTATAAATTGAGATGAAAAGACTTCCCTGATTGTATATACATGGGATCAATTTCTATCTCAATCCAGCTACATATTTGTTGAATAAATGAGTGAACTAAGCCCATCTTAGCTGTTTGTGAGTAAAATCAAACCAATGAGGCAGTGAAGCGAAAGTGAGAGACCACGGATGATTGTTTGAGTATTATAAGTAGTAAAGAGAGAAAATCTTTCCTTTTTAAAATTATGGATTTGTTTAAGTGGTACAATTTGAAGATGAGTGATTTGGGAGGCAAAGGCCTAGATGTATATTGGTTCTGCCATACAATGCTATGTGACCTGTTGCCATTTATTTAACCACACTGGGTCCCATTGTTTTCATGGAGACCACCACAACTTTCCTTGACTCATAACTTTATAATGCCTATCAGAAAATACAAGCTCTGGTAAAAACAAAAAACAAATAAACAAAATATAAATTGCAAAGAGCATTGCTAATAATTTTCCTTATTAATATAAAGTTGAAAATTTTCTGAAGCTTGCCTTGTTTAGATGGAATCCCTACCCCAGTACCTATTTCCTTTTTAAATCTTTGGAATTTTCCATGTCTTTCCCAAGAATAGTAAGTGGTACATTAGCTTGATGAGTTTATGGATCATAAAGATAAATAAAGTGTGCACCTGTCATTAGATCAGATGACTAACTGGAGCCATCATTCCAGATTGCCTTAAGGTCTCATGTACCCAAACCAGCATCAGTGGTCTTATATGTATATGTGCATGTGTATGTGTACATACTCATATGTGTTTGTGTGCATATTTGTTGTGTTTTTGTCTTTATAATAAATGTTCATTATCCCTTTGACAAAATATGTAAATTTTCAACTCCTGAATAATCCATTGCATGTAGGAACTATATACTCTATGTCTCAGAGGAAACCCTTCACACAAAGAAAATAGATTTACGTTTCCCACAGAATAGAAGAGCAGGAAGACATGATACAGGAGAAATAGCTGGCTCATTTAAAAGAACCAGTCCTGAAAAGACACATTTTATGTTATCATGTAGAAATGATGGATACTGTTCATAAATGGGATCAGATGGCAGTAAGAGGAAGCATATCTGATAGCTACAATACTGGGACCAATTAGACAAATGGGACAGTGGCACCTAAAGGACAGCACACATTTGTTATTACAATGTGAAGTACTCCAAGGAATTTGAGGATTACATAAGAAAGACTAGAGGAATTTCACATACTTCAACTTAGTCTCAAGTTGATATTTCAGCAGCAGAGATACCATAAACCTATTTCCATGCTAGAGTAACAACACTCCCCCCCTCAAAAAAAATTCAAAATATCTTAAATATTGTGATATTCACCCATGGAAGAAAATGTGATATTCAAGGAAAAATAACTTCGTTTTCTAGTCGTTAACCAAGAAAAAATATACTATTAATTTTGTTGCAAAACTAGTCAGTCTTGAAAAATAAAATTTAGAATACAGTTAGCAAGAAACTAATTCTGATCATCACATAAATAGGTACTTTCTTTTCTGCTATGAAAATGAAAAATGATGATTTTTAAGCAGTAATGGGCTTCAGTGGCAGTGATGTGTTATTGTAATCAACTATCTAACTATGTTGGAACGTTAGAAAATTTTTATGTTTATGTAACTACTGGCCAATATATCAAAATTAGCACATTATAGCTTTGAAAAGGAAAGCAACTTAGTCTATATTTTTTCAGAAAAAGATAATTTTGGAGGGGTAAACTGATGTAAATTGATTTTAGTATTAACCTATGTTTCAGGTTCAAATATGCCTATCTATCTTCCTATAGGAGTTTTTGACTAAAAATACATTAATGATCCCTTCTCCAATCAACATACTTAAGCAAGTGTCTCCTTTTAAAATAAACCACAACAGGGGCGCCTGGGTGGCTCAGTGGGTTAACGCCTCTGCCTTCAGCTCAGGTCATGATCCCAGAGTCCTGGAATGGAGCCCTGAATCAGGCTCTCTGCTCAGCAGGGAGCCTGCTTCCTCCTCTCTCTGCCTGCCTCTCTGCCTACTTGTGATCTCTGTCTATCAAATAAAAAAATAAAATAAAATAAATAAATAAGCCACTACATAATAAACAATATGATAACTGAGCAGTAAGCCCATATTCTAAAACTTCTGATGTGTATTATTCACTGATGCTAGGAACAAAGAAGTGAAACTCACATATAAGAAATAGGCCAAAAATTATGTTGCAGTACTTTCTTCTATAAACTTGTCAAATAATGACTTTTACTATGAAACCAATAAAAGCATTTGGTATGCTCTCCATCACATCATTATTTTTTAAGCACGCCTTTAAGTTTCTCTAAGTTATACGTGCTATTTGGAGAAAAGAAACAAAGTCAAATGTAGTGGCACTTAGCCAATGCTTTTAAAGAGAGTTTGCTTCTGCCTTTGGACTACTTGATATCAGGATGGTGCTAGAAGGCAGGAGGCAGTGTCTTTAGGTTAAACATATAGGAAAAAGTACTTTTGGGGTAGCAAAGTTCAACTTTTATAATCATTTTTCAGTGAGCACTTTGACTCAGGGCCTAGGCTGTTAATGACTTAGTTCATGTAGAAATTTGACAATTCAGAGGGTCTTGGGAGAAAAGAAAAGAAAAAAAATCACCTTGCACTGAAATATTTAGAAATAATGTCTCTTTTTCCTACAAGGCTCAAGCAACTTTATTTCTGTCTCACTGCTGTAGTTTAAATAATGATGAGCTAAAGTACAGAAGGGCTTCATATGTCTAAGTAACAGATGCAGTGAAACTCAGATACGTTGATGATGATTTGATGATATATCTAGCACATACACAGCACTTACTATTACCTAGAATTGTTCTAAGACACATAGAGAATAGATGGATGGATGGATGGATGGATGGATGGATAGATTTACATATGACACATGTATATATGTAGAGATATATATACACAGAAATAATATAAACATACACACACACACACACACACACACACACACACACAGAAAGAAACAGAAACAGAGAGAGAGAATATCTATACCACAATTCCTTATGTGGCAAATACTATTATCTCCATGTCAAAAATAGGAAATCAGCACCAAGTATCTAAGTTGTGGAGGCAGGGTTCAAAATCAGAAACAGGAAGGCCTTGGAGTCTACATGCTAAACCTCTACTCCAAAGTGGATTTCACTCTTCATCAAAGTCCCGAAATTCTGAGTTGTGTCCCCTAAATCTGCCTTCAGGCAAATAATTTTGGTCATGTTATTTTTATTGCTTTTATTGCTTCTCACTCCAAAGTGGTTCAAACACTTGACAGACTTCAAAGTCTGCCATCCTTCAGTTTGAATTCTGACCAACACATCATTTAGTCCATGTGTGATTTGGGGTTAATCACTTACCATTCCTGAGCATCAGTTTCCTCATCTCTAAACAATCAGGAATAATTGTTTCCTTTTCCTATTGTATACAGAATTAACCAAAGCCCAATTTTACTGTTTGTGAAGTTCTTAGCATAGAGCCTAGGAAATGGAAAAAAGCAGAATAAATGAAATATTGATATAATTTTTGCCACCTTCTTCTCCTCCTCCTTCTCCTCCTCTTCCTTCTTCTTCTTCGTTTGGCATGGCGGTCAGGTTTTTTAGACAACTGAATAATACGAAATAAGCATTTCCTACAAATGTATTGAATAATGAGTAAGTGTTCATGTTATCCTGCAACATCTTATAGACTATCAACTCTACTGTATCAACACTTTTACTCTTTTAGAGGATATTAGCCTTATACATTAAATTGAGAAAGTATATACTTGGGATATGTTTGGGATTCCTTGGTATATTTTATTTGTATTAATACATCCATTACCAATGTGTGCTCACCACCCAGCATTCCTTCAATGAACCAAAATTGTATTCATAATTATATCCATTAGACTTCAATTTAATCCCTGATAAGCTTTTGTGGTTCAGCCTGTATCTTGATCCAAGTCTTTGGATCCATTTTTTTCTGTAATAAGAGACCTAATAACTTCTGTAATTAACTAAACTTAAATATGTTTAAGGAAAACTGACCTCTAACACAAGAAACACTTTGCTTTTGAGCCATCTCTGAGGAGTGAGGGCCAATTTTCAGGGATTCCAAATTCTTAATTTAGATACCTCCTGATCTCAAACACATTTAAAAAAAATTATAACTGTATGTGTAAAAAAATAAAAACTCACCATGTTGGTGATCCTACTTTAAACAGATTTTATATTGAAATTACACAGTAAATGTAGTAACAAAGACTCACGTTTTCTTTAATAAGAGAAAAAGAGTTTCTCTACAGATTCTTCACACCTCTTTCCTTTTCCTTTTCTTTTTAAATTAGTGACAGCAGGATGCCTGGGTGGCTCAGAGGGTTGAGCCTCTGCCTTCGGCTCAGGTCATGATCTCAGGGTCTTGGGATCAAGTCCCGCATCAGGTTCTCTGCTCAGCGGGGAGCCTGCTTCCCCAACCCCTCTCTCTGCCTTCCTCTCTGCCTACTTGTGATCTCTCTCTGTGTCAAATAAATAAATAAAATATTAAAAAAAATAAATTAGTGACAGCAAGGACACTGACCTTTATGTGCAAATCTAAGACCCTGAAAATCTTATTTGGTAAACTCTTCAAAGTGTAGGGACAGAGGGCACATACCTCAATACTATCAAAGCCATCTATGAAAAACCCACCGCAAGTATCATTCTCAATGGAGAAAAACTGAGCTTTTCCGCTAAGGTCAGGAACACGGCAGGGATGTCTGTTGTCACCATGCTATTCAACATAGTACTAGAAGTCCTAGCCTCAGCAATCAGACAACAAAAAGAAATTAAAGGCATCCAAATCGGCAAAGAAGAAGTCAAACTATCACTCTTTGCAGATGATATGATACTATATGTGGAAAACCCAAAAGGCTCCACGGCAAAACAGCTAGAGCTTGTACAGGAATTCAGTAAGGTGTCAGGATATAAAGTCAATGCACAGAAATCAGTTGCATTTCTTTACACCAACAACAAGACAGAAGAAAGAGAAATTAAGGAGTCAATCCCATTTACAATTACACCCAAAACCATAAGATACCTAGGAATAAACCTAACCAAAGAGGCAAAGAATCTATACTCAGAAAACTATAAAGTACTCATGAAAGAAATTGAGGAAGACACAAAGAAATGGAAAAAGGTTTCACACTCATGGATTGGAATAACAAATATTGTGAAAATGTCTATGCTACCTAAAGCTATCTACACATTTAATTCAATGCCTATCAAAATCCCATCCAATGTTTTCAAAGAAATGGAACAAATAATCCTAAAATTTATATGGAACCAGAAAAGACCTCGAATAGCCAAAGGAATATTGAAAAAGAAGCTAAAGTTGGTGGCATCCCAATTCCAGACTTCAAGCTCTACTACAAAGCTGTCATCATTAAGACAGTATGGTACTGGCACAAAAACAGACACATAGATCAATGGAACAGAATAGAGAGCCCAGAAATAGACCCTCAACTCTACGGTCAACTAATTTTTGACAAAGCAGGAAAGAATATCCAATGGAAAAAGACAGCCTCTTCAACAAATGGTGTTGAGAAAATTGGACAGCCACATGCAGAAAAATGAAATTGGACCATTTCCTTACACCACACATGAAAATAGACTCAAAATGGATGAAGGACCTCAACGTGAGAAAGGAATCCATCAAAATCCTTGAGGATAACACAGGCAGCAACCTCTTCGACCTCAGCCGCAGCAACTTCTTCCTAGGAACAACACCAAAGGCAAGGGAAGCAAGGGAAAACATGAACTATTGGGACTTCATCAAGATCAAAAGCTTTTGCACAGCAAAGGAAACAGTCAAAAAAACCAAAAGACAACTGACAGAATGGGAGAAGATATTTGCAAACAACATATCAGATAAAGGGCTAGTATCCAAAATCTATAAAGAGCTTAGCAAACTCAACACCCAAAGAACAAATAATCCAATCAAGAAATGGGCAGAGGACATGAACAGACATTTCTGCAAAGAAGACATCCAGATGGCCAACACACACATGAAAAAGTGCTCCACATCACTGGGCATCAGGGAAATACAAATCAAAACCACAATGAGATACCACCTCACACCAGTCAGAATGGCTAAAATGAACAAGTCAGGGAATGACAGATGCTGGTGAGGATGTGGAGAAAGGGGAACCCTCCTTCACTGTTGGTGGGAATGCAAGCTGGTGCAACCACTCTGGAAAACAGCATGGAGGTTCCTCAAAAAATTGAAAATAGAGCTACCTTATGACCCAGCAATTGCACTACTGGGTATTTACCCTAAAGATACAAACATAGTGATCCGAAGGGGCACGTGTACCTGAATGTTTATAGCAGCAATGTCCACAATAGCCAAGTTATGGAAAGAACCTAGATGTCCATCAACAGATGAATGGATAAAGAAGAGGTGGTATATATATACAATGGAATACTATGCAGCCATCAAAAGAAATGAAATCTTACCATTTGCGAGGACATGGATGGAACTAGAGGGTATTATGCTTAGCGAAATAAGTCAGTCAGAGAAAGACAACTATCATATGATCTCCCTGATATGAGGAAGTGGAGATGCAATGGGGGTGGGGGCTAAGGGGGTAGGAAAAGAAAAAATGAAACAAGATGGGGTTGGGAGGGAGACAAACCAAAAGAGACTCTTAATGTCATAAAACAAACTGAGGGGGGCTGGGGGGAGGGGGGGTTGGGAGAGGGGGGTGGGGTTACATTATATGTTTAAATAAAAAAAATTTAAAAAAAAGAAAGTGAAAAAACAAAAATACAATAAAACAAAAGGAAACCAGGGTACTGGGGTTTAACAAGCAATTAAACCTCCAACTCTTGATTTCCCCTTAGGTCATAATCTCAGGGTCCTGGCATCAAGTCCCACAGGCTCTAAGCTCAATAGAGAGTCTGCTTGAGATTATCTCTCTCGCCCTCTCCTTCTGTCCCCTCTTGCTCACTCACTCTCTCACTCTCTCTCTCTCAAATAATTTTTTTTTTAAAAAGAGGGAAACTAAGACAAAACAGATGAATAATACAAAGGATACAAAGCAGTCACTATAAGCAAATTTTGCAATCTACTATGGTGGGAGAGAACCATTAACACTAATAGCTTTATACAAGGTATGACAAAAGCTAAACAATATATTGTTTATAGTTAGTCAAACAAGATGTCCAATTTTGACCTACAATGATAAAATCCTATGAGTGAAAGTGTAATTGAATATAACCCCAAAGGCCTTATTGAGAAAGGACTCATCACAGTGGAGTCAGCAGTTCATATTACTGTATATTGGAGCACCTTAGGGCCCTAAGGATGAAAGCACTGTTAATATTGGCATAAGACCAAGCTGCTTCTAAGAACAAAAATTAAAGCAGCAATCAGTGCACCAGTTGCAGTAAAATATCAACAATACACCCCAAATGGAGACAAGAGAAGCAGAGCAACACCATGTGACATATAGTAAAGAACACCACAGGAGACCAAAAAAAGGTCTTTGAAGGGACTCATCTCTGTGAAAATCTAGCAAATGGTCTATGAATTGGTGCACACTCAAAAGGGTCTAGCTGAAATAGATAAGGGGAGTTAAAGCCCACCTGTAAATCTTTTTTTTTTTTTTTTAAAGATTTTATTTACTTATTTGACAGACAGAGATCACAAGTAGGCAGAGAGGCAGACAGAGAAAGAGGAGGAAGCAGGCTCCCCGCGGAGCAGAGAGACTGACGTGGGGCTCGATCCCAGGACCCTGGAATCATGACCTGAGCCGAAGGCAGAGGCTTTAACCCACTGAGCCACCCAGGCGCCCCCCACCTGTAAATCTTGTACCTTGATGCTTGACATTGAAGCCAGGATACAGTTTTTACTGGCACAAAATATTTATCAGTCCAGATGGTTCATCCTCTTCTAATTCATCATCCTACCTTAGGAGTCTATCTTTTCATTCAAACCTAGTAAGCCAAAGAATTTGGGCCAATTTGTCAGTTCTTGAAATAGAAAAACAACCACAATCATAATCTGGTACTGTAGTAATTGGTTACACGACTGTGAATAAGTGGTCTAATTCTTCTGGGTGACAGTTTCCTAAAACATAAATTGACATAATTGGTATAAGAAATCTCAAGTATTCTTTCATCCCTGATATCTCATAATCCTATGCTTTAGAATAAAGGAAAATAGTATATGAATAATAAAGAAGCCATGAGAGTTGAGACTGAGCAGCTCTGGGTAGAAATCCACATCCAGAATATTTCCTTCCTGAATGGTTTTAGATGCACCATTTAATCTGAGTTTTAGTTACTCATCAGCAGAATGAGGATAATGATCCTTACTTCATAAGAACAAGCAAAACTGAAGAACAATGAGTTCCAACATAAATATTTTGTTAAAGTCATTGAAGCAAAAAATCGCTTCCATTATTTGTCTGCCCGTGGTAAAATAAAGAACCACACAGAATAAAAATTCACACTCACCCCCATATCAAATCTCTCCTCGTCCAATCCTAGAAGGTTTAAATCTATAGATAAATTTCTTTAAGAAGGTAGTAAAGAAGAAAGGAAGGGATAGAAACAGAAGGAAGAAGAAGAAGGAAACGATGTGGGGAAGGAAAGAGAAGTCTTTTAACTCTAGAAGAAAATTCTTTCTTTTTAATCCAAAGTGACAAAATCAAATCATGGCAGTACAAAGATATACAGACCATGTGATAAGTTATTATACAAATTAAATCTCAACAGCTATATATATATAAAGTATGACCACAAAAGGAACAAACAAGAAATATTTTATTTATTTATTTATTTATTTATAAGATTTTATTTATTTATTAGTTAGAGAGAAAGAGAGAGCACAGGCAGACAGAGAGGCAGGCAGAGGCAGAGGGAGGAGCAGGCTCCCTGCGGAGCAAGGAGCCTGATGTGGGACTCGATCCCAGGACGCTGGGATCATGACCTGAGCCGAAGGCAGCCGCTTAACCAACCGAGCCACCCAGACATCCCATAAACAAGAAATATTTTTTTTTAAAGATTTTATTTATTTATTTGACAGACAGAGATCACAAGTAGGTGGAGAGGTAGGCAGAGAGAGAGAGAGGAGGAATCAGGCTCCTTGCTGAGCAGAGAGCCCGATGTGGGGCTCGATCCCAGGACCCTGGGATCATGACCTGAGCCGAAGGCAGAGGCTTTAACCCACTGAGCCACCCAGGCGCCCCAACAAGAAATATTTTAACAGGCATCTGCACAGAGAAAATATTCAGCATTATCTCAACTTCTCAGGAGTGTTCTTAAAGGATAGAAGTGCTGTCTATTCTCCAGGAATACTGGAAACATTGTGGGCACAGATGGTCAAACCAAATCCTATATGAATCTTGACTCCAACACTTGTACTCCAGTAATGTGACTTGGGGCCAGTTATTTATACTTTCTCAGACTTAATTCCCTCATCTACCAAATGTAGAAAATACTACCTACTTCTCCAATGAGTCTGTTGCTTACTAACCAGGCAACCCCATGACAAAATCAATCAATATAAACACTCCCAGCCCTATTTCCAAGCTATCTCTAAGTATTGTCTCTTCTGAGGATTAAATATGATAATGTATTTGAAAGTACTTGCATGTAGTATTCATTTAGTAAGTATCACCTTTATTAATATTAAAGGATAGTATAAAAGTACTCAGGTTACATTCATTTAAGGATATTTACCTATGGATACAAATATTTTATTATTTTAATACCCTATGATTTTTATCTTTGTAAAATTAAAATATGTATGTTTCCCTCAAAAACTGGGAAAAGTTCAATGAAAATAAAGAATTTTCTACAGATCCTATTATTTTTCATGGGGCATAGGAGAAACATGGCCACTTCAAGATTCACTTTTTTGATACAAGTCAAATCCTTTTTCCACCATTTCTCAATATTAGTCAATTTATCCAAGTAAGCAAGTATAATAACACAAGCAGGACCTGCCTAAAACACAAGCAGAAGACGCAGCCATCTTTGTGTGTGTGCTGAACATTGTTTTTCACAAATCTCAAAATGATAATACCCCAACAAATATCCTTTTATCTTCTCAATACCTGAAATTTCAAATTTTTGTGTTTGAATTCAAACTATGATCCCTCTTATTATGTTCAAATACTCCTGAAATCCATGCTTTTTAATATAATCATTGGTTTCCATACTTATTCTCCTATGTAATCATGATTTTTGACCAACTGCCCCCCCTGACATAGCCAGCCTTATAATCCAGGTGACTTTTCTGCTCCTTTTTGGTTGTGTACTTAAGATCCAAATGTTAGCCCATTTGAAATGATTAAATGATCAGCAATAGTATTCAGGCTATAAAATAAACACTCTGTTATTATTGTAAGTAAATTTGTAGGCACATTGTTCAGATTCTGAAAAACACAAAAGTTAAAGAAAATCAGTTTCCCCTTCTACTTAGAAATATCTTGTGTGACAAGCAACAAAAAACTCACACCCTACTATTTTCATATATCCTAAGTGTTTTCCCTGGTGAGTAAATATTGTTGTAACTGTTCTAATGAGTGTGTAATATTCATTCACACATTTGTACTGTAATTCATTTCAACAACTGTTACTATTGATGTCAAGTTTTTGGTATCATAAATGGCATTACAATAAATATAAATGTGAGAATTATGTCTTATTTTAAAATAGCTTAGAAGGTAATTCCTAAGCCAAGGTTAATAGATAGAGCTACTTTTGTTAAGTATTTTATTTTACTTTCAGGAATATTGTACGAATTAACATTAAATAATATCACTGTTTAAAATATTTCCTTCTGGCAACAGAGGTGCCTCACTGTCTTAGTTGATGAATCATATGATTCCTGATCTCAAGCTATGAGTTTGAGCCCACTCATTGGGGGAGGGTTAAAATTTAAGAAGTAAATAAAATATTTCCAGTAACATTTACTTTTAGTTTAATGGAACTATAATTCATGTTAGTTGCAAAAAAATTTAGAAAATGCAGGAGAAAAAATTTTAAATCTACTAAAAATGTTTATTACTTATAAAGAATAATTATTCCCCTTTTCACCAGAGCTTTTGTGTGTATATTATACACATATTTTTAGTAGACAATTTAGTAGACAATTTTTTAGTAGACCATTTTTTAGTAGACAAATTACAAATTTTTTAGTACACAATTTAGTAGACAATTTTAGCAAACAACTTCTGAGTTCTACTTTTTCTTCTTTATTTTGTATTATGAGTATTTTCTAACGTTCATCCTTTTTTTTCCTTCCCTATCTCAATCATCATCACTATATGCCCTGTTGTCTTCATCAGAAACAGAGGAATCACTCCAGACATGACTTTCTTTTATCCAACACCAAGAGCTTACCAACCCTCAAATGTCCACCTTAAAATAACCCTCATGAGCCTCAGGTTTCCTCCAACCTATTTCCACTGTTTCTCTCACTCGTGTTATTGTAAATACCTTCTACTTGCTCTATGTCCAATCCAGCTATTTTGTGCCCCATACTCTGAGGCTGGAGAGTGTTCTTTCTATTGTTGAAATAAACCCCTGTCATTCCCATGTTTGCAGTGATTCATTTAAGATAAAACCCTGGTGTCTTAATGTGACATTGTTCTCATTTACTTCTTTGGCTTCAAGTTGCCCTCAGGCAATGCCAAACCACTTGCTCTGTGTGTTGCTCTTTTATGAGTATGTAAATTTCATATTGGAAGGCTCCCATAGGGACTAAGAACAGGGGCTCTGGAGGCACGCTGCCTATATTTAAGTTCTGGCTATGCCCAATGACTTTGGGCACAGCTGACTTTGGGCAATTTGCTTAACTTCTTCGTATGTAAAATCAGGATTGCAATAGTGCTTAGATAGTTAGGAAGATTCAATGAGTTAACGTTTGTGACATGCTTAGAATAGTAACCAGCACAAGTAAGTGCTATGTGTCTATTAAAGGCTTTTATTTTGCCTGTTAATTACTTGGCTTATACAGCCTGCTTAACTTTGAGATCTCTCCACAAGTGTTCCTTCCAAAACTAGCCTGAGTTGCTTGCTTCTACTCTTCTACCTTGGTCCTATCGTTTTTGACAGAGTTGACACTGCGTACGTCTGTGACTCTCAAAACGGACAGTTGTGTGAGACTAGAGGTCATGTTTCCTCTCTTCACTGCAGCAGCTAGCACAAAGCCTCAGCAAGGCCTTGCTATTTGTGGTCTATCACTATCTGCTTTGCAAATGAATAGTATTTTATAACTGGCAGTTTCGTTTAAGGTCTTGTTCACCACTTGTTCCTTTTGTGTGGAAAATGTTTTCAAGAACCTCGTTAATAAAATATCTTAAGAGCCAAACCTCACATTACAACAAATTACACACATATAAATCTAATTTCAAAAAGAACTGAGTCAAAATCCACTTCTATCTAGTATTTTGCTATTTTATTTTCATAAAGCAAACAAGTAGCACATGCCACATAATAACAGTGCAAATTAACAACCAACGAGCCATATTTCTGAGATCATAAATTGTAGCAGAACTAAGTACAATGAGAAGATGTGACAGAAAAAAAAAAAAAGACATAGACCATCCTTTAAAAGATCTTGGGGCTCTCTTTGGTTTCAGCACACACATTTACATGATTTCTTAGGAATACCTCAAGTCCTGTAATAGGCTATAATTCAAAGAAGAAGCAAATTAAGACAATGTAGTATCCAGGTAAAGAGGTCATAAATGGAATAAGCAGGACAGACTCAGCTCCACAGTTAAACAGTTTAAGGGAAGTGAGATTTAATTCAGATTTCAAAGTCAAACCACTGTACAAGAATTTTTTTTTAAAGATTTATTTATATATTTATTTGACAGACAGAGATCACAAGTAGGCAGAGAGGCAGGCAGAGAAAGAGGAAGGGAAGCAGGCTCTCAGCTGAGCAGAGAGCCCAACGTGGGGCTGGATCCCAGGACCCTGGCTCATGACCCGAGCCAAAGGCAGAGGCTTTAACCCACTGAGCCACCCAGGCGCCCCTGTACAAGAATTTTAATAGAGAAGGCTACGATATAGCTAAGGGAGAGGAATAGCACACTTAAAATCATGAAGGTGGAAATAAAATGGATAAACTGAAAGCTTTTTGGAGAATGTAAAGCAATTGGTAAATTCTCCCTAACAGTCTATGAGAAAAGGAAATAGGTGAGTATACTACAAAGACTGGAAGTCTTTTTTCTACTTGACTCTTCAAGTAATAGGAGGTTAAAACACTTTGTAAATAAAGAGGTCATAAAAATATATTTTTACAACCCATTAACACTAATGATCCTATTAAATTTATGACAACAATAATGGTAAATAATACAACAATATCATCATGACTGATTATAAGGAAAATGATGAAGATTACCATTACAGTACTAGAGGAGGGGAAATAAGATCGGAGGACAGATGTAGATATTCTAGATTATGTTATTTATATACTTGGAAAACTGAACACCTGGGCATCTAAAAAGAATTACCTCCTAAAATATGTTATTCCTTTCCTAATAAAAAGAGCTTCAAAGGAAAATAAATAAATTCCAAAGTCTTTTTGGTCTCCAAGTCGCTCTTATACAAGAGGAATTTGATGAGTTAAGTACAAATGCATAAGAAACATGTGGATTGCATTTTCTTTAAAAATACACAAGGGCTTAAAAATTAAGGAGAAAAAGTGTTTGGCACAATGCATTTTTCATGAAGCCAAACCAAAAACATTCAAGATTGTTTCAGATTGTAGTATGACCTTCAACATTATTGTGTTTATATCTGTTAGGTTAATCTAAAAATAAACACTATTTTTAGGTAGGAGAACTGAAGCAATAAAATAAAATATTTGCCAGGCTATAGATTTAAATGAATAATTTCTTAAAAGTTCTGAGTTTCTTTTTTTTTTTTAATAGTCTCCTATCCAGAGATGCTCTAGCAAATGCCCACCATATGTGTCACACTCTGTGTCTATTCCATTATTTCTTCATAATGTTTCTGGTTCACGTAGTAGAGGAGACAACATCTGAATATGTGTAAGAAAAATGTCAACCCTCCCCTAGTGGTAGGATTAACTTAACCACAACTTGTGATCTTCAATTGGTTCAAATGTATTCTCAATTTGAGTCATTTTTAATACTTTTGGCCTGTGCTTTGTTCCAATCTCTGCCTATGTATTTGTTGCAAAGACACTTTCTGAGATGACATTTTGTTCCCGTAAATAGGCAAGAATGAAACTTGAATAGCTGGGTTGAACGTCACTGGTGGGTGAGTCAATGTGGTAGAACACACACTAGGACAGGCAACGTCCATCTTGACAGACTGCAACAACAATGGAAAGAACAATGAAGTGAGAATGTGAAAATTGGTGCTTTTATTTTCATTGTTTGCTGCTGGCTCACCTGGCACCTCTGTTTGAGCATAGCCTTTCAATGACTTGAGGCTGTTGCTTTGTTCTTCTTGAACCAGAATTACCTTAATGTACATTTTGCTATCCTCAAATTACATGTCATCATTCATGGTCCTCATCTCCTCCATCCCTTTTATACAAAGCATGAAGTCTTGTCAATGATTACTTTATACCTTTCCTCAAGGCATCCTTTTTTTATTTTCCATTACCAGCTTCCAAAATGGGCCTTATCACTCTACCCTTAAAATAAAATTATAAAAAGGGGAAAATCATCCATCTGTCTTCTGCTTCAAGTATGTCCCCATAGTCTATTCACAAGGATATATTTCTAAAGAAGAATTTTTTTATTCTACTACTTTTTGGCTCAGTAATCTTCAAGAATATCCTATTGCCCAAAAGCAAAAGTTCTAAACCAGAATGGTAGAAAGCAGTATTTACTCAAATATTTGTTGAAAGAATGAATGTATTCTCCTCATTCATAGCCCTCTAAAACCTATTTCCAAACCACCTCTGCTACTAAGTCACTGGTAGGCAGAATGGTTCTCCCAAGAAGTCCAACCCCTAATCCTGGGAACTCATGAGTATGTTATGTTACATGGCAAAAGAGACTTTGATGATGTAATTAAGATCACAGATTCTAAAATATGAATGATAACCTGGATTATCCAAGTATGTTCAATCTAATCATGGCAGCCTTTAAAAGCAGAGAACACTTCCTGGCTAGAAGCAGAAGAAAATGACAGAATGCAAAGTAAGGGATACATGTCAGAAAGGAAATTCAGAGAGATTCCAAACATAAGCATATCTGATAAGCCCTTACTGGCTCTGAGATGGAAGGCCCTGGCGAGGCCACGAGCAGCCCAAAAAACACAGCCAGCAAGGAAACAGGAACCTCAATCCTACAAATACAAGGAACTGGATTTTTCCAAAGCCCTGCGTGAGTTTGGAAATACAGATGGCCCCAAATTTATGATGACCTAATTTAACAATTTTCTTACTTTACCATAGTTCAAAAGTGATTCACATAAAGTAGAAACTGTACTTCAAATTTTAAATTTTGATCTGTTCCTAGGCAAGCAATATGCAGTGTGATACTCTCTCCTGATGCTGGGCAGTGGCCACGAGCTGCAGTTCCTGCAGTTCCACGAGCTGCAGATCAGCCATGTGATCACAGGAGTAAATAACTGATACACTTACAGTCACTCTGTTTTTCGCTCTCAGAGAGTATTCAATTAATTACATGAGATATTCAACACTGTACTTTAAAATGGGCTTTGTGTTAGATAACTTGGCCCAACTGCAGGCTAATGCAAGTGTTCCGAACACGTTTAATGTAGGCTAGGCTAAGTTACAGTTCCAGGAATTGGGTGTATTAATATATTTCTGACTTAAAATATTTTCAAGTTAATTTGAGAGGCAGAGTGAGGGGTGTGGGATAAGGAAGGAAAAAATGAAACGAGATGGGATCGGGGAGGAGACAAACCACAAGAGACTCTTAATCTCACAAAACAAACTGAGGTTGCTGACGGGAGTGGGGGAATGGAGACGGTGGTTGGGTATGGACATTGGGGAAGGTATTGTGCTATGGTGAGTGCTGTGAAGTGTGTAAGACTGATGATTCACAGACCTGCACCCCTAGGGCAAATAATACATTATATGCTAATAAAAATAATTAATAAAAAAATATTTTTAAGTTACAATGGGTTTATTAGAACATAAACCCATCATAAGTTGAAGATGATCTGTAGATTCTCCCCAAGAACTCATGATAAAAACCAAGTTGGCCAAAGTCTTTATTTTAGCCTTCTGAAAATGTCAAACCCCAGAGGAGAGAAATTGGCCAAGTGGGAATCACTGTACGATAATAAATTTATGTTGCTTTAAGCAAAGATTTTGGTTGTTACAGCAGCAACAAAAAACTAACATACTCTCATGCTTTCTTTAAGTTCCACGCATATGTACCATTGTCTCTTTGTTTTGATTGGCATGGCTTATCTATGACAATAACACACTGTTTATATCTCTACCTTTCTCAACCCTAATCCGCGAAACTTCTTTAAAAAAAAAAAACTACAATGAGACCCTCATAGAAAAATATTTTAATTAAGGTTTGAAAAGAATTAATCCCTTTGTTTGACTGAAAGGAGCACTATAACGTTGGTTTGACTGAAAAGAATAATATACCTTCTGGAGCACTTGAGATTATATATAAAACCTTCGTGTTTGATTTATGACTATAGGCATTTAAGAAAGAAAAACACTGAGCTGGCACTTAGCAAATCTAAGTAGGCAGGTATAGCACCTGGAGACCATGTTAAAATGCACATTCTGATTCAATAGGTCTAGGAGGAGACTGGGAAGTCTTCATTTCTAGTCAACTTTCACTACATTCTGCCATTTAGTTCTTACGCGAGCTTAGGTCAGTCATTTCAAAACACAAACATAAATTTTCTCATCTGTAAAATGGGCATTGTGAGTATCAATGAGATCATGTATAAAATGGAAATGCTTCTTTTTGTGCACTTTGCCACACGCCCTTGGCCCTGCATTTGTCATAGACAGAGCACATCACACGTATTACACCCCGTGCAACACCAGCCACATTCACTGCTCCTCTGGTACAGCGACTCAGACAACACCAGCAAAAAGCAGCCCAGGAATGCGTTCATGTCCGTGGACAAACCCATTGATCAGCGGAGATCAGGAGTTGATGGTGAAGGACAAAGCTCTGGTTCTTCATTTAGAGGTATATTCAACAGCTCTTCAGGAGACTGAGGCTCACAGTAGGATGAGTACTAGCTACTTTCAGTGGAATTTAGTCACAATTTGTTCTCAGTGGGAGTAAGTTTGTGTTTTTCTTTTTTTCCTTTTTCTATGTCATTTTCCCCATCTCTTCATTTTTCTCTCTCTAGGAATCGGCTTCCAAATAAAATACATTTTAATAAGTCCTTGTCTGAAGCTCTCTTTTTGGCATCACATTCATTACTAGTCTCACCTTCTTTGGAATAGAATTGACGTGGAAGAGAAAGACAACTTTGACTTATGGGGTAGCTCTAATATTTGAACTGGGGACAATGTAAGGATGGTTTTAAAAATCATGGAAATAGCTAACTTTTTATTTGCATCGGAAACTTTGGAGAAATAAAATGTCAGCCTAAAGTCAGCTACCTAGAAACTCAGAGAATGCTGGGAAAGACAGAAGACTTTCATGGACATCCGCCGCCCCCCACCCCTTTTTTCCTTTCTTACTTTTTTTTTTAATTGTGTTGTATTAGTCACCATAGAATACATCATTAGTTTTTGATGTGGTGTTCCAAGGTTCATTGTTTATGTAAAGATCTTCATTTCCTACAGCTGGGAAGAGACACTGCTGATATTCCATCCCTAGATTTAATAGTAAAGGTAGAAAGACTGCAGGGAAGAATATGTTTGGCCATAGTGGGTCTTCTATGCTAAAATATGGCCACGATACTGAATATATAGGAACCTGGGATCTGACAATACTTGATGTACCCAGGAAGGTGTGTGTGATAGTGTGGAGAACACTGGCATCTTTGAGAAGCTTAGTGTGACTGTCATCTATAGAACCAGAATCACAGGAGATGATGATTCCATGACAGAGAGGTTCCTAGTGTCAGTGAAGAGGATAGCTCCAGACCAACAAAAGCAATGGACCTATTCATCAGAAGCAAAGTCAATATAATTACAATAAAGCACAGCGGTACTAATATGGCACAAAAGACGTCTTTCACCCACAGTGTTCTATTCTGATGGCTATGAGACTATGTTATGTCTGGCAGTGAAATAAATAAGCAGCCAACAAGGGTGTTGCTTGATATGCAGAAAAATCTCAAGGCTTCTCTTAACCTATAGCCTATAGCAGCAACAACAACAACAATCACCATTCCTTGCTCAGTTTCCAACTCTGAGTTAGTCTCAGATACAGGATCCTGTGACCAAAATAGAGACCGTTCTCTTGAGGAAAGATTGTGTTATCCCACCCAAAGCATATACAATAGATGTTATGCTAAACTCTCCTTAAAGGACCCCTGGCCTTGTGCCAGAATAATTGTGTGAAAAGAATAACATCCAAGATCTTTCAAGAGGTGTTGAAAACAGTCTTACTTAATACTGAAATTAAAGTGACCCTAATCCCTGTACATTATTTCAAGGACAATTTTATATGGTTCTACAGAACTTGTGGAAGTCACTTAAAATTAGGAGATGGCAAACCAATAAAAAAGACGGACCCCAGTACTAAAATACTCAAGTAACCTACTGGGGAGCTTGTGCTGCTCACTCCTGCAACATCAGACTCTGCAGAGTTCAAGGTCTTCAACCCTAGTCGGAAAATATTTCTTCTGGCTGATGTAGCGAGGGTTCCTCCAAAGCTTAAGCTTTAACTTTTGCGTAGTCATTTTTCGTTCCTTATGGCCCTAGACCAACAAGTAAGTAAAGGAATTAGCAAATTGACAGTGTCCTTGATTCTGCCATGAATTTCTTAATGTCTCTGCCACATAATAAATGCATAGAGGAATTTATTGGAACCTGTAGGGGTTCACTATGGTATCTGTTGATGTCTTTATGCTCAGTGAAACAGAAAAGAATTTGTAGCAATAATGCCAGATAAGGGGCCCTGTAACCAAAGACTCAGACACCTAAGGCATGAAGATCTAGGTTTCTTTATCAGGTAAGCAGCTTATATGCCAACTGGAGGGCTGGCTAAGGGTGAGGGGACTCCAGAATGGATGGTAGTTAAGGGAGATAATGAATATCAGTAACAGACCTGGGACCCACCCCTGTATGTAACCTGTTTCATATTCTTTATATCAATAGTTCTAGCCCTGTTCTAATTTTTGATTTATTCAAAAGTGTGAACTTAGTGTGAGACAGTAACTTTTCTGAGCAGTGACTAGGGGTGCTGTAGCAGACAATGGGAGGCTCTGTGTTAAGGTTTCCTGGACCGGGGTGCCTGAGTGGTTCAGTTGATTAAGCATCTGCCTTCAGCTCAGGTCATGATCCCAGGGCTCTGGAATCAGTGGACAGCCTGTTTTTTCCCTCTGTCTGCTGCTCCCCGTGCTTGTGCTCGCTCTCTCTCTCTCTCTCTCTCTGTCTCAATCTCTTTCTCTGAAAAATAAATAAATAAAACCTTAAAGAAAAAAAAAAATTTCTGAACTGACCTGCAATTCAGCTGCACTTATGGAACTCCATCACTCTGGCGGCATCCCACCTCAAGGGCCTGCTTCTCTTGTCTGCTTCTGTGGAAGTTTCCAGAAGCTGGTTCGCTGCACACAGGAAGGTTACAACGTGTAAGATAATTAATGCCCCTGAGAAACAACCCTCAACAACAGACAAGAGTTATGATAAAGACCCCAGCTTCCTATCCTTCAAGAAACAATTCTAAGGGTCCCCGGCAGGACTGAGCCTTAGCTGACCACAGTGGAACTTACTCTTTATTGGCATCTCTTTCTGTCCTATCTCATTCAGCTTACTTTTCCATAAAGTCTGTCTACTCTCACTACTTCTACAATACTTGTGTCAAACATGGAGTGTCCCTAGGTCCCTTCTCAGACATACAGACAGCTGGTTAAACCTTCAGAGAAAGGTCTGCCCCTTGCTAAACATCAACTTTTCCCAGGAACACCTACCTGAATGTAATGTGTTTTTAAATGTGTAAACCTAGTATAGTTAAACCTGGGGTAAAACTTTTGTTGGAGATGAAGATGGTTAGAGCTTAAATTTTAGGAATTATATAATTCCAGATTCAAAGTAACTCCTAATTGATTCTATTTAAAACAGAACCACTTATCTCAAGAAAATGAAGTTGGATAAAATCTAAGCAGGTAAGAGTATGAGTAGGCATGCTGCGATTAATTGATATGAAACATATTATTTTATCAGACTAGATATGCCCAGTGAATAAATATGAACAGTTAGAACCTTTTCCAAAACTTCCAAAGACATATTTTCAAAAACATATTATTTCTGCATATATTAGACTCAAAGACTGTAAAAGCAGTCCTAGGATTATAGAATGTTAAACAGACAGTCCCATAGAGTGGTTCTAATCCCATCTTCTGTCGTTTTGTGATCCTTTTGGCTCAGGAAAAACAATGCAGCATTAAGGTTAAACCTAGAATCAGGAGGCAAACACCCTAGGTTCCAATCCTGGCTGTGACCAAGTTACCCAACTTCTCCATCTACCAGTTTCTCACCTGTGCAATGGGGGTGACCATAGGAGTGGCCAGTTGCAGGGCTGTTGAAAACGTGACTGACTTAATACATAGGAGATCGTAGAAGACTGTGTCACACACTAAAGCACAGTAAATTTTATTTTAGTTTTTATTCCTTCAGCAACTGTTTATTGAGTACCTACTGGCGGTCATTGACCAGGTACTGAAAATATAAAGATGATTATCACAGTCTTCGCTTTCAAGATGCTGAGAAGTTTAGAGATGAACACAAGATCGCACATGACAATGGGGCAATGAGTAGAATGAATAGATTTCCTTGGAACAATCTGTACAGATGAGAGAATATTTTAACCAGCTCTTGAAAATTAAGTCAGAGCTCTCTGGGAAGTTGCTGCTGCTGCTGCTGCTGTTGATGATGATGATGATGACAGTAATAATAAATGGTGATTAATAATACAGTCTTTAATCAGTGGCTAACATTCACTAGGTCCTTACAATAGGCCAGACAATTTATAATATCAATGTATATTACTTGGTTTAATCATCAGAAAGATCCCATGAATTCAGTTTCATTTTTATCTCTAACCCTGAATTTAGGAAATGGACGCCCAGAGAGACAAGGACTTCTTCTCAAGGTTACTGAGAGAATAAATGGCAGAGCTGCAAAGTGAGCACAGCAGAAATGCATTTGAAGCATTGAGACAGTGGAGAGCATACCTATTTATGAAATTGTAAGATATGACCTGAATAAAAAAAATTTCAGAGTGGCTCTGGCACAGAGTGTTCCAGGTGTTAAAGATGGTGGCAGGAGATGAAGAAACTTGAATATTAAAAGCTGGAACAAAATACAGAAGGACCTAATAGGAAAGGAGAAGCTTGTGGAGGCTTAAGAGGGGAGAAACAAGAGTAATTGCAACACTTTACCGAGAAATTTACATCTATTCATTATCTCTATTCTCCCCAAATCTGTGAACCATATAATCATATCTTGTTCATACAAAAAAAAAATAAAAAAGGAAGCGTACATTTAGAGAGATCAATCACTTTCCTAAAAAATTTGCAAAGATTACACGGGAGCTAGTGCACCTGAGATATCTCTTAACTGGAAGGGAGGGTAAGACAGAGAAAATGATAAAGTCAAGAGTAACTGTGGTTTCTGTAATGGGGCATCAAGTAAGAAATGATATCATTAAATGAGATTTACAAGGGAGTTTGAGGGGTAGAGGAGGACATAAATAATTAAAATTTACATAAATATTTTGCATCAATTATTGGATTTCCCAGTAGAAGTTTTTTAAAGGGTAGTTGAGGGTACCTGGTTGGCTCAGTGGGTTAAAGCCTCAGCCTTCGGTTCAGGTTGTGATCCCTGGGTCCTGGGATCAAGCCCCCCCTTGGGTTCTCCACTCAGCAGGGAGCCTGCTTCCCACCCCCCCTCTCTGCCTACTTGTGATCTCTGTCTGTCAAATAAATAAATAAATATTTTAAATAAATAAAAGGGTAGTCGAAATTAGCATCTGAATTCAGAAGAGAAGATAGATGAGAATGGCAATGCAGGTAATGATTTGAAAAGTATTAATGCATGATTCTTTATTGAGCTTTTCTGCATATATAACCATCATCATGACTGACCTGAGATCCAAGGCTGTAGGCATCACTGGGGGAGGAGAACAGGAGTCTGCTTCCAAAGAAATGTTAAGAGAAAGAGGATGATCATAGTTCCTCTATTGGTAATATCTCATAAGACTGTGATCATGAATTTTGTCACTGCAGAGAAAAATAGGATTGGTTTGATTTCTTGAGTTTTCATGGAAATATATAAGGCTAGGGGCGCCTGGGTGGCTCAGTGGGTTAGAGCCTCTGCCTTCAGCTTAGGCCATGATCCCAGCATCCTGGGATCGAGCCCCGCATGGGGCTCTCTGCTCAGCAGGGAGCCTGCTTCTCCTTCTCTCTCTCTGCATGCCTCTCTCCCTACTTGTGATCTCTCTGTCAAATAAACAAATAAAATCTTAAAAAAATAAAATAAAATAAAATATGTTAAAAATATATATATAAGGCTAAACTAGGTATTTTGCAATAATTATAGAAAGCAACCATGTTTTCCTTGAAGTTAGTACAGTAAGGACCATGGTAAGTGAAATAACACTTTGCTCTGATCCTGAAGGTTGTCAGAGACTGGAGGGAGAGAGAGAGGGAAATTGACTTGTGTCTCAGTATTTCCTCTCTGGGTTTGACCTGAGGATGAGGAAAGTCTATTAGATAATTGAAAGAGTACCAAATTCAAGGACTGTGACTTACTCCTTCAGTTGAGATCGAGTGGAACCACTATGTCTATAAATTTTCCTAACATAAGTAGCCCAGTCCAGTAAAGAAGATGGAAGAGTATGGTAAGAGAGAAACATGGCTGACATTCTTGGTCCTGCCATAGTTCTATAGCAGGGAGACCCACTGGAAGACACCAGGTCTATGAGCATCCTTGCTCTAGTTGGATAAGTTGTGTCGAAGCCAGGAAGGTGCATGGACAAGAAGTCTATGCCTTAGCCAGCTAAAAGTGGGGGTAAGCTTAATTAACCAGGGGGGAGATAGCTGTGCTCTGGAAGGCAAGTCACAGCCAAAGTTCAGAATCTCAAACTTTGATTTCAGAGGAATGTAGAAAGCCCAACTATGATGTAGACAAGATTGACAGGGAAAAAAAAAAAAAAAGAGAGAGAGAGGTGCTAAGGCATATGCAATAAATAGAGGAAGGTCAGAGGAGGCCAAACCAAAATAAGACAAAATTAAGAGCCACCATGAAGAAGGTATGTGAAGGACATGTTCTTCTTCTGTTTTGACCACTTTGAGTCTGGCACCTTTGAGTGACCTTTGAGTGGTCACTGTGCCATCCTGACACCTTCAGTCTTTTATTTTGAATATTCAATTTCCTAGCAAGTGAAGTAGGAGATTAGTTGGACCTATTTTCTATTTGTTGTCATTGTTCTTTGTTCTTACTTTTGTCTTTTACTCTTTCTGCCTTTTGTAGTTTTAATTGAACATTTTATATTATTCCATTTTCTTAGCATATCCATATTTTTTAACATTATTTTTAGTGGTTGCCCTAAAGTTTACAATATATATTTACAAGTAATTCAAGTCTTTTTTAAAATAACACTATCACTTTATGAGGAGTGTACCTTAAAATAAAATAACCCTAATTCCTTCTTCTCATCCCTTGTATCATTAATGTCATTCATTTCACTTACATATAAATATGCATAACATGTGTGTGATATATATATAAACATATGTAACTGAAAATTGTTGCTATTAATTTGAGAAAAAAACCTGCTATCTGTTAGAACAAAAAAGAATAAGAAAAATGGAAGCTTTTACCTTCATTTATTCCCTCCTCAATGTTCTTCTCTACCTAGGTCTGAGTTTCTGACCTGAGGATTTTCCTTTTCTCAATTTTGGTTTTACATTTCTTGTGAAGAAAGTCTATTAGCAACAAATTTCCTCAATTTTTGGTCAGCTGAGAAAGTCAATATTTCTTAGTCACTTTTGAAGGATACTTTCATAGGATATTTTCTGAATTCTACTTTGGTGTCCCCCACCCCCCAACACTTCTCTTCTTGTTTGCATGGTTTCTTGGAAGAAATGTGATGTAATTCTTATCTGTTTCTCTATGGTTAAAGGTGTTTCCCACCCCCAAACCTACAAATCTCCCTTCCCTCCTCTATTCCCCACTCCCCTGCCCATTTTAGAAAATCAAAGATAGGGGCTCCTGGGTGGCTCAGTAGGTTAAACCTCTGCCTTTGGCTGGAGTCATGATCCCAGGATCCCGGGATCAAACCCCCGCATTGGGTTCTCTGCTCAGCAGGGAGCCTGCTTCCCCCTCTCTCTGCCTGTCTCTCTGCCTATTTGTGATCTCTGTCAAATAAGTAAATAAAATCTTAAAAAAAAAAGAAAATCAAAGATAAAGAAAAAGTCCTATTAGAAAATGATATGCCAAGGTATAATTGTCTTTTTTTTTTCTTTTTTGGTATTTATCTTGCTTTGTGCTTTCTGAGCTCCCTAGATCTGTGGTTTGTTGTTGGACATCTGACATTAATTTTGGGAAATTCTCAGTCATTATTGTTTCAAATATTTCTTCTGTTCTTTGCTCTTTTTCCTCTTTCTGATACTCCCAGTACATGTTCATCTTTTTCAGTTTTTTTTTCCATGGTCCTCTGACATTTTGTTGTGTTTTTCTCAGTTTTTGCTCTCTTATCTATTTTTGAGAATATTATTGATAAATCTTTTAGGTCAGAGATACTTTCCTCAGCTGTATCCAGCCTGCTGATAAGTTCATCAAAGGCTTTTTTTCATTCCTATTACAGCGTTTTTGATCTCTAGCATTTCTTCTTGGTTCTTTTTTAGGATTTCCATTTCTTTGCTTACACTGCCCATCTAGTCTTGCTGCTGTCTACTTTACCCATTAGAGCTCTTAGCATATTAATCACAGTTGTTTTAAATTTCTGGTCTGACCATTCCAACGTCCTGCTATGTCTGGTCTTGATGCTTACTCTGCCTCTTCACATTGGGTTTTCTGCCTTTGGTAGGACTGTGATTTTTCTTGAGAGCTGGACATGAGGTGCAAGGAAAAGGAACTGCTGCAAGTAAACCTTTAGTAATGTGGTGGTGAAGTGTAGGGGAAGGGGAACTCTACATTCCTAGGATTGGATCTTAATCTTTTGTGAGGCAATGCCTCTGGGCTGTGAATTTCATAAGTTTCTTGAGCTTTCCCTCCCCAGCTGGGTGGAACAGGGTAACTAGACTGGGCTGGAGTTAAGTACTGCCCTTCACCCACATGAAAGACTAGAGGGGCTGGAGCTGGGTATTCCCCTTCCCCAGGTCAGTGAGGCTTTGATAATACCCCAATGGTTAGGACCTGGTTAGTGCATTCGCCCTGAGGACCTGTTAAGAAAAACAGAGTGTTCTGGTTTATTTCAGAAGCCTCCTTTTCCCCCTCTCCCACTGTAGGAAGCCTGAGGAGATTTTTCTAAATAGTTACTGTGGGAATCTGGTCAAGCTCCTGGAGGTAAATCTCACAATCTCTCGAGGGCCCCTCTCCCACTGAATACTCCTGGAGTTTTGAACTCTCAGACTTTCCCACCACACAAAGCCTGCAGAAATCTATCAGTTGCAGTTCACATTGTCCTATCCCAGCACCGCTTCCCGCAGCTGTTTCAGCTGACAGGTCTCTGCTCCCTCACCCTTGATTTCCTTTATTCACCTGTTCCTCCAGTCTTGGAATCAGCAGTTTGCCTCGGGTTCTTTGCTCTTAGAGATGCAAGACAGTTGTTGCTTTTTCAGCCTGTTCAGCTTTTTACTTGTCCTTAGGATGGAGTAGTGACTTTTTTTTTTAATATTTTATTTATTTTTTTGAGACAGACAGAGAGAGATCACAAGTAGGCAGAGAGGCAGGCAGAGAGAGGGGGAAGCAGGCTCCCTGCTGAGCTGAGCAGAGCGCCCGATTCGGGGCTCGATCCCAGGACCCCGAGATCATGACCAGAGCCGAAGGCAGAGGCTTAACCCACTGAGCCACCCAGGCGCCCCAGAGTAGTGACTTCTAATCCTCTTACATGCTGAACTGGAAATGAAGTCCATCCACACTCTCTTCCAGCGTGCTATTTGCCTCAGGAGAGAAGAATCTGTATATATGTGCATGCATGCTTTAGGAAGAAACAAAAAAAAAGAAATCCCAGCAACAAAGCCTTCTTCAGGCTCTTCAAAATTAGAAGATAATTTGAATATTATTGCATTTAAGAGGGCTCTCGGGCTGGGAACTAGCAAAGGAAGCAAGAGAGGACACTCCCTCTCCCTTGTTGCCTATTCCTGGTCATCTAGCAATGTAAAGAGGAAGAAACTTTGGGGCAGGACCACCAGAATATTGCAGTCGAGTTGATGCTGACCTCATTGCCTATTCATAAGCTCTCACAGACAGAGCACCAGATCAAAGTGCTGAGAGTATAAAATACACATATATATATATATATCCCAGGGTTTTTTGGAAATAAATGTCTATTTGAAATATATACACTAATAAAATCTGATAGAACTATGATCACAAAAATCCCTTTGATATTGTGAGGACTCGAAGCATCACATTAGATATACCTCCTATGGAGGAAACATGTTGCAAAATCTATATTGGGCACTTAAGATGGAGTAAGTACAGAAAAAAAAAAAAAATGTGTATTGCTCAGAGGTCAGATAATGGGAGACTACAAAGCCTCCCAACAGCTAAACAAGAGTAGGCTGAAGAATCATTGGCTGGTAGGAATTCAGTTCCTTTGTTTTGCTCTGAAAAAATATTTCCAAGAACTGCAAATAATGTTGAAATTTCCAGAAGTCTGAACTGAAAACCAAAAGTTTATAAAAATGGTTGGATCATTTCGACTGCTACAGATTTTGCAACTATGCTATCAGGCATGTTCTTTTAAACTCCCTGGGCAATAAGTAGTAGGAGTAGGTGTAAAAAAGAACAAGGCTGTGAAAGAATTTAAAATTCTCTTCCCCATTCCCTAAACAAGTATTTATTTAACTGCCATAAGGGAGAGAAATACTCTTACTTGAAAACAAAAAATCCTCTCATCCGTGCTTCCTTTTGAAATTTAGACTTCGGCTATAAGTAGGCTCCTTAAACAAACAAATAAACAAAACACTCTTTTCCTAAGATTTTATTTTTAAGTAATCTCCACACTTAACACAGGGCTTGAACTCACAACCGCCATGGTCAAGACTTGCCCATTCCATTGACTGAGCCAGCCAGAACCCCAAAAGAGGAACTTCTGAAGAGACTTCGAAGAGAATTTTAACCCTAAATGGAGTAGAAACTTGTAAACTGTGAGACCTCAAGATCTTATTGAGAGTGAATAGTAAAAGAGCTCAAATTTATGCTTCCAAGGGTAAATAAGAAGGCAAAAACATAATAAATCCTTAAATGATGATGGGAGCTTTTACAGGTTACCTTATTTAAATTCTTTCACCTATATATAAATTGGAAGTCTTTGCCCAGCTTAGAAAGGATAAAAACTAAACTCAGTAAGGATAGTATCAGATTCAATAGTCACTAAAAATTAGAGCCCAGATTCAAACCCACGTCCACCTTTTTAAAAAAATATATAAAAAATAAAATTTTTTCAATTAATTGATGCTTCCTGTTGTGACCAAACCAGAATTTTTTATGAGTTCTTCAAATGCATGAGAGAGAAAATGTCAAATAGCAAAGAAATAGTGAAGACTGGTAGAATTGTGAAGGCACAATGTACTTTTTAATAAGATTTTATGAGTTAATAGGCATTTACCATATCTCTAAACCATCCAGTTTCCTCCTTGTATTGTTGGCCCCAAAGTGTTCATTTTTTTCTGGAACAAGTTCTCAAAACTCACTAACTTCCTTTTTTTTAGTTGAAATGCTTAGTTTCTACACTGCCACTTGGCAATTATTCAGAAATTTCTATTCTTTAGTTCTCTGAATCTCGTACATGTGTTCTTGGATTTCCTATTTTTCTTTTTTTCAGGTCCATGCTTCATATTGCCAGAGTACATGTTACATATTTAAGGAAGAATTTACAGGTAGTAAACTGAATTTTTACTTTGCCAGAATTCTTTTGCTTCTCACCTTAATATTTTGCCTGAGGATAGATATCAATTTTTAAAATCATTTATCCTAAACATTTGAAGGCATATTCTATCACCAAGTGTCCAATGATGCTTATAAGAACTACGATGCCCCTCTTAAAACTGATCCTTTGTAGGTAGCCATTTAGTTTAGCTTTCAGTTTTGTTTTGAATCCTTCTACAACAGAGTTTAAAAATCTTCTCTTGCTCTAAGTTTCGTGATGTGTCTAGCTGCATTCCCCTCCCCACCCCCATCACTGAATGTTGTTTTGTACTTAGCGAGATTCATTCAATCTCAAAAACACTGGTTTGCTTTGTTTTGTTTTGTTTTTCTTTTTGGAAAACTCATTATATTTTCCCCTTGATTATTTCATCCTCTCATTATTCATTTCTCACTCCTACTGTAACAAGTCGCCACAACGTTGATAGCTTAAAACAGTAGTCATTATCTTACAGTTCTGGAGATCAGAGGTCCTGAAATCAAGGTGTCAGCCCAGATGTGTTAGTTCTGGATGTTCTAAAGGAGCATCATTGCCTTGTCTTTACCAGCTTCTAGAGCCTGCCAGCCTTCCTGCCAGCCTGCCTGCCTGTAGGCCATGGCTCGTGGCCCTTCCTTGATTCATCCAGATTTTTGCTTCCCTCATCACATTCTCTGACTCTACCCTCCCTACCTTTCTCTTATAGAGACTCTTGTGATTACATTGGGTTCAACTGGCTAATTCAGGGTACTCTACCCATCTTAAGATCCTTAACTTAATCACATCGTAAATGCTCCTTAGCCATGTAATCTATGCACAACTTCTGGCAATGAAGACAGAGACATCTTTGGGAGCCACCGTTTTCTCTACCATACCCTCTGTTTTCTTCATTTTGCCTTTAAAGAACTCCTATGCTGACCCTCCTAGGATGACTATTTATCTGTAATACTGTTTTCTTACATTTTCATCTCTTTCTCTTTCCGTATATATTTTGGTAATTTCCAAGACTTTTTTTTTAAGTCTATCTCTAACATTTTATGTTAGTGATTTTTTTTTTTTTACATACAACAGCTCATTTTTATTTTGTGATGTTTTCTTTTGTAATGGGTTTAAACTTGAGTGCCCTTCATCTGATGTATATTTTGAATAATTCCAACTGAATTTCATTATTTAGAAATTAAATGTTTGTTCTAATGCTAGCCTCATATTACTCAGCAATCTTCTTTGTTATCCCTACTTCTGTATTTTCATTTCACTGAATTCTCAGGAAGTGAAATAAATACATGTGGCCTGTGTAACAGCTTGAACTGGAAGCTCTATAAACCTGAAATTTAGTTTCACAACGGATGGACAAAATAGGAAAACCTAAAGAAAATCACCATAAAAGAGATAGGGGCAACTGGAAAGGCAGATGAACAGCAGTGATGGGCAGAAAAAGAAGAAGAAGGAGGAAGAGGAGGAGGAGGAGAAGAAGAAGGAGAAGAAGAAGAAGGAAAAGCAAAAGAAAGGGAAAAAGTTGCAGAGAGGCATTCTAGTAGTGAGTGGACAGAAATCTTTAATATTTGAAAGAAAGTAAGTATGCTTGAGATGAAAGTTAAACTGACGTCTTCACAAAAGGATGGTAGGAGAAATGATCATAAGGCAGTGCATGAAGGAATAGAGACCCCTTTGATCTAAGTGCTAAATGAGGAAATAAATGTCAAGCACCGGCTTAGACAGGAGCTACAGTGGTTAATATTAAGGCTTTTAGTGTTTTGAAGTGCTGAAGAGTATTTAAGGATATAAATTTTAGTCCAGATAAATTGGTTTGAGCTATGTAATAGTTCGTGTTCTATGTTAAACATTCAACAAAATACTAAAGCGTGTTGTATGAATATCATGAGTATTTTTACCACCAAATAAACATTAGCGTGGTGTTTATTAACATTGTAGGTATGGAATTTGTTAGACTGGAAATGTGACTTGACCTGCACTCAGTGTTCTATCTACTCTATAAGAGCCAACCAGCTGACACTAACTGAAGACAAACTCCAGGTCATCTTTACTGACAACATGTAGCAGCTCCAGCTTTGAAGAGGGAACCATTACAGAACAAGACCTCATGACAACATTGAAGCACAGCTGTGCTAAAGCCAGGGATATGGAGGACACTGTGACCCTCTGGATTGTTCCTAAATAAGCATGACTGCCAGTACTCAGCATACGGATGGCCAAGGACTTCACATATTACCAAGGACTCTATTTTACCAACTATGAACTTAGAATCTGACCCATCCTTGCCCAAACTCTGCCACACAACAACCTGAAATACCTAATGACACGATTTAGTGTGGACCTGCCCCTTGCATCCAGACTCTATATGTTTGAATTCCATTTCCTCCACTCATTAGCCATATGTAAGCTTGAACATGTTGCTTAACCACCTATGCCTCCGTTTTTCCTTTGGAACAATCAAGATAGTAACAGCACATACTTTTTAAGGTTATTGTGAGAATTAAGAGGGTCAATATATGCAGAGCTATCAAAAAAGTGCAAAGATAACTAGGCACTGAAAGAATGTAAGTATTGTTACCTGCAGTTTCTTGTCTATCTTGCTTCCAGGAATAAAGGAAGGGCAAACCAATCAGTATATCCATCAATAGTTAGTCTGCTTTTTGTTTTAGTAGTCATGAGGTCACTGATGCTTGAAGTATATCCATGATGTTCTCGAATAGCCAACAAAATTGACGACTGACCCCGTGGAAAAGATCCTACATAGCTCCTTCTGCTATAGTTTCCTCAGTACAGAAGTAGATCTGGACCCAATGGCCCAACAGTTGATTTGAGGCCAACCACATGTTTTCTACTTGCAGGCTCTTCATTTCATATTTGGACTTCTATTTTCTTTCTGCCTACATTTCCAGTGACATTCCTTGTTTAATTTTCAAGGTTGTAAGGGTTAAACTACTTTCTCACTCTCACTATGAGAACTGCATTGCACTCCACCCTCTTATTGGAAAGGGGCTTGTCCTTAAATGAAAGGCGAACTTGAATACTACTGAGTCACGATAAATGGTGAAACTTCAGCCCACAGAATATTTATCTTTGAACATGTTTTTGTTATGACATCTTAAAAATATTACATGATGCAATTATCTCCACAAGTATTTGTTTGAACCACTTTCCATTTCAAATGGGACCTCAGGTTATTACCATTATCATCATCCCATGAACTCCTACTCTGTGTAAGATGTTGTAAGGATATGGCGAACACAAAAAAAGTGTATCACAGACCTTGGCCACTAAGGGTTTAGAGTCTGTTTGGGGAAATTATACAAGCACAGAAAGATAATGGTCCCAGACAGGATTTACTATGTGGCTAATAAATGTAGCAAGTAATACATGTGACATCCAAAGTATAAAATAGCTTGGAAGGGTCTTAAAAGATGAGTTAATATTGAGGCAAGGGAAATAGTATATCAGAGCATTCTTGACAGAAGAGATGCAGTGAGAACACATTATGAAAGTCATGCGACATGCCTGAGAAACAATAGTAGAACTGTTTGGCCACTGTGAAGAATTCTAATAAGGAATCATCTTTCTATTTAGTAAAAACTACAGAGTTCATAAGAGAAGAGGAAAAGAACCCCCAAACATCAATTAAAACACGATATGCATTATAGCTGTTAGGTGGATATTCTTTTTGCTGTGAGCAAATATTTCTTTTGCATGTCTTTTCTCTTTTTCCTCCCTTTTTGATGGCAACCTAGTGTTCAAAGAATCCACTTGATTTTGTCAAGTTATATGACACCACGCAAGAGCATCTTGAATTTGTTTTCATGAGATAAATAGAAAAAAAAAAAAACATCTAGAATGATTATCACCTGAAGAATATGGAAACAAAGAAGGGTCCAGATGGTGTATCCAGTATGAAATGGGTCTAATATCTCCAGAAGGCCCCTGCTTCTACTGTACAGGCTAATTTTGTTGTATTTCAAAATATGGTCAAGTTCTGTGGTGTGCTGAACTCCTTGTTCTTTTTCTCCTTCTCTTCAAAGATTAAAATAAGCAAGAGAAATTGGGTGATGATCATAACAGGAAGAATGTGGGTGTGGGAGGTGTGAGGAATCAGTGCCTGAGGCTTGAGTTGGTTCTCCCTAGAATGACTGGAAGTTACCATGTGGTCTGTTGACCAGAAAGTACAACAAAAATTTCAAGTAGAAGTTTCAGTCCAGGCCCAGGGGAACAGTATTCTGCAAGGATGAATCTAATCATCCCTCACTCACGTTAGCCAAAATAATTAGCCAGGAGAAGGACATCCCTCTCCCACCAGGTCCTGTTTCTTTCTCCCAGGATGTAGTATCGCCTGTTGCTAATGAACCCTTATGATGGCCTCAAATACACCCTGACAGCTGCAGGAGATTTTGGTAACAGCCCTGACTCTAGTTTCCCTTCCATCTGTCTGCAGATGTTTTAAATTTGACCCCTCAAAAAAAAAAAAAAATTATCTTACCAAGAAGCAATTACTATGCTTGTATATTTCCCATTTAAAAAAATGACAGGACTGTGATTTGCAAGAGTCTTGTAATTGTGAATTATGTTGGGAGTTTGACACTCATTCTGGACATGGAGATTTTTTACACTATTTGGGTCTGGATTGCTAATATTTCATTTAGATTTATTCAAACTGTCAATCATAACGACATAGAAAATAATCAGAAATGTCAGCCTTCATGCTGAAGGAAGTCAATCCTTACAAAATTATTCATTGCTTTTATTTTTCTTTTTCAAAATATCTTTCAACTACAACAGGATGATACAACACCAGAATGTTTCTGTTTATCATGGGCCATCTGGATTTCTTTTATTAATTATATAATTCTTTCTGCAAAATTTTTCTTCTGAGAATTGCAAAAAAAAAACAATTCAAGGTATTATTTCAATGTTTATCATACTTTAAGGGAATTATCTTAGTATGAATAATGTAACCAAGATAATTCAGGAGAAATAAAGATTTGAATAAAATCCTAGAATACTTCAAAGAATTATAGAACCGTAGAATCTTTAGGACCTTAATGCCTTCTGGTCCAAGTCTTTCTTTTGCTAGGTGGGGGTCTCAGGTATAAGAAAGGTTGACCTGCCCAGAGTCAATCCTTTAGTTGGTTACTGAGCCCAAAGGTGATGCCTGTCCTCTTGAGGCTTGATTCAATACTTCTCAAACTGAATTTTTCCAAAGATGTACTTTTGACACCTAAGTCACACATATCTCTTTCTTCTTGAATAAGTCAAGTTTTTGTAATGATTTCATTCCTCTCTAAATAAAAAATCTCTGAAATAGGAGAAATTTCACTTACAACATATCAAAGCAATATTTTAAAACACTTGCTTTGTGTACAGTACCATAGAGCTTACCAATAAGAGACACAATCCCTTATGTAAAGAAGCATATTATTCTCTAGAGAAATAATCTTGGGGAATCAAGGCCAAAGAATGTGAAAATATAATTAAGACTATAAGGATGGGGGCGCCTGGGTGGCTCAGTGGGTTAAGCCACTGCCTTTGGCTCAGGTCATGATCCCAGGGTCCTGGGATCGAGTTCCGCATGGGCTCCTTGCTCGGCAGGAATCCTGCTTCTCTCTCTGCCTCTGCCTGCCTCTCTGCCTGCTTGTGTGCTCTCTCTCCTTCTCTCTGACAAATAAATTAAAAAAAAATTAAAACAAAAAGACTATAAGGATGTATATGATAGAAAATGAATGACACAGTAGATACAGGAGAGACAATAGGGCTTACTAGCTTTCAACAGGTACCGTGTGAATACTTCTTAAGTCATGGAGCTATATTTACTTGGAGAAGAGCTTCTCTTTGGGAAGAGGAGGGATGAAATCGACAATGTCACCTACTCACTTTCAGTAAAAATCCTGTAGACTTGGGTTTAATTGTGTGCTTTTTGTGTATTTTAATTTTTTAAAAAGATGTGTTTATTTATTTTAGAGGGAGAGAGCTAAAGAGAGAGCACGAGCAGAAGGGGGAGAGGGAGAGAGAACATCAAGAAGACTCTATGCTAAGCCCAGAGTTCAACACAGAGCTCAATCTCAGGACCCTGACATCATGACCTAAGCCAAAACCAAGAGTCAGTTGCTCAACTGACTGCGCTACTCAAATACCCCAATTGTGTGCTTTTTAAGCATATTTAAATGTAAAATAAGTTTGGAAAGACATTTGGGTGTCATGCATTAATTCTATAAACTTGATGATAAAAATATGGATTATATTAATATGTGAGAAAAAACATTTCTTTAAATAATTTTCTGAGGATTTTACCAGTAGCTTTCTGAACTATGATGGTGAATTTTATATGTCAACTTTGTTAGGCTACAGAACCCAGATATTTGGTCAAACACAAATCTAGATTTTGCTGTGAAGGTATTTTTCAGATGAGATTAACATTCAAATCAGTAGAATGAGCAAAACAAATTACCCTCCATAATGTTAGCAGATCTTATGCAACCAGTTGAAACAAATGTTTCCTGCATTAAGCACACCTGAAGTTTGGTAATTGTAATCTCATCATGACTTTCCTATTCTGACTAAAATATATTTTAAGAGAAAAAACAAAAAAACAAAACCAAAAACAAACAAACAAAAACCTGACATCCCCAAAGGAAGAGGGAATTCTGACCACAGTCTGTCTTCTAACTGTAACATCAACCTCTCCCTGGATTCCTGCCTACAAACCTACCCTGCCAATTTGGAGTTTGCCCAGTGAATGAACAAATGAATGAATGAACAAGCAAATAAATGAATGAATAAATAAGTAAATAAAATTCACACACACGCACGCGTGCGCCCATGCGCACACACACACACACACACACACACACACACACCCTATTGCTTCTGTTTCCCTGGTGAACCCTGAACAATAATATACTGTCAACTTACAAATTTAATAAAGTATCATAAAAATGAGCTGCTCAAAGGAAGATTCATCTCAGTGGTTCAACAGAAAAACAACAGTGACACAGAGATCAAGAGAGATCTTTCATTGTGCGAGACCGTCTGACTATTGCCTTGGATTTCAGCAGTTGGAATATTCTTTTGCCGGTAGAGAACTGCTAGGCTGTACCCTTAAGGCAGGGTAATTTGTGCTCTAGACTCAGATGAATTATACCTTGTATCGATACTTATTGGCTGTATCTCTTGAGTAAGGCATTTAAGCTCTCTGAATCATTATTTTTAAACTGCAATTAATTTTAAAATTACATATTATAATAATTGTACACATAAATGCATATAATAGTAATATATAATATGTTCCTATCCATAGGAAAAATACTCGACAATATTTCATTATTTTTATTGGTTATTCTTTTTCTTCCAAATGTGAATAAATGCTTGCTTTTTGGAATCCTTTGGAGAAGTTGTATCATTTCAGTTGGATGACTATATTATTGAAGAAGTACGTCCATGGTTAGCTTATAGGTTTCCAGAGGACAGCTGGGGATTAATATCTTGTTCGGTGCTCAGGATTTTGCTCAGTGATTTATATATTTATAGGTACTCAATACATATTTGTTACCGTTGGTGGCCATAGTGGAGAAAATGTTCACCAAGCATTTCCTGCCCAGCTTTTCCCATGTTCATGTAGCTGGTTAGGACCATGGGAATAGTTTGAGTCAACTTAAATGAACAGAAGGAAGAACATGTTTAACTTCCAAAGTGAATCCACTACCAAAAAAAATAAATAAATAAAAAGTAGAAACAGAAAAGACTAAAGTTTCCAAGTGTTGGAACTTCAAGATGCAAAACTTTCCTTATTCTGGGTTCTAGAGTGGATAGAGGTCCCTGTCAATTTCTATACTGAGCATAGAGTAAATGTTTCTTAAATTAAGCCTTTGAGGTCCTATAATTATACTTTCAGCCTACTGTTCCTATCCTGTCTAAAACAGTGATGTGCCATGCTTACCCTTCAATAAGAATAATCAGAGACATTCCCAAATAACTGGAGACTCCAAACAAACATTACATTAAGTAAAATATAATGAATTATCTACATAATGTGTGCTGAGAAGACAAAAAAATGAGATGACTCAGATTGAAAAGAGTTTTTACTTTTTAACACTTTGTTCATTTATACATTTGTATAAAGTTTGATGTTCAAGGAATCTGTATGCTCTTCACTTCAAATAAAACTTATTCTGGAACTCTTTACAGTAGGTTAAATTAATTTTAGGGACACCAATATACATTAAATGGGTTTGGCTTTTTTAATTACAAGCACATTTTAATATTTAAAATAAATTCCTTTATCTGTACAAATTCATAAATTTAGCTTCAGAAGTTGAAATACCATTTCTGGCGTCATTCGGATATCGTTGCAGAGTTGAGATTGTGTCAGGAGCTGAAGAACAGTATCCTTTAATTATTAGTATGTTGAGATATTGAAATGGTTCTAGAATTTGAAATAATAGTTTCAGCCATCCCTGATGAAACTTACAAGAGCTATTCTAGTACCAGTAGGATAATTTCTATAACTTTAATACTAGTGATATCAAGAACTATGACTGGGGCATATTAGAATGCTAGATCATTGGCAAAATCTTTATAATGTTTGATAACTCTCCAACCATGGGAGACTTGTATGTTCTCATCAAATGTATAAACCATTTTAAACTCCAAAAAGTAGATTTCTTTAAAAGTTTAAAGTACATTAGACCTAAGAGGAAAAAAATCCAGAATTACACGAACCCTTTATAATTTCTAGAAATTTTAATGAACTATATTTATATTATATATATATACTTTATCTATATTTCCAACAGTAGTCATTCTAGATTTATTTTTTTAAAGCATTTCAAGTAATTTAACCTTGCTTTGTGATAATGCAGCTGGTCACAGCTTGTTGTTTTAAAAAAAAAATTACCTATGTTAATAATGACATTGGAAAGGTCACTTGCAGCCAAGAAATGTTCAACTTAAAAAGGTGAAATGTTCCTTTTAAATACAATTTAAATTCTAATTGTACATGGAAAGCTAAGTTAAACGAAGACATGTGAAAAAAAATCCTTTGAGATAACAGTACAAAAATCATTTTCAGAGATCTGTGGGGCACCTTGGTGGCTCAGTTGGTTAAACATCTGGCTTTGACTCGGGTCATGATCTCAAGGTCCTGCAATCAAGCCCGGCCCACATCAGGCTCCCCACTACGTGGGGAGTTTGCTTGTCCCTCTCCCTCTGCCCCTCCCTCTGCTTGTTCTCTCTCTCTCTCAAATAAATGAATAAAATCTTAAAAAAAAACCCTATAAAAAGTTCCATATATAAAATGTCTGTGACTTTAAGGAAGAAAACTAGCAAGAAGTCACATTTTAAAGTCAGAAATCCAAAGCTGGGATGATTTCTGTAAGTAATGTAGGTGGTTAGCTTTAGACAGGGTGTCTTCATTAACTGGGGACAATTTGAAGATACTTCCTGCAGAAAAAATAATAGTTCGCATGTGCATAACATCTTAGTGTCTCCAAAATGTGGGCCATAAATTCCTTATTAACTAGGATAAATGTATTAAGCATGCATAACCAGTAAGTCATGAAGGCAAAGTGTTCAATGCACAAACATCTTAAAATGCAATTAATAGGTCTCTGTCCTTAAAAAATAACGAGATAGTAAGATAAGACATATGTGAAAATAAGAATGTCTACTTTAAACTGTGTACTTATATACTAAAGAGCTATATCTTACCTGGATTCAAGATGTCTGTTTGCTTTAAATGTGGTGTGAAATTATTCGAGGGAATAAAATGAGATTTTCATTTATGCTCAAGTCCTGCTTATGGGACAAGCATTGGTCAGGGAATCTGGTCCAGAGAGAAAAGAAAGGTTTTGCCTAAATGAGAAGGACAAATCCCAATTTAAACAAAAAAAATCAAGTTGTAATAGGGAAAAATGACATGTGCTGAATCAAAATCATGAAATGGAGTCAGATCTACATAGCTAATTATTTGGTATCCTGAAAATCAGGAGAAGAAATGAGCTTTCCGTGCAGGGCCAATTCATGCAGGGTAGTAGTCATAAAAGCACTAAGATCCTAAGACCCCTTACATGGTGTACAAAAAAACGCAGCTGCTTCAAGAACTGAGCCAAGTGACCACCTTGACCCTCTCAAGTCTGACAGATAAGGAAGCAGAAAATTAAATAGTTTTTCCTATTTTACAGATCCTGAGCTCCTGTGAGATGAACTTATGTCTGAATCATTTTTCTCTCCTGGGAACTGACCTCAGGGACCAAAAAAAGAGCAGGAGTAGTTGTAACTCCACAACCTCCCCGCATAACAAGCACTAAAGGTACCATGTCTTTGATGCTTGGGGGCTGTTTTATCTAACCCATATAACTATGTTACTCGTGCGCTCAGCCTCTCACAGATGGTCAGGTTTATCACCTACGAGGGTAATCAAACCTACATTTCTGAAGGATCTGAGTTTCTGGGACCTGCCTTTATAGGTTGTATGTTATCTTCCCCTGATCTTATTTTGAAATATGGAAGTAATAAGATCTATCCTAAGAATCTCCTGAATTCCACACATATTTCTTCTTGCCACAAATTATTAGCAATCTGTTTTCCCCCTTGGTTTTATAACCATCCTCCATACCCATTGGTTCAGAACCACGAGGAGCCCAAAATAGCCAGGTGTTTGTCTTCACTCTCAGTTTAATAAAACAACTGTTGTATCCTCTGGTAAAACTATTCCTTCATTAGGGACAGAGAACATAGCAAAGCAGCCCTCAAATCTGCAGGACGGTAAAGCAAAAACTTGCCAAGTGGATTGTTTGTTGCAAAGGAGTCACAAATATGTGCCATGAGGAGCACATGTGCTTATAGTGTATATAGAGAGTTTATTAGAGAAGCATTTATTTTTTTTAAAGATTTTATTTATTTATTTGACAGAGAGATCACAAGTAGGCAGAGAGGCAAGCAGAGAGAGAGAGGGAAGCAGGCTCCCTGCTGAGCAGAGAGCCCGATGCGGGACTTGATCCCAGGACCCGAGACCACGACCAGAGCCGAAGGCAGTGGCTTAACCAACTGAGCCTCCCAGGTGCCCCTAGAGAAGCATTTATGTGTGTGTGGGTGCATATATGTGTGTGAGAAGCATATATAGTCTCCTGAACTCCACATCTTGGGTAGAGATGGCCTGGATGCACCCTGATTGCTGTTCTCCCCAAGGAGACCTGCCAGGATAAAAGGCTGAAAGAGCAAGCGAGATCATGCCAAGACAGCAAGCGACTCCCAAGCCCACATGGCATTGCACTTTTATAGTTGAGCCTAAGAAGAGATAGAAAAAACCTTGCTAGGCTAAGAAAGGAGAAATGTATCAAGTTACCTCTGGGCCCAAGTATGATGTTACAGAGGAAGCATTACAATGACTCAGGGCTGCCTACTGAGTGTCCTGAGAAAGACTCGCATGCCCAGGATGCATACATAAACTAAAGCCTTTCTGGTTTCTCTGTGGGCTCTTATCCCAACTGAACCAGCTCTCTGCAAAGGTACTGAAAAGGGAGAGAAAAGGCCTCGGGTCCTTATCAGGTTTATAAATGTACCCCGTGAGAGAATTACTCCTACTTCCCTCAGTCCCACACTAGTGTCTTGGGATTGTGGAGAAGGTCACACGGCACATTAGTTACAGTTTCAAAGCAGGTTCAGCAAACTTCGTAAGACAGCAAAACCAACCTTGGAGCACGTTGTCCAGGTGACCCCCAGATGGAAGCTTTAGCTGTTTCCACTATCCTACCAGAACAGTCAGTACCTGAGCTAAGTGCATTTGATGGATGTGGATTACCTTCTTCTCTGGCTGTGAAATGGGTTTCTCAGTTAGAAGCTGTGAGCTGTGGGGTATCTTGACTGTGAGGCGCTCTGTCATGGAGGGAGCAGCAAGGTGCACAACTCAGATAAGTCCGCTTGTGTATCTATATTTATGAAAACAAGTTTTGCTCCCCAAAAGTCATTTTTTTTCTTCTGAGAGATGCACTGTGCAAGTTACAGCAACCTGCCGTTCACCTTAGAATTTTCCCACATGCTTTTAGAAATGTGGCTGACAAGGCAGGAGATGGGATTTTCATTTATTTCCTACTCCCTTCACACAGATAACTTCCTAGGTTTTTAAGTTATTCTTGCTATTCCTTCCTTACCAGGCTCAATCGGGATCGATGTCATGGACTAGAGGAATGTGCTGAGGAACATCCTGATCAAGGTCTTGAGGACTTTATTATACACAGAAGCCAGGAAAATTAAAAAGCCCTAAGATAGAGCAGTTTCTATACCTTATATCATATAATTATAGATTCAGTATTCTGATGTCCCTGATGGGTGAAATTCTCTTAATCCTTGTTAATTATTATGGAGAGGAAAAAGAATAAGGGCTCTTTGCCAGCCAGATCAATAATTGTGTGCTGGGTTCCAAAGACTCTTTGCTTTCTTGTACTCAGGATACACACCTGGGAGAGTAGTTATAATTGGAGCCATCACCTGACTAAGTTTATGACAGTCTATAGCAGTGCTCCAAGGCCCCTCCTGCTTTTTGTGGATGAGTTAAATGTGAGGATCCTGGAAATTGCTATTCCTCCATCATTTAATTCTGTGTAGAGGAAGCTGATAGATATAGTTACTCCAGAGTTAGAGTTTTGCTTCTGGTTTACTGTTTAAGTACAGATGGACAATTCCAGGGACTAACATGCGGCCCTTCTTGTCACAATGGCCACTGAGGGGATTCTGTCATTTTCTTCATCTACTTTACCCAACTATGTGATCAGGACCTGGGACAAAAACCAAAGGATGGACTCATGGATTCTATAGGCCCACTTTGAGATAGACTGGGGCCAAAACCATTCACCAGCCAATTTCCATAAGTTTCAGTGAACCATGGTGACCTTTCAGGTCCATAGGGACTAGGGTCAACTCAGGGTCAGTATCCGGGATTTTTTCCCTTTCTCTAGTGCAGAGTGGCAGATAAAATAGCTATATACCATATCAGGAGATGCTTAGAGAGACATTTAAAATCTCACATGACAGTGTTGCAAGGCCATTCTCAAGACAGTCCTGGTCTTTCCTTCAACCGGGGTTCAGGTTTATAGACTAGCTGGGGTGGAAGAATTGGGTAAGAGGTCATGACTTGAGGCAGTGACTCACATGAGATTTCTGCTCCACAAACTTCCCGTAATATAGATCAAGTTGTATTTTATGATTATTTATTTTGTTGCTGGGACTCTGTAATTTATTAGCCATGCCCCTGATCCCTAGTGGTTAAAACACTCTGAATGGCAGTCCATCCCTACAGCCAGTTATGGTAATTGAGCTGTCCTTATCTCTGGTGGTTAAGTACTGCCACCTGGCCTCTGCTGCTCTGGGATCCTACAATTCCCATTAAAATCATGGAGACTACGTAAGGGTGGTAACTCCCACCATCATCCCCAATCTACAGATGATAGCCAGCACCAAATTTTCAAGGATTCTGCTATTTCTCTCATAACACATTTCTCAATGCCCCAGGGATAAGAGTGTTTTCTGTAACTTTTAGGCAACATTGTCAGAAGAAGAGAAAGTAAGTTGCATGTAATAATTTTATTCTAACATTATCAAATTTGTAATTCTGTTGGATTCCTTCCTTTAAATACTTGCAGGGAAGTTCTGGCATCTTGACGTCATTAAACCTAGCCCCTTGTGGCATCCATGACTTAGTCAGTCAACCAAGCAAGTTATTAGAGCCATTTCCCACCAGTCAACTTAGTATTCAATCCAGGATCCAACAGATCAAACCAACCAAACTTTCTGTTCCATCTTCTTGGTCTAACATGCTCAGGATCCATTCATGTGCATGCTTCTCAGTTTCCAAATGGTAAACATGAGCAAATTCTTGCAATCCTTGTGATGTGTAGACTCTCTTCTCGCAAGATAACTAGTGAGTCTCCCCTGGGTCTTATTAGAATCTTGTCTAGAAGCAATGAGGTGTGATACAGGTAGATCATGCAAGAAGGCTAGTTCCTCAGCAAGAATAAGGGAGTTGTTTCAAGTAGCAAGTGAATTTGGGATTTCAGTTATGGAATGTATTTAATTATGGGAGACCAAAATTTCCAGCTTCATCTGAGAACACCTAAATGTTTCTGCTGACATCTAAAGGAATTATTCCTTCCTCACTCAATCCCCTATAGTTAATGGAACATTCTTGTCAAAGTTGACCATTTTGCTTCATAATTCTCCAAACTGTACCATAAGATTTTAGTCCTGATCATCAACCATGCTTCCCTTTGTGTCTATCTTGAATAAAAACATTCATTTAAAGCAGTCATGAAGTTTTCTGGTTCTCTACTTGTGTCTTGATATAACAGCTCAAAACTTTGAGTTGTCTTTTTTTTTTCTTTCTTTCTTCCTTCCTCCCTTCTTTTTTTCTTTCCTTTTCCTTTCCTTTCTTTCGTTCCTTTGGAAGCCCTTCAGTATAGTCCCAAATACTTTCCTAACCTCTGCAATACTCGCAACCATTCTCACTGCCATAGCAGCCAAGTTTAGCAGACTTAATTTCTCAGACTCCTGATACTTCAGGTGGTTGTGACGCCACTGGATACCACGGATTACTAAAATCTCTCTTTCTGCCTGCCTGGGGCTTATTCCTACACTCATGCTCTAACATGTAAACTCGATGCCCCAAACCTTTCTTGAGATTGTTTCCTGGGACCATTCCTTATAGGCAAAAGTATTCCTGTCACATTCCAACTAGTAAATAAAAACCACTCTGAGTACTTAAAATAGCAAATTCAACTTAGGAACATGGTTACAGGGTAATAGAAATGCTAAGGAGATGGAGAAGCAAACCCCAGAAGAATATCAGGAAGTCACTCCCACATGTAGAGGCAAAAAGGAGAAGCAATATTAAAGGAACCTGGGACCAGGGAACCTGGCAGGAGCTGGGAGGGTGGCAGGAGCTGAAGCCACAGAGGAGCCATAGTCATTGCTGGAGACATAGTTGCTGCCAGAGATGCTGCCCAAATTGCACATATGGCAGGAGGCAGTAAAATATCTTGGCTTATCCCCACCTCCTGGTTCCATGCTTTAATCTCCAGCCAGTGCCAGAGGTCAATACTCCTGTGATATTGAGTGGAACATCAGGAGATTTAGGAAGAGATCTGATAGCAAAAAGACACGCAAAGAAACAAATGTGGTTGCTCTTTCTAGAACTGAGTCGTTTACTCAGGAGGAGAAATTATTTTTCTTTCCACCTCAGAATAGACTCACTGCTCTGTCCATACAGAACAAAAGCCACTGCCCAGTGAGAGGTGCCTCAGGCTCCATGTGGGCAGCCTACCGGTGATAAAGCTGATAAACTGACCAACAATGCATTAGGATATTTACTAGGGCAAAGAAATTGAGGATAAACAGACATTTATGTATAGAAGTGAAGGAAATAAAATAGGGCTAATTTGGCAAAATCATGAAATTATTGATAGAACACAATGTGATTGAGATCCAAACAAATGGTACTTCCAGACCAAGGAGGTTGAAATATTCTTAGGGCACAGAGACTGTGTCCATTTAACTCATTTTGTCGGACATGAGACATGGCATCATGAGGAGATGGCGAATGATTTCAGATTATGGTGGTAAATTGTTCTTCCTGATGAAGAGTGAATGGCTGTAGGTAATTACATGAAATTCAGACACAAGGAGATTTTGTCAACAAACGTTTATTGATACTGAAATGTACTCAATGATTAGTTTTCCAGTTGAAATCATAGAAGCCAACATGGTTTGTTAAAATTAAGCTGGACACATCACATTAACCTGATTAAGCCAATCAGAGCTAAGTGAGTAGGGGGTAAGGCTAGATAACTTATTATGTCTTTAATGGTATATGCCTGTAATTTTGTCTCCTGTGTAGGACATAATTAGCAATAAGAATGCTGTAAGTGAATTTTTTTTTGATTTGTACATTTCTATTTTCCACAACTGACTAATTCAAACCAGCACGTGAGACACCTGGAATGAGCAAAAAAGTCTAAATTATACACAGGTTTGGATATTGGCTCCTTGAAGGATAAACTGTGTTAGAAATACAAATTCCAGAATCTCTAATTTCTAAGGGAATTGTGTCTCTCTTGCCTTTTTTTTTTTTTTAAACTTCAGATTATACAAATACCAATGGCATTTCTTACAAAGAGATTCTTTGGAATTTTTCTTTGTTACACTCTGTATAACATTGTCATGATTGAAATTTTTTTTTTTTTTCATAGCTCAGACTTACATTGACATTTGAACAAGTTGTTAAATAATCTTTTCCAATTAGGTTATTCTTTCCAAAGTATTTTAGCTCCAGGAAAATTTTAATTCTGATGTCTAAATAGGTTAATGTATTTTATTTAACAAAAATACAAATAGAATCACAGCCCTTTTAGAATTAGAAGATGCCTTAAAGATTCTGTCATTTTAATGTCATTATTTTACAGATGAGAACACACACCAAGGACATTTAGTGATTTCTCTAGAAGCACATGTGTTGTTAATGACAGAACTAGGTCAGAAATCCATTTCTTTTCAGATAATCTAAGAAAGCATTCTTTGTTTCATTTTACAGTAAGACTTCATTTTTTTGAACATGTTATATAGTTCTGGTTCATGATCATGAATAGTTGCAAACATCATATAGTCTTTTTTTTTAAGATTTTTTATTTATTTGACAGAGGGTGAGAGATCACAAGCAGGCAGAGCAGCAGGCAGAGAGAGAGGGGGGAAGCAGGCTCCCTGCTGAGCAGACAGCTGGATGTGGGACTCGATCCCCCAGACCCCAAGATCATGACCTGGGCCAAAGGCAGAGGCTTAACCCACTGAGCCATCCAGGCGCCCCCATATAGTCTTTTTTTAGTCCTTAAGAAAAACAGACTGTGCTGTGAAGTATGTAAACCTGGCGATTCACAGACCTGTACCCCTGGGGCTAATAATACATTATATGTTAATAAAAAATTAAAAATTAAAAAAAAAAAAGAAAAGAAAAACAAGACTGTTTTTTCCAGGAGGTAACTCATTCCTTACTGTTCTCAGCTTTGGGTTATTTGCATATAGATTCTTCAGTTCAGCCATCTCATAAACTATTTTCTCCTTGTCTATGTTAAATTCCTTCCAAAAAATTTCAGCTTTTTCTTCTGTCTCCCTCTCTCAAATGGAAACCTTTTTAAACTTGGTTATTCAGTATGGAACTCTTATCATCTTTGGATTTATAGTTTAATGTACTGTAACATACAGGAACCAGAAAATTAAAACTGTGAAGCCACATATCAATGCTCTTATAAGTAGGACCTTTTTGAAAACAAACAAACAAAAACCAAAAAAAAAAAACAAAACAAAACCATGGGAGACATATTTAAGAGGCATGATTTGTCCTAAGCTAATGAGAATAAAGCTTCTGGGCACCTTATTTGCACAGACCACCTTCCAAAGCTCTTAGATGAATCCTAATATTCATCTTGACCGTTTTTTGCAAATTTTAAAAGATAAGCTATTTTAATGACAAGCATATAAAAATACTCTTTCCTTCACTCAGATATCCCCTCCACCACACTTTCCTTTGTGGGGTGGTAAGAATCAAGCTATTTACCAGATACATATAGTTTGGATTTACATTTAGCGGGATATTTATACCTCCATATATAATTAAGTATTCACGTCCTAGGGAACAAATGGTATCTAGGAATACTGCAACCCCTCACTATGTTGTGTCAAGAGGAGCTGAGAACATATTACTCTACAAACAGAACCTACCTGTTCCACCACCAAATGTGAGAAAGGAAAGAAACATGTTTGAAATGTACTAAAGATAAAACAAAGATAAATGTGCTAGTTGTTGGAAGAGTAGTATGTTGTTATACATATGGCTTGAGCAGGTAGTGAATACAAATTGGCATGATTTTTCTGAATTTTGTGTTTATGTTCATCATCTTTTCAAAATTTGTTGGGATTTCTCATACATACTCTAAATACTCACTCTCATAGTTTAGTATGATTTTGTATCTCTTAAAAAACTCCCCTCTGCACTACATTTTTATAGGATTCAGATCCTAGATCAGCCCTTGGGTCAGCTTGCCAAAGTTAGTAATTTCTGCCTTCAGGAGAGCCGGATCCTGGCTCACTCCAAGAGTTAGAATCAGCAGGGCTGGGGCAGGAAAGACCCTAGTATGAGGAACCGAAGAAGTCAAAACAGGTCAAAACTTCTTTGGGAAGCACAATAAGTTCAACATCAAAGTGGTTGAATTCTACTGATAAGTCTAAGGGCATTAACATGGGGCCAGGAAACAGACAAGTTCAGAAGCTTCGCAGGCCCAAACATATAGCAGAGAGCAAGAAGCAGTGGTTGCATCTAAGAATATTTCCTTGAAAAAGCTGGCTTTTTAAAGACTTGTTTTTATGAATGGGAACTACTTAATAGGAAGGTAGTTGGCTTATCTCAAGTAGTCAACAGGGACACTATACCCACTGTTAACTGTTCAGGCTAAAGAATTTAGCATCCATATGACTTCAAGACCATAGCCCCAAGGGATTGGGGCTTGTATGAATGTTATTAGCATATATAGGTGATCTGTAGAAAAAGTAGATGGAGAAGAAAAAAATAGGTCACATACACACACACACACACACACACACACACATTAAGTTCTGAGGTTCCAGGAGCCAAGAGATTTCTACTGTTCCATTTTCATAGGATTTGGAGGAAGAAGAAAATGGGAATTATTCCAGTTGGGTAAGAAATTATTAAAATATGCTCACTGCAAATATTTTCACTTTAAAGGGTAGTGTGGTGGTCTAAGATTCTTTTCTTGGTTAAATCTGGGTTTGAATCAGGCTCTGTCACTGAAGTTCCCTTGGGCAAGGGCTTAACTAATTTCCTAAATTCCCTAAATTACTAAAAAATAAGGTTAATAAGAAGAAAAGCATACTATTTACTTAGTGATAAATGATATGTTATTTAATTGCTGTAACAGTTGTTTGGAGTAGTTACTTTTAGTATCTTCCTTTGACAGGTGGACATACTGAGACTTAAAGAGGCTGAGGAAATTGTCCAAGGACATCCGACTTCTAAGTAGCATCATTAAAAATGAAATCTGCATAGCTTTCTACTGCTGCCTGCCTCCCAAATAATGCTGTCTACATATTGCTATTTGTGAGAATTCTTTAATACAAATTCATGCAATGCTCATGATATACAGAGGAGTTTTAATATCAGTTCCTTCTCTTTGTATCTGTTCGGTACTATTAATTTTCTCAAAGCAATTCACATTTATTATATTTGATCGTTATGCTACTGATAAGGAAACTGACTAAATGATATCAACAAATTATGACTGGATCTGATCCTAGCTCCCAGGGCTCCTCACTTCACATTTTCCACCTTCTCGGCTCCAAACCAGTCCAAATGTCTTAAGAGACTTTCATTTTTAATTTCTCTTGGGTCCTCCCTTCTTTTTTTAAATTGCAGGCAGAAAGGAAAAACAATTTTTTTTTAAATAAATGAATGAGTGCCTTGATGTTACAGAACCTGATAGCACACATTTAAAGTGATTACTCCGTGTTCTTTGGGAACATCAGAGCAGGAAGGCCACGCTCAACCAGACATTCCCTCGCCTTGCAATGACAAGCCTTAATGGAATCTGGCCTGCAGAGTGTCTGGGCTGTGTGCGAGGCTGGTGTCAGAGCAAGTGCAAGCAAGTTCGGGAAGCGCAGTCTTTATGACACCACGGAACTCAAACAGTCCATCAAGGCACCACCCACCTTTTCCAGGGGGAATCTGCTGAAGTGATTCTCTTGGAAACAGTGTGGAAGGTGGGGGGGGTGTTAAGTATGTGCTTTTGTATGTGGATGGGTGAGTGGGTGGAGATGGGTGGGGGGTTGGTGAGGGAGATGAGAAACAAAGATGGAAAAGACAACCACCACTGCCACCAAAATACTCTGCTCAAGGATGAGGGAGTACACCCTACAGCTGTTAGCACTGTTCAGCATATTCTGCATATTTACATATACCAAGTATTTCCAAACAGCCTTGTGTTTGTTTTAAAATCCCACACGAAGATGTCTGGTAAAGCTGTCACTCGAAAGCTTATTTTCGTGGTGATGTTTACAAAACTGTTTTCAAAATTCTGTGTATACATCATAAACCAAGCAGAAGAGTTAACTGTCATTACCAACTTTATAATCTAGACTAATCCAACTACTCATCGGACAACATTCAGAGCAAAACACCCATGTTTTAAGGCAAAGAAAACACCCGGGTGGTTGAAGACAATTTTTTTTTAATTATTTTTTTGGTTCAGTACAAAATGAAACACAGAACATCACCCAGTGATACTCTGTCTTGAAGCCACCAAAGTGTGATATTCTTAATTACTATTGACTCTAATCTTTGATTTAGAAATATTTTGTTTTTAGGGTTTTTTTTTTTTTTTTTTGCTTGGTGCTTTTTTTGTGTGCTTTTTGTTTTTTGTTTTGTAAGAAAAATGCTTAATAGTGGCTGGATTCCTCATATAGCCATTTTCTTTAGGAAATATAAAACACAAAACCACACATAGCCCATTTGAAAAAAATTAAGAAACTTCCAGCAGAAGGAATGGGGTTGTTTAAAGCTTTATTTTCCTTTTAGCAAGATCCACAAGAAAAGGATAGAGTGTCGTGTTTAAAGGGGAACAGATTTTGTATTTTTTGGCAAGATAATAAATCCTCTGTTGCTATATTTGGCTCCCTGCAAATAGTCTCTTTTACAAGTGCAAAGCAAAGATCAATGCTGGTGTTCTTCATTCAGCCACAGCCAAACTTGGTGTGGAAAGTAAAACGGTTGTACTTGAGTGTTGTTTCGAAGACAGTCTAGCTCATTTACTGATCAACAGCATTCCAGGGTACAGGTAACTACTTTACACATTAAATGCATCAAAACATGTTTGCTTTCCATCACAGTTGTTCCACTGCTTAAGTGATAACAGATGTAATGATTCAATCTGGACAAAAATGTAAAAGCTTTACTGTGTCAATGTGGTCATATATAGATATTTTTGTCACATGTGTAAAAGCAGGTCAAATGAGATGCTTGGAAACGTAGGACATCACAGGACGATCACACGTTCCCAAAAAAGGAAGCAAAACAATTAAATGGTAGTTGATTATCCCCAGAGAAAACACACTTCAGCTAGGAAGAATCTGCACCAGATGTCCTGCTCTCCACCCCTCTGAATGCTTGTCTGACATAAATACCGCATAGCCCTTTAAAGATTCCAAGGCACTATAATAACCACGTGAAATGTTTGAAATAACAACAGAAATTCCCTTCATATGCCATTATTTAAGTGAAGGAAGATGAATCCTCCACAAATGACCACTGTAAACGTGGAATAAGCTTTGCTAGTTTCAGTGCTACATTAAATACTCCCAGGTTACATGGCTGATGAAAAAATATATCTAAATCTACTACTAATTGTGGTGGTAGAATAATGCCCCTTTCAAAAAAATACTCACATCCTAATATTTAGGGCCTGTGAATGTCACCTTACATTTAAGAACTTTGCAGATATAATTAAATTAAGAACCTTGAGATGAGGAGGCTATGCAGGCAGATTCAATGTAATTACAAAGGTCTTTAAACATGTGAGAGAGGCACAAAAGAGAGGGTCAGAGTGATGCCATGTGAGAAGGACTTGACCAGTAGCTGATGACTTAGAAGATCGAGGAAGGGGGCCATTAGTCAAAGACTCTAGAAGCTTGCAACAAGGAAAGAGACTCTCCCTTAGAGCATCTAGAAGGAATGCAGCTGACACTTTGATTTTAGCCTGAGAGCAGTGCGGAATGTCTGATCTACAGGGTGGTTAAGATAATAAATGTGTTGTTTGAAGCCATTAAGTTTGTGGTAATTTTTGACAGTGGCCATAGAAAACTCGTAACACTAATTCGTTTAAATATAGCAAACAGTTAAGAATGCCAAATTATCTCACCTAATATGTTGCAGAGCCTACTGATTTAAACACTTATTTCTAGACTTTTGCACTTCTAAATGAAAGATCCATTTAAGTAGAAAGGAGAGTCCAATGTAGGAAAACTGCAGCTTTCTTCAAAAATTCTTAGAATTTTCCTTTCCAGGTGCAGTTGTTCAGTGCCAATGAATTGTTAGGAAAGGTTTTTTGTTGTTGTTTTTTGGACTTTTTCATAACACTTATAGCAAGTTCTGTAACCAACAAGTGTAAAAACAAAGCAACAAAATGCACTTCTCATAGTCAATGACAATTTTAGAAGCATTGTACTAAATTCATTCCCAAGCTTCCTGCTGTTATATAATTAACATAGCCCATTTCACTTGCCCTTCCATTATAAACACTATGCTTATAACCCACTCCTCACTCTAACAATTAGATTCCCTGGCCTTAGAAATTAACCTCATAAAAACAAACAAACAAAACACTAAAATGTTTTAATTTCCAAAGATATTTATAAATTGCTTAATTGGATAAGAAGAAAACAGAGCTTTAGTTAATTGTCAAGAAATGCAGACCAAACCAAAATGCTACCTTAAAATACAAACATTAAATTCACATTAAATTATTTATTGAACATATTGAAGATAACATTGTTTTTACTTACAAAGTCATCCACCATCTTTTATCACTGACACATATTATGCCACCTGCATTTGAAGAATGAACAGAAATATGAAAATGTCTCTTTCCCGAACCCCAGAAAAAGAACAGAAAAAAAATTTAAGATTTTTTAATTAAGTCTATAAAGCCAAAAGTTTTATGAATTTTGTAAATTAAGACTGACAACATAGGCAAGATTAGTTACTTTGTCTTTCTGGGAATGTAAAATTAAGATAGCATAAAATTGCTCATAAAACTATCAAGTCTGGAATTTTATTGTACTTCAGTGGTGCAGGATAATATTTCTATTAATAGTTTTCAGTTTAATCAAGTGACAAATATAAAGTCTTCCACATTATTTCTTATAAAAGTATTTCACCTTCCTAGATTTATATGATAAAAATTAATCCGTTTTCCCTTTCAACATATGCATTTTAAAATGATACAAAGAATTCACATGGAAACTCTTCCCTATACTGTATATCCAGAAAAATGTATGGAATAGTCTTCTTTAAATCATATATAATATCCAAGATTGTAAATATCCTAAGAAATTAAAATCATGTGTGTAAATAATCATTATTAATTTCTGCCCTAGCACAGCATAAAAAATGTACATCTCTATTAGTATAAAGAGATATCATTAGAAAAGTTCACATCTTATGCATACACCAAACAAAAATCTCCTAAAGAATCTTATATTCTAAAAGAGCTACTCTTACGTCAAAATTTAGTAGTCCAGAAATTGTTAAAAAAGAAGCTAACTGACAGTAACCTGCCCTTTTCTAGAAGGTATCATAGTTTACTTATATAATGGAATTGGTAAATTACACTTAATCCAATTAGTATTTCCTGGAACTTTAGAAGGAGATTCAGATAAATTTATTGGATCTAATTAATTTGCAATTTCAAGTGAACACTTGTTTGATCAATTATTTGAAACTATACAAATATTTTTCAAACAAACAAATAAAGCATAATGGACAATAAAGGACATAAGAAAATTAGGATATTTTAATAATAATGGCTATTTCTATATTTTGGAAAAGTGTATAGGGTAAAATTCCCAGAGCACACTAAAAGAAAAAAGCCCGCTGAAAAATTCTGAAAGTCTGTTCTGCGCTCAATGTCCATGACCAAGTTACTAAGGTAATCAACATTTTGAAGCTCTTGAGACTGACGTCTTCCTAGAGAGCCCACCCATACCCCAATCTTCAATCATCCACTTCTGTGCAGCTTATCTATATGTCTTCCACACACATTTTTTAACTAAAACTATAACCCGATTTTTTGAAAATGACTTTAATAAGAGTTTTAATACTTTAATAAGAGATTTAAAGAGCTCTTAGGCCATGTTTTCAGAGAATAAATTTTAATTTCTCAAAGAAGCTTTAAGTTTTCTGAAAGACGTGTATTTTATCCTAGAGGAAAGAAAACACAAAACAAAACGAAACTGGGTTCTTAAGATCCTGTACATGAAAATCAGCAGGCTGATTTCAGTCTTGGTCTCATACAGTTTCTGCTTTTCTGCTGTCCTTATGTCTGCTGTGAAGGTGATCAATCACAGGGATTCTAACTGCCATCAATACTCCTTTGTAACTGCAATGATTCAAGTGAACTCTTTCCATCTTCAATAACTGACACAGTGTCAACATCTGCTTCCAATAAAATTGTTTCTTTTTTCTCAAGCAGAGTAAATCTGCTGAGATTGTAAAGGGATTTTTTTCCCTCCCCTTTTCATGCAAACAATTTTTTTCCATCATATTTTGCAATTTTTCCTCCAAGGCAAGAAAAAAAAAAAAAGAGTAACTTCAAAAGAGAGGTTTTTATTCCAGGTGCTAAAGAAGCCAAAATAGAACTGAAAAAATATAAATTTTGGTGATTTACTAAAGATGTTGCCTTACTATGAAAGAGTAATACATAGGATACTGGATGAACAGGATTTTGGAAATGTAAGAAAACTCACAGTTGGATCTACATACCACTAAAAGGTTAATTTATTTTCCTTCATAAGTGACACACTAAAGTAACAGAAATAATTAAGAAATTTACATTTTATCTTCAACAAATAGTAGTGGACAAGATTCTCTTGCAACAATTTGTGATGAAAAAGCAGTCATATATCTATTTGATTGCTGCAGAAATGGATATGGGAAGCATAAAGAAGGGACATCTGGGAGTTCAATTTTATGACTTACTTAATTGACAGACATTTGTGGTACACTGTGGTGCTTACTGAACATTTACTATGAGACAGAGATGACTGATGATAGATAGATAGATGGATGGATAGATAGATGATAGATAGATAGATAGATGATATCCAGACTTCACAGCCTGCCACTTGGGTACTAATATCTCACTTTACTCATAAGATAAATAAAATCCAAATCACACATACCTAATTGTGGTCAAGCCAGAATTCAGACAATGACCTAATGCACAAGTCAATGCTCTTTTTCCACGAATTCATTTTGCTTCTCTATCCATTCCTCAGTCAACACTCCAATATATAAACTTTCCTTTTCCACCACTAATGCCACTGCCCCATTGACTTAATTTGACAATATTATGTAACAAAGGGTCACTCGTTAAGAAATAGAATTTAGTTTCTTGAAATGCAGTTTCTGATTGCAACTTCAAATGACAAATGTAACATTAAACCAGATAGCAAATGCAAAAACTGGATAGATCCTGCCTGTTCTGCAGGTCTTAGCATAAGAATAGGCAATATGATTTCCAAAATGAATAATGAGCTCCTCAAGGGCATGTTTTATGCCAATGACTAAAATTTGTCTTTTTTAAAGTTTTTTTATAAAGTTAAAAGAATTAATTCTTTAAATTATTTGCAACCCACTGGTTCTCATTTGCAAAATGTAGAGCAACCCTGACCATTTTTGCTTAAAATAATAATAATGTAAATAATTTTAAGAGGACAGAGAAAGAAAACAAAATTGCAGATGAAAGTTAGGAGAGGATAGTTAACCTTCTTAAGAAGAAACACCGTTTTTTAAAATATTTAGATGCTCTTTTCAAATAAACAGTGAGGGGCAAAATAGCCTGTTGAGATCTAACTTACTACTATTATGTTGTTCCTTAACTCATGTTAGTTTATAGCGGCCGAAGCCCAGACTCGATGTCAAATAAATGAGATGATTTAATAGGGTCTAGCTCACAGACCTTTAAAAACCTTGAAAGAAGTCTAATTTTTAAAGTAGCCAAAGGTGGAGTGGTTCCAAATGAATGGGGAAGAAAGTTGGTAGCCCTCAGTGAAGCAGGTTAGAAGCCTCTAAGTTCAACAGCATCATTTTGATGTGAGAAGAGCAGACCCAGAGAGTGATAGCATTTTAAACTTAAATTCAGAATATCATGCTTAATTACAACTTATCCTCTTTTACTTAAGGCGGTGGAGGTAATATGATCGTAACAAGGGGATGCCAGTCAACAAAACAAAACACCAAGGGGATGCCAGACAATTATAGAGACATGCACTCTCTTTTTACTTAGACTTTGATCCATCCCTTGCCTGTTTAAGGATCTAATCCTTGCAGTATGTCAACAATGCCTTTACTCAACAGGAGACCTCACTTACAAATCTTTCCTGGATACAGCAGAATTCAGATCTCCAACTTTTCCTGGACCCCAGAGCCAAGGAACCTTTCATACTGTAGTTATCAGGAGTGGCACAGAACACAGTCCGAATTCAGGGTGTAGCCATACAATTGTCTCTCTCTCCTTGAATTCTGTTCAATGGCGAGTAAGGAAAGGAGCAGAGAGTTAATACTTTTCTTCTCCCTTAATTGGGAAAATCCAATTGAATGACCTGAATGAGCTGGAGTACAATGCTGTTCTAAGAGAAACTGCAAAGGAAATTAATAGGTTCCAAGGGAAGGGGAGGAAAATAAATAATCCCCAGTGAGTCATCCTATGGGAACTGCCGAATACTTGACTTTGAAAACTCAGGAGGACACAAGAGGAAACCAATTTTATAGATTCATTTAACTTCATGCTCCACATATTGGGCAAAGTACATATAACCGTACCGAATCAAATTATAGATCAGAATATAGATAATTTAACCAAGCCACTCCCTAGAAATCTAAGTTCATATCATTTGTAATATGATTTATAAGTCAAAAATTCCTTAAGTTTTGACCTCACATTAGGTAAAAATATGCATATTGTGTTAAGGAGAGTTTGGTTAAGGAGAAGCAACTTATGATAAGAATGTAAGAGAGTGTGTAGATTTATAAATCACCAGAAGCACCAGGAAAGAAAATCAATGCAAAAAACAGAGATAAGGGAACTACTTTAAATTATCTGTAGAAACCCTGCCTAGCTGAGCAGAGGTTGTGCTGTTCTTATAGCTAAAATATTTATGCACAAGATATACACAATTTAAAGTGGAAAGTGGTATTTCATTAAACACTGTATTTCATATGGGTGAAGACCGGAATGGGGCACATTTGAGAAATTTTTACCAAACTAAAACTTCTATATAACACTAGCTTTTTAATGTGACCCATCTCTGGAGGCAGCTAGATGAGAACGGACTTTGCATCAAAAATTCTTCATAACTGCTACTTTTATAACCCTAATCTTTTCCTAACAAGGTCTTGATGGTAATTCCAACTTCACCTTATTTAGATCCTGAGGGTCATCCCAAGTTGAATCCTGAGTGTTCAAGGATAAATTTCAAAGAATAGTCAAATTGTAACCCCAATTTAAGTAATTGTGGCATAAATTCCAATTTAAATTTCATTTTGCTCTGAAAAGTTTTCTTAAAAGAGTTCAATCAACTAGGACCAGATTTAAACAAACAAGAAAGTCTTAAAAAAAGGATGTTTAAAAAATTACATGTATAATATATTAGTTTTTAATTTACAATGACGAGTAACATTATCAGAAATAGTCATTGAATTAAAGGCTTTGTGACGTGTCTAGTACCTTCCCAAATATTGTCCCTTGAACATCTCTAGGAAAAAAAATCCACTTAAAATATGACCTTAAAAATTGTCATGATTCCATAAATAGAAACAAGGAAACCAAGCCACTGGCAATCAAAGGTAGCATGGATAAATGCATTTTTTTTTCCAGTAGTTGGATATAAACTGGTTCCATTTATCAAAGTTGGATGGGCTAAAAAGACAATAATATACTCTAGGCAAACTCCCTCTCTGATTTAAAGTTTCTACAAAACTTAGTCATCGTCCAAGTACTCTTTGGGACAAATCGAAGTAATGAAATATCCTTCCTTAAGTGTGGTCATTAAAACACTTCCTTTTCAAGCTATGCATATAACTCAAAGCTAAGTGAGCTAGCATGGAATTAAATCTTCACCGAGATTTAATGTAAAACAATACTATATTGGCTTGGCTATGGTGCTACTTTTGTAAAAAAGGAGAAACTGTCAAACACTTGAGGTAACCTAGAAAGCACAGAGCATATTACAGACATCTTAAAGACAAGCCTTTTCAACATTTTTGCCAGTGCTTCTCTGAGAGCAAGTTCTTTAAACAGAACTTAACAATTTTTACAATATTAAAAAAAATGCATCCCTCAAAAATAGCCCATCAATGCTAAATCAAACTTTCCGTATTTCTACAAAAATAGATACACACAGAGCTACAAAATTGTATTCCTGAAAGAATGAGCATTTTCATTTGTGGTTCATCTTTTCCTGACAAGGTGGTTGGTTCAAAAAGGAAAAAAAATCCAAAGGAAACAAAAATTAAACCATGTATCCATAAAAGCAAGACTTAAAAAAGAGAGTTGCACAGTTGGCAAAGGCTCAGATGAGGGGAATAAACAAACAAAAATGTTTTTCTTCAATGTCTAGAACCCACTCCGCTTTCTCAAGAAAAGGCTCCCAACCAAAGTCAGCTGGCTGATACTTCCTCTTCTTGCATATCTATCGTGTCCCACTGCAGAATGGAAAATCCTGGCAGCATCTTTCCCAGTGGGCCCACGGAGTCACTCCAACCTGACTTGCTAATACTGTGTTTCAGTACCATGGTGATTCCTTGCTCTTGTCTTGATGCTGTAGACCTGGGAAAGGTGAGAGCGAGAAAAACAAAAAGCTTTAATATAGGAAGCACTCAAAAGTGGGCATCATCTACAAGGCATTGGATATAGAAGCCAAAGAGACAATCTAGGCCACTGTGGGGTATGGCCTAAGGATGACCTGATCTCAAAACAATCCCATGCTTAAGTTCACAATTTTCACAAAGCCAACCAACACAGCAGTGGACAAAAACTCTAGACTAGCGCAGTGCTATTTGGATAGTAGAACTTCTTTTTTTTCTTTTGGTATAGTAGAAATTCCTTACTGTAGTTTTTTATTTTCTTGGAGTATGAGTGATAATAAGTACAATAAAATAATATAAACAAAACCTTTTTATTTCTAATTCCAAAAGGAGCTGATGTTTGGAGAAAACAAGTTAACCAATCTTTGGGGCACTTCGGTTAATACCTTTCAGCAATAAAAATGATACTTTTGAACTAAAAGAGTGAGTGAATTCTGGTGCTATTTTGGAAATGTAGTCCATGGTGGTATTGCCATCCAATACAGTGAGCAATGAGACATGGTTAAAAACTGGATCTAATAGCGTCAGTAAAATAGACACGGTTGGTTCATAGCTAATAGTGCAAAATATTATTTCTATAAATGTACTTATTTTTTTCACATCGTCCTCCAGAAAATATTTAAGATGGCTTATAAAAATCTATACTTCACAACAAGAAAATAAAATTTACAGACAAGGTTTTAAAAGCAGTAACCAAAGGAAAATAAGTGAACACATATGAATTCCAACTCAAAGCTAAAGTGATTAAGAAGTTTATCAAACAGAAAATGGAAATTGTGATTCTGATTTGGTTCCAGTACAGTGAGTTGGCTGATTTCTGAGGTGGACAATGAGCATAGCACCTTCAGCTTATACCTACTTGAAGTCACTTACCTTCGGTTCCTCTATTTTTGGCATAATCATTTAGAAGAGGACAGACAAAGCAATGTTTAAAACCAAATACCAAAACATGAAGGAAGTGGGTAGAAAGGCAGCATGTTTGCTGCTGTGCAGGTGCTCAGATCACAGGGTGTTTTCTTGATCTTTGATCCAGTCTGGGCTGGATGTCAGAAATGGAATGGTTAAATGAGCCAGTAGGGTTTCAAATTAAAATTGTTACTAAAACAGCTGCAGTGATTTCATTTCTTGTCCCTCCAACTTGTCAAAGAGTTTTACAAAACAATGGGTATCATTACAAAACAGACACAATTAGTCAGTCATTGATGGGAGGCATTAAGACAATCTACAAAAAGACTACATAAAGGGAGAGAGAACAAACAGGAAAAGACAAAGAAGCACCTCATGGAACCACAAGTCACCATCTATATCCTATAACATTTGCATACTAGGGGAAAACCACTTTCTGAAAAAAAGATTAGTTCCATCTTAATTTTTTTTTCTCATGAGACTAGTATTATGTTTAGATTCAGAGTCAATAGTTTTCCTTTCCAAAAAAGAGGAGAGGAGGAGGTGGAGAAACAGGAGGAAGAAGGGAAGGAAGAAATGAAAGGATTTGGGGTATACCCATTCACTCTAAATTTGCTCTACTCGTTTTCAAATGATTTTGTGGTTAGAATAATTTGTAACCTGACACAGTCTCTGTTTGGTGACTCTTATAATCTAAACCACCTTAACTGACAATTTGCTGACTGCATAAATATTTTTTTCATTATTGAAACGTCTCATCTTCTGTATGACTCAGTATTTCCAACACTTGAAGACCCCATCAATCTATAGAATGTCAGCACGGCAAGTCATGAATAGTGTTGGAATCATCAAGTGGTTTGAGTGTCTTTTTTTTCCCTCTTAGATAAAGGCAATCCCTAGTTAGCTTTGCAAAGACATATGACTCCTTCAAAATCATGTTAGCCTTTTTCTGCAGACAACTATTGCATTACTTATCATAGCTCTACATTTTCCAACCAGAATTAACAGAGGGCATTCTCTCCTTATAACTTCATCTCATTGTTTTTGTTTCCAAGTCTTTGCATTATTCTAATGCAAACCTTAAAAAAAAAATCAATTTGTCTAAGACCTCAAATGTATTAAATAGCTTAGTGGTCCTTGTGGTTTAGCTGCTTCTTGGTGATGGTACAGTCTATCAAACCTTTCCTTTAATTACCAGGTATTTCAAAAATATCCATAAAATTCAACAGTTAGGCATAGGTAAAACACAAGAAAATGAATAACCACAAACAAAACACCTTACTACTAATAAGTTGCAGGAGAGAAGTGGCTAGTATTTTTCTTTTTTTTTTTTTTTAAGATTTTATTTATTTATTTGACAGACAGAGATCACAAGTAGGCAGAGAGGCAGGCAGAGAGAGAGTGGGGGAAGCAGGCTCCCCGCCAAGCAGAGAGCCTGCTGCGGGGTTCGATCCCAGGACCCTGAGATCATGACTGAGCCGAAGGCAGAGGCTTAACCCACTGAGCCACCCAGGCGCCCCTATGATTTTTCTCATTAGACAGTTGATGAGGCTAGATCAGGATATTTAAGAGTCCACTGGTATGTTTAGTTTTCTCAGCAAGGGCCAAAGAAGACAAAATCATTGACTATATGTGGTCTACATAAATTTGGGGTTTCCCCAGCTTTTCTTACCAGAACAGAAAATCTACTCCGCTATATTCTCCTATTCGGGCTTGTTCTGCCTCTCACTTTCCTAACGCAAACCAATAGGAAATTGGTTCATAACATATACTGAAATCTCCCCACTGGCTGTCTGAAACCACCTATGTTCATCTTCTTGATATCAGTAACTCAGTTTTAATTTTATTGTTTAGTCTGTGAGAATTTTAGTAGAAAAGAAAATAAACATCATAAAAATGTCAGTGAACATTTTCTTACGGTTGAATATGACAGGCACTGTGTGAAGTGCATTTCATGAAATATTTCATGTAATGCTCCCAACCATGCTACAATAATATTTATTTTACAAATGAGAAAATTGAGACTAAGAGAAATTATGAAACTATTAAGTGGCAGAGCTAGGATTGAAAACAAGGTGGGCTGATGTCGGAGTCGAAGGTCTCAACCACAGTGTATATGGCTGCCCCATGTGGACTATATTTGCCAGAGTCACTAACCTCTACTACCCACAATTCCCCAAGTCAAAAACCCTTTCATTAAATCAATCTGAGGAAAAAATACATTTTTTAATACTCCTTTTAGATTTCACCTGACAACAGAACTGTTTAGAAATCACCTGACAACAGAACCAATGTTGGAGTTAAAAATAGAGCTCTTTTAGTAACCTTTTAAAACATATATCTGTAGGGGCACCTGGGTGGCTCAGTGGATTAAGCCACTGCCTTCGGCTCGGGTTATGATCTCAGGGTCCTGGGATCGAGTCCCGCATCGGGCTCTCTGCTCAGCGGGGAGCCTGCTTCCCCCTCTCTCTCTGCCTGACTCTCTGCTTACTTGTGATCTCTCTGTCAAATAAATAAAATAAATCTTTAAAAAAAAAACCAAATATATATCTGTAATGTTTTTTAGCTTTTTAAGGTGCAGTAATTGACTATGCAGTAGTTTATTATACTTCAGATTAAGACTACTTCAGTTGTGTAATAGGATATTCTATGTTGACTGATATGTTTTTGATATATAACCCTTCCCACAGCCACAAAAGAACCCTTCCCCAGTGTGAACATTGAAGGCGTAGGGTGGAAATCTGGATCATGAGGTGTCTTCAGAAATGAGACCAGAGAACAAAAACATCAGATTGTTGCATTCAGACGTTTGAGAGTCTGAGATTCAGTTAGGAGAAAAGCTTGAATGGAAATGCAAGCCCACAGACCAGTTCCTCAACTCAAAGCAGGGAGGGACAGAGGGAGAAAGAAACTCAGTGGGGCCTGGGATTCAACCCACAACACTGAGATCAGGACCTGAGCCCAAGTCAGGAGTTAGATGCTCAACCAAGGGGGCCACCCACGTGCCCCAGAGATTCACCTCTTACAAAAGGTTCTGGGAATAAGGAAGTAAAGATGGCAATGGGGTGTGTCTGAGGATGAAAGATCTGGACAATTCCTGCTCTCATTTCCCTCTACTCTTAGGTATCTTGTGAGAAGATCCTAAAGTTTTCATGGGACCCCCAAAAAGATACAAGAGTGAGCTCAGAGAAAATGTTGGTGACCCTGCTAGTGTGTCTGATGTCTATGATGTGGGTACCCCAGAGCAGAAGAAATGGCAACAGCCACCCCAACTGAGAATGCTGGAGGGATCACAATAGCTAGAAGTTGAACCTGACTTAAATGGGTCATCACCTGGAAGAGCACTGTACAGAGAATGCACTGAGGAACAGAGTGAGGGAGAGGGGATAGGTATGGAAACAAAGGCCAGGATAGGAAGGAAATGACAAAATCATGAACCAGCAACCTCTTAGTCAACAGTTTTTATGTTACAACGGTTCTAGGAATACAGAGGCAAACCCAAGGAGAGAGTAAGGATATTGGACATTGTACTGAACTGAGAGCAATGGAGATATCACTAAGTTGGACTACTTATACTCATCATTAATGAGGTTAAGTTTTCTGCTATTGGGTAGAAATAGATAATAATTCAGGTTTCTGAAAAACTACACCCCAGCACATCTGAGCTTTAGGGAAAGTTTGATTGTCGGAGTTAACCCATTAGGAAAGCATGTCCTGCTTCTATCTAAGTCAGCTTAATCACTTGACAACAGCACTGCCTATAGCTCTTCAATAAGTTGAACATGCTTCCAATTAATTTTATTGCTGTAGATAAAAGAGGTAATGTGGTAACCGTACACCGGGGAACATGCTGCTGATAAAAAAGAAGAAAACATAAGAACATAAAACCTTGAATTGTGGGTAGAATATTTTATGACCTGAAAGCCAAGAAATACTTAGATGCATAAATATAAGTTTTTCATTTCATAGATACTAAGAGTTTAGAAACTTTTTAGGATCAAATTCTTGCCATTAGACTAAAAGAAGCTGGTAGCTTAGTCCTACATTTAAAAAAAAAAAAAGAAGAATCTCCTGCTTCTTCCCTGCTTTAATAAAGGTAAGTCATATTTATTACATATTATAAGTATACACAACACTGTGCTGGCTACTGTATCAAAATATCTAACCTTTACCAACAATTTGACATCGAACACTGAAACACTGACAAATGATCACAAAGTGATGCAAGAGACAGTTGTATTATCTTCTCCTACTTTATATAATTATCATTGGTAATGATCATACAACTGCATTTGTTTGTCTGAGCCCCAGGGCAATCAGTTTAAATGCTAGTTAAGAATTTCTAAATAAAATCTACGTGGGGATAGCACCTTAACACTAAGTAGGAGAAACACAAAGTAGAGGAAACACAAAGTGGAGGAAAAAGTAAGAGTGAGAGCTACCCAATTCAGAAACTATGATTTCATTTCAGGTAAATACTTAAAAAATGTTTAACCGCCGTGGACACCTCCCTTCATTCTTTTTAAAGACATTTTTTCAAATTTTATAGATTTCTTGCTTAATATGTTACAGGGGATTTAGAAAGTGTTAAGTTCTACCTAATAGCCCCTGTCACCATAGAACTCATGAAGTATACTTTAGAGGTACACACATACTCATACCACTATTTATACTATGCTATAACATGCTTATTTAACCAGCAATATTATCTTGGAAAATGTTTTACTCCACGTCAATACATGTACATGAACCCTTCTGGAGGGATGTAGAATATTTTTTCTACCCTGTAGTGTAAATTACCCCATTCTCCACAGATGTATATCATTTGGATACACACACGACAAACATACTTGTTACTAATGTGAACATTTTGATAGATAAGACAAATTCCTGAAAATATGTTTGCATAATTGCTGAACCTCAGCATATACGTTCACTTAAATTTTCATAGTTCCATATTTCATTGTGGATACTACATGTTTCAGCAAGTTTGTACCAATATTCATCTTATTTTTTACAGATTAAAGATATCTATTTAAATTTGCATTTCTTTTCACCTTAGTGAAGGTAAACATTGGCCAATTTCCTATGCATTTAAGAAAGCAACTTTCTCATTTATTTCTAAGTGCTTTTTGTATAGAAGGTACATAAGGGTTATTTTTCTCATATTTTACAAATATTTTAGCCAGTTCGATGAGCATTAGGCATCTTCATAGTTAGCACTTCAATGCTGGACAATAATTCTTTTTAAAGTCATCACAAACAAAATGTACTCTTGAACCAGACTGAAGAGTAAATTTATTATGACACTTGAATTACAATTACCTTCTTATCATTACAACCCTAGCACACTAAAACAATGGTAAGAGATACTTAACTATGGCAGTGAAATAATTTATTAGCAGAGGGATGTCTTTCTGTATATAAAGATGTTTTCTCCAGGCACATTTAGAAGTGACTTAAAAATTTCCATGTAGTCGTACTGTCAGAAACAATGAGGTGAAAACTGTCTAAATATTTGCCAAAATATATTTAAGTTCAGATTCAAAAGACGAGTAGAAATGGAAAACCCGCCAAACCTCATAGACCATAATTTATTACGTTGTTGTCAGAAGCACAGCACCTGCACACCTGAGGCAACCATTGCAGGTGGTAAGCGGGTCAGTGCCCAGGTGTTTCCGCTGCTCCTGTTTCCCCAGACAGCTCCCCACCCCCACCCCTGCAGCCTGCCTGATGCCTGCCCTCTCACACCTTCCTCCCTCCGAAGCCACAAACTCTCCTATGCGCACAATCACCAGCCATTGCCTTTGGCCATGTCCACTTCCTCAGACTTGTGCAGGTTAAAATGGCCAGCTATCAGGGACACTGGCAAGTACTCAAACCCTCAGGATATGGAATTACAAATCTGAACAAGTCATTTTAAAATCAATCTCATGGACAAATACAAAATATCAATTACAGAATTGGGTAGTTTTGGATCATTTGTGGCAATTTACTGCACTCAAAACTTGAATATCAATTGGATAACCTCTTAGGTGAGAGACACTGGGGACCAGGAGGGAGGATATATAATATAGACACTGCTCACCAATTCCAAAAGCAGATATACACAACACAACAAAACAAAACTTCGAAGACAGAGACAAAGAATAAAGGAAAGATGGAGTGGGGAAGAGCGAAATGGAATTTCTTCTACAGACTTTCTCCCAGAACTAGAGAGGAGCAAGACCAAAAAATGCTTGGATCACTTATTGTAACTGAAACCACAAGTTATAATACTCTCAAGAGATTCTAACTATCCAGACATCTGTTGGATAACAAATGCAGCCAAACATGCATCTTTAAAGAGGTTTCTAGGTTATGCAGTGACAGCTTTATGATCCAGAAAATAGATAATCCAACCAGAGGAAGAGCTAATCTGGATTCATTCCTTACTCATAAAAACATAATTAGGGACACAACACCAACACAGGAAACACCATACCTAGGAGGATGAGTTATTTAAAGAATCCAAATTTTTTAAAAATTACTTCAGAACTGCAGAAATACAAATGTCTTTTTCTACCCATTTGATTTAAGTAATCAATCTCTCCATTAAAGCAAAACATATTGGAAAATATTCGGTAAGAATGAGTATGTTGCATATCAATCACCTACACTGACACCAGTAATTTCTCATCTTACTTAGATGTGATATAAACACAAGCTCGTTCTGACATTTTCCAAAAGGGATTGTCCAATACAAGCAAACAGAAATGGGGCTTCAAAGAATCTGAAGATGCCGAGCATCACCTGATACAGTTCAAGCAAAGCAACCATGAAAATAAGCCTTATGACACATGCTTAGAGTTGACAAAAATTATGAAAGTAAATCCAAACAAAGAATGGTATGGTTTGCCCCTAACAGTCTCTCATTAGACTTTTTTTGGTCGTCTTTTTGCCAAGGAATTCACAACATGTTGGCCACAGACAACTGTTTGTGAAACCTTATATTGTTGATAAATAGAACAATAAGAGTTAGACAGCCTGGAAGGGAATAAAAAGAATCTGTAAATTCCACAAGCTGTATAGAATTTTTGTATATAGTCTTTGCAGCCTATTTGAAAACTGATGTGAAACTGTCTGGGAACAAATTCAGAAACAGATTTGTTCATTTGAGCTGTTTCTTTTAGAGGTACCCCTATATGTGATATGATTTGAGCAAAACGTTACTGAAAAGATAATTTGTGAACACAAAATACCCTGACCCTGAAATAGGACTTTTAATTCTTTGAGCAGTTCTCCATTAAGAGTCACACTAGAATATCCTGGGAGGGTTGGTTTTTTTTTTTTTTCCAACCTCTACACCTCTCCTCTCAGAAGAGCACATATGATTCTCTCAGGAAGACACGGTGTAGTTTGAAAAAATACCCAACTCCCAACCATAACTAGTTGACGAGGTCTCCGTTAAGAAAAAAGAGTCAAAAGATGATGGCAGTGCCTAGTTTTGCTTGCAGTTCTTGGAAAAATATTTCAGAGACCAAGAGATGCTAACCCATTTACATAGCAATAAATAGAAACTTGTTTACAAAATTAATACTACAATGGAAAAATGAATCAGTTTTTAGTTCACAACTTTTAAAGATTAGCATGTATTAATGGAGTTTGGTGAGTCTATCTATACTCTAACTGCCTCATTCTACACATAAAATTTCCTTTTGATCTATATGGGTGAGGAGGACAAATATCTCAACAGTACTTAAATCCAAGGGGATAGAATTAATTTTTTAGTACCTTCTCATTCCACAAGGCAGAATGCTATAGACCGGAAAACAAACAAACAAACAAAAATCTTGTTTAAAAATGTCTTAAAGATGCACATCCTGATATTCTTTCAAATTCTTTTCTTCCTGATTCTTTATTATACCTCTCCCATTGTCTGCCCAACCAATACAAAAGTACCCAGTTTTCATCGGATGGCCAATACCAGCAAACAGCAGTATTAGGAAATTTAGCTCTAGTAAACATCAAAATTATTCTTTTCTTTAAGATTTTATTTATTTATTTATTTATATTAGAGAGAGAGAAAGAAAGATAGATCGATCGATCGATTGATCAGGGGACAGGGGCAGAGGAAGAGTGAGACAGAAACCCAAGCAGCTCCTATGCTGAGTGTGCAGCCAGATGCAAGGCTCAATCACATGATCCCAAGATCAGACCTGAGCCAAAACCAAGAGCCAGTGGAGTGTGCCATCCAGGTGCCCCATATCACAGCTATTCTTCAAGAACAGAAGCAGATTAAGGTAGATAGAGTCAGGGAGTGACAGGCATTCAAGGCTTGCATCTCAGTTATTCATGATGTCTCACATCTCCAGTATGGATTTCTTTTTCTATTTGAAATCCAATATATTTAGTAAGAATAATGAGAGCTTTAGTTCTCCCTCATGTGCACCATCTAGGAAACACAACCATGTGCAATCGTTCATTGGAATCTCCCAGCTGCGACAGAGTAAGAAGTATCATCTCCATTCTGCATCAAAGGAAGAGGAGGAACATACAGGTTATAAGACTTGCTCAACATCATGCAGCTAAGTGGTGATGTGGGTCTTGGAATTTATTTTTTGGTCCTCTGCTTTTCCCATACACATCTCTAGACACACCTTTCTACATGTCTGCAAAGATCAAAGTTCTTTGTACTGACCACCATTTTTATGAGCCCCTAAATGAATGGGAGGAGGGGACAGTAAATCATTAATTAGATCAATCTCATCTCTCCTTGCCTCTTTCTCTTTTACACACACACACACACACACACACACACACACACACACCATTATTTGTATTATTATGCAAATAATCTCAGAACATCTGGAATCCTCTCAGAAGGCTCCTGCCCTTGCTCTGTAAAGTAGGAGGAGGCTCTATGAGACAAAATCCCCATGCCATGGGCACTGTGACATTATGGCACCATTCGGTGGAGGAAGGCCCAGAAGACAACATGGGCAAGATCTACATGGAATTGGGAGAGCAGGAGAAATTCATTAAGGCTCTACAGAATCCAGCCATGGATACTTGAAACTGACAGCAGTGCTCTGGAATGCATTTCTCCCTCTGATTCACCATCCAGTTACTTTTCATGCAGATCTCACTCTCTGGCGGGGATCTCCTGGCATTTTGTATGCATCTCAGAGATGGTTTCCATTACCCTTCTGGTCACGAAACTGTCATTCTGGACATGTGCCCTATACAACTAACACCATTTAGGAGTGTGTAAATATTTTAACATACTTTTGAATTTTTTTTTCTAGTTGAAAATAGGATTATGACATAAGCCAAAGAAAAAGAAAAAGGTCTGTAGAAAGGGTTAAACAATTAGTTGTTAACTACTAATGTAATCAAATCATAATAACTCTAAAAAAGTCCAGAAAAAGTATAGTTCAAAAAACATCCTAACACATACATTCTTTTTCATCTGCAACTATTGCTTTGTGACATATTCACTATCCTAATTTAGATGATGTCCTCAAGGTAAATATCCAGAAATCTATAAATTTTTATTGAATAGCATAATTGTCACTGAAAAATCACATAGTCTCAGGGCATGCTTCTATATAATATGCCATTTAATATGTCTACCTGCTGAAATAAAATTATAAGAAGTAAGCTTCTGTGTCTATCCTATGTTAAAACACAACTATGGCCAAATTCCTAATTTCTTCATCACTTACAAAAATTACTAAAAATGTCTGGAAAGGCTTCAATAAATCCCTAACCCCATAGCCTCCAGAATTCAGACAACTAATATATATGCTCCATGAGAAGACGTGAAGAGGAAAAGAAGGAACCTGCTTTTAGTTGAGCACCAACCATATATATTACTTTGATGTCCTCTCTTCTCTAGAATGAAAACTACTGTAGTGCTTTAATATTTTATATAAATCATACTATCCTGTCAACTATTACTGTAGCTTTCTGACAATTTCTGTCCAAACTTACCACATTTCTCATCCATTGTAAAGCCCGGAACTGGAGCATTAAGATATCAAACAAATACCCAAGTGTACTGGGTTGATAACTATTGGTTTCCTATGGCTTTTTTTTTTTTCTCAAATGTGTATGTTTAGAGAGAGAAATGATTTCCAAGAGGTCAGTGGATATAATGCTCTATGATTTGAATCCCTTTGATATTGCCAATGAAATTCAAAAATTAGTAACATTTTACAAGGGGATGTTAAAATAGTTTAGCATGGTTATTTTTGAGAACTTTCATGCAATCACAATCTTTGTTGCCCAGGCTTGTCAGCACCAGACCACCTACAAAAAAGTGCAGGTCTTGAGATGTGATCTAGAGAGATGGCAAAGTTACAGCTTGAAAGGAAAAGCAAGTGGTAACTTGATGTCCACCTCTCTTTCATGGAAGGAAACTGCCTATTTGCTGCTCTGGTTCACTAGCTACTTTCCATCCTGCTTTCTATTTCCCGTATTTGATAAAACAAAGATGGATGTTTCTTCTCATGGATTGCAACGTAAACCATCACATAGTATATTGAATAAGACTGACCACTGTGGTCTTAACAGCTAAAGTCATTTGATTAGCCTATGTCAAAGGGAACAGTATATAATAATTTTGAGCAATAATAGTTTACATTGCTTTAAAATACAATTTTGGCTTTTGTGAATGAGGTCCCTTTTTTAAAATCTTCAGATAAGAGGATTAAAATTAAATGCATTTTGTGAAATGTATTATACAGGACTTACAAAAAAATTTTCAAAGAAACGTGTAAGTTGATTCTTTCATAATATTATCAGACACCAAGTATCTGTGGAGAGGACAAAAACAGATAAAAAGGACATTTGGTTACTCCTAACTTCCCCATTGGTGCCCAGTGCTCCCTACCCATTATCAAAATTTAAGTTCTCAAAGAATGTTTTCCAGGCCTTTTAACAGAGTAATTCTATTCACAGGTTAATCAAGCCCATTACTGTGAAAGCTTCTTCAGAAGTAATATGTTTATGCCTTAACATCTGAGGGAATACTAGAAACGTAACTTCTTGTACCTATGGAAAATTTCATAGCCTGTATCCAGCAAGTTATTTTAAGATCTAGTAGCTACTGTTATTCTAACAAGGGTCAATGTCCCAGGCTGTAATACATAATCTTAATTTCACTCAATAATTTAAGATATGCTCATTAGTGAGAGATAAACCAGATACTGTTTAATATCTGGCTATAATCATAGTTTGGGGCAGAATCATTTAATGATCTCCTTAAAAAAATCCACTACTTATGCAAATGTATGGGTAATGCTTATATGACAAATTTTTTAAGAAGCCAGAAGATACATCAACATATATTAATTCCCTTTTAGACCCAGATTTCCCAAACCCGTGTTATAGTAGAGAATGTTGTTTTGTTTTGTTTTCTAACGTTATGCTATTTAAATGTATTTTAGCAAAAAGAAACTGTTTATGTATATTTTATATTGAGTTATTGTGGCATTCCTCAAGGTAAAAAATAGATAAATTTGTAACAAAATTGTAGTTTAAAAAACATGAGGAATCCTAAGAAAAATAAATCTGTGGCTGTGCAGATAAAAACAATCTCAAGCCATGAGCAGCTTGTGTTTACAGAGAAGTCATACTACAAAGCACGACCCTTTTTCCTTTTGGTAAATTTAAATATAGTGGATGAAGTGGAGCTTAAAAATAAAATAAACTTTGTATTTCAGTAAAAAGGGCTCATGAACAAATCTTTGCTTACAAAAATTAATTCAAATTGGTTGGGATGAATTACATTGTATATTTTATGTTAAGTAAATTATTGGCAATAACAGGAAGGAAGAATGACAGCATTTCAGTGAAATGAATTGTATGATTATGATCACTGAACTGTGAATACTGGAACAGAATTTACTTAATGTCACTGTAAAATTTCTGAGCATGATAGAGATAGATCTTATTTATATGTGCATAGCTAATAATATGCTGTATCATAATCAATAAGATAAAATCAAGAAATATAGAGGTATGCAAAAGAAAAAGTAAAGTTCTCTCTCAACCCCAAAATTTCACCCCTACATACATACCCAGAAGAACTGAGAGCATCAATTCACAGAAAACCAGTACATGGGTGTTCATAACAGCATCATTCATATTAATGAAAAAGCAGGAACGAATCAATGAATGAATGGATAAGCAAAATGTGCTATATATACACAATAGAATAGTACCTATTCCTAAAAAGGAACTAAGTTCTGATACATGCTACATGGATGAATCTAGAAAACACAGGCTAAGTGAAAGGAGTAAGATATAAAAGGCCACATACCGTATGACTACATTCATAAGAAATGTCCAAAGTAGAAAAATCTATGGAGGCAGAAAGTAGATTAGTGGTTGCCAGGGCACAGAAGGAAGAAGGAATATGTATGGGGATATGTTTTCTATCCCTAAGATATAGGGATTTCTTGTTGAGGTGACGGAAATGTTCTGGAATTAGATAGTGGGGACGGTTGCACAACATCATGAATGTACTAAACATGAACGTACTAAATGTACTAAAACCACTTTAAAACAGTAAATCATTCACTTTAAAATGGTAAAGCATCTGATATGTAAAATATAGTTCAATAACATATATTTAAAAAATTATTTGAGAGAGAGAAAAAGCACGGTGGGCAGGGGCAGAGAGAGAGAGGGAGAGAATCCCAAGCAGACTCCACGCCCAGAGCAGAGCCCAGTGGGGGGCTCAATCCCACGACCCTGAGATTATTACCCAAACCAAAATCAAAAGTCAGAGGCTTAACTTGAGTAAGTCATCCAGGAACCCCATCAAGAATATATGTTTTGGGGCGCCTGGGTGGCTCAGTGGATTAAAGCCGCTGCCTTCGGCTCGGGTCATGATCTCAGGGTCATGGGATCGAGCCCCGCATCGGGCTCTCCGCTCTGCGGACAGCCTGCTTCCTCCTCTCTCTCTCTCTGCCTCTCTGCCTATTTGTGATGTCTATCAAATAAGTAAATAAAATCTTTAAAAAAATAAAAAAAAATTAAAAAAAGAATATATGTTTTAAAGCTACAAAAAGTAGGGGTCTGATCACCTTCCCTTGAGAGCTAAAATTTAAAGAGTACCTATTATCCTCAGAGCAAATTTGTAAATGTTTTACTTCTTTAATTCATTTAATCCTCAATACAACCCTATGAAGCATCTTTTAAAGATAAGGAATTTGAGGCACCAAGGGAGTTAAGTAATTTGCACAAAGTCCTGCAGCTACTAAGTGATAGAGTGGGGCTTCTAAAACCAGGCAGTCTGGCTTCAAAGCTCAGGCCACACACTAATTGCCAGGAGCAATGACCGTTAAAAGTTGTGATATATGCTTCCAGATAATTTTTATTGAGGGAGTACAGGCACACACATGCATATGTGTGGGTGTGGACAGATAAGAGTGATACATACGGAACTATACCAGAGGCCAGCAAACTCCAGCCCACAGGCCAAATGAGGCTTGCTTCTGTTTATACACAGCCCATGAGCTAAGAGTGGAAGAATGGGATTTATGTTTTTACATGACTGAGAAAGAAGGAAATACAAAAAGAAGACTAGCATTTCATGACGCATGAAAAGCATTTCATGACAAATAAAATATCAAATATCAGTGTCCATCACTGAAGGTTTAATGGGACACAGACATCTTCATTTCTCTAAGTTCTGCCTGTGGCTATAAACACTACACTATAAACACAGAGTTGAGTAGTGGTGACAAACAGAGATAGTGTGACCCTGCAAAGCACTGACTATTTCTATCAGGCCCTTTATAGAAAACTTCTGCTGACTCTTGTATTATACCATACATGATACTCTAAAACTTCCTTTGTCACTAAGCATTATATCATTTGAATCTTCCAGATTTCTTCAATTTCTTTAAATGGCTGCAAAATAAAAATGTACCTAAACTTATTAAACCTTTCCCCTACTGATGAAAACGTCATATCCTTTACCAAATTGCTCTCAACATAGTCGGATTAATTTATTCACCTCCTAACGGAATGTGAAAATGGCCTATATTTTGGTGGCCTCGGTGTCTGCATGTTGAGGAGTTTCAAACTTGTATCACCTGAATACAAGCTCTTCCCTTGACTGCTCAGGAGCCACACAGTGTTGCTGCTGAGTCCTGAGCTAAGCCACTGTTTGGGACTACCTGGCCTAGTCAACTCTGCATAATCTGTATAGAGGAACCCACCTCGCATTCTTTTCAACTATCCTACCTTCTTGGCTTGGGAATATGACACAGAAGCTTCTGTTCTTTTTACATAGTTGTAAAAAAAAAAGGAAAGGTAGCTACCATTCTTTAGTTGTTCCCCTGCCATGGATACTGTGGTGAGCCATCAGATACCTCCCCAATCCATGTTGAGACTTGGGAATTGCCTTCAGCAGAATAAAGTCACTTTGCCTTATGCCATGTCCCTGGAGAAACACATCCAGTAACTGGTCAATGCAGATGTACAAAAGCCCATCCACCTTGACTTAAAGTCGGACAATTAAAAAGTACAATCCCAACTCCAGAGCTTCTTACAGAATCCATTGAGGCTGAGTTGAATGTAATCATAGTGAGACTTCTCTTGCCTAATTCTCTCATTGCACAACGATGTTTTCCTGAGAACTCTACCCCATGAATCGTCTATATCAAATCTGCATCTTCGAGTCTGTTTTCTTGGGGAAACTGACCTAAAACACTCCTCTCTAACTCTTCCCAGAGAAAGAGAGATGTGATATTTGATAGGATGTCTGACCTTAGGAGGAGAAAATGAGTACATATGGCTCAGCCCCTCCCCCAGTCTCTCTCTCGGGTCAGCACCTGTGCAGAGAGGCACACCAGCGTCCTGCTTCTGTCCTTTGCAGGGTAGGCACACCAGCTTCATGCCTCAGACCATGCTTTTCAAGGCAAATCTGGGCAACAATCAACCTCTTTTCACAGCAATGAGGCTTTAAACTACATGACAAGGAAGAGGTCTAAGGGAATCTTCTCTGAAGTCTAGATATTTTCTAGGATTGAATCTCCCAGAATCTAATCTTAGGGAAAGACACTAGAAGTCCAATTGTGGGAGTAAACCCAATCATGGACCCCCAGTTCATCCTGATCAATGATTATGCCAATGATGTGACCTTTATCTGCTTTATTCCTTCATCTTTGTTTTCTCAGTTGGATCAAAACTATGGGACCGGGGTGAATCTATCATCATCCTAAACCACACTGGCAAAGAGTAACACTATGTACTTCCAATAGACAAACTTGTATTCCTTGTTATTAACAGTGTAATAGGTTTAATAGTCAAATGTACCTATGTTTATGGGGAGATGGTACCCTAGCAATGTCTTAGATTTGGGGTAGGTTTTAGTTCAAATCCAGCTTGGGCATTTAGATTTAAGAAGCGGTTTTCGAGTAGGAAAACTGAGACTTGTTTCCTTATTGCTAATGAATCTAGATACATCTAGCTCAGATTTAGTTTAAGAAGTAAAAGCAATAATATAAATAAAGTACCTCTGGCAATACCTTATATGTAGGTACTCAATAAATGTTAATTCACATCTCAGTAAGTATTAAAAACTACTTATATTAGACCCAAATGGGGCCACTGTAGATTTTTCGAAAAGAACAAAAATCCTCCCCCCTCCACTTCCAAAAGGCAGCATAACTTTTCATCCTGAAAAGACTATTTCAAATCCAAATTTTGAACGATGAGTAGGTGAATAAAGCTCACACCCAAAATAAGGAGTGCAGAAGTAGGTAGCAGATGATAGAGAAGTAGAAACACAGAGCAAAGGCAATCACGTCCCTTTTCCCTTTACATTACGCAATGCACAGTATATAGACGGAATGTCTGTGACCCTCCCAGCGTTTATATGTTAAATGTTAACCCCCAAAATGATGGTATTAAGGAGGCAGCACATGATTAAGGAAGTGATTGGGTTAAGAAAGCAGAGCCTTCTTTAATGGGATTAGTGCCCTTACAAAAGAAAGCCCCGAGAATTCCCCTCTCTCTTCTACCAGCTGAGGACACACTGAGAAGACAGTGTCCAAGAAGCAGGAAGTGGACCCTTACCAGACACTGAATGTGCTGGCACCTTGATCTCGGACTTTCCAGCTTCCAGCACTATGAAAACTAAATGTTTGTTGCTTAAGCCCCCCAGTCTACGGTATTCTGTTATTATAGATGCCTGAACTGACTACGAAAGGAGAAAACATTTCCTACACCTGCTGAAAGCGCTGTTAGCTCTGGCCACACAGATACCCCAGAAGTGAGACAGGGAAGAGCCTCCAGAGACTGGCTGCCCATGATGGCAGTTACCAAACTGGGACTCTAATCTGATCCCATCCCAGGCATCAAACCACGTAAGAAATGCGATCATTCTGTGTAGTATGTGGCAAAGAAGGGAAGTATGTGGTGATCTGCCCCATCTCGTTCTCTTCTCCTACACAGAGAGAATCAAGTGCCCTGTTTAGAAAAGCTGCTTAAACTCAGGGACTTAATAAGAAGCTGAAACAGGTGAGTTTAAACAACAAGCAACACTGGAAAGCTCAGCAGAGAACCAGTTTACCAAAATAAGAATGTTCACGCACGTCAGGGTGAATGCAACTTGAAGCTAAGCAATGATTACTCCAGGGAGTCCTCTGCTGTGAACCAGCATTCAGGTGAAAGACTTTGTACACTAAGAATAAAACTAAGAAAACTAGAAAAATGAAGAAAAGAATGAGCTTCTTTAAACTTCTGGAAAGAAAGTCCTAATATATCACAAAGTATTCCAGGAAAAGAACCCGAGATTGGACGTGGAGGTGGGTGACTTTGGCCTCTGATGCCTCTGATTTTTGTGAATTCAAAACCACTAATACTATTAACATGAGCAGTCTGATCTAAAAACCAAGACCAAACATTTAACACCATGACTTTCAGAACTAGTGAATTCCAGAGAGGAGCTGAAGGCACTGTGAAGAAACATTTGTCCTACCAATTTTATCGGAATCTGTTGAATACAAACGTTCCAGTAGTCTTTTAAGTCTTGTGCTATTTAAAATAGAGCGAGAGAAAGAGAGGAAGGAGGAGAAGGTAAAGGAAGGGAAGGGAGGGAAGACAAGGGAATTCCATTCCTTTAAAATATGTTCCCTAATTCTTTACAAAAGACCATGATTATATTCCCTGGCTTATATTCCAGGAAGCAGTTTTATAAATCCTAAGTAAGACCTGACAAAGAGGAGAGAAGGTAAAATTACCAAAGCATACTGCCTCTGAATTCTATTTGGCATTATACATGGTACAGAGCACAGAGACAGCGGAGATTTTAAAAATGCGTTCAATTCTTCATAAACATAAGGTGGTAGAGATTCCACTTCAGAGACACAGGTTACTAGTTTAAGAAATGGGAAAAAAGTTCTGCCACCTCCCTCACGCTAGTCACCCTGTTTCTGCAGGAGTGCAGGAATTACTGCAAAGTGGTTAGTTCCATAAACGTATTATCAACGCTCAGTTTTACATAGAAGAGAACAAATATTTCAAAATACTTAAAAACATCCTCCCCATTTCTATATTTAGGCCTTTCTTTGGCTTTTTCTTCTGGAAAGGAGGACATTCCCCAGCTCACCTGTTTCAAACCCCACACTTGGCACTAAATCCACGGTTCCATGAAAGGCTCCGGCCCACGCTGAGGTAGCAGTGGTGACTGTAGTCGGATCTGTCTTTGTGATGTCACACTGGGGAGCAGGAATCCTGGCCGCACGCACTGAGGGCATCAGCAGAGGCCCATAGGACGGATCCAGGGCCGAGCCAGCAGAAGGGTGATGGTGGTGATGGGGATGGCGGTGGTGCATGTGGGCACTGGGGTGGTGGTGTCGCATGTATACGTCATGCATGTGGCTGTAGGACGGGCTCACCTGAGATGCCAAAGGATAGTGCCAGGGCTCGGACACGGGAGGGGGCGGGGCTGGGCCAGTCTGATGCAGCCCGTGTCCTGGCCAGGGGCTGGGGTCAGCTGTGGTAAAGGTGCCAGGGGGTGCAGTGACCTGGAAGTCAGGATGAACACCCCCCAAGCAGGGTGCAGATGGGGGCTGGTAAGAGCTGGTCCAAAAGGAAGTCGGGAAACTACTCCGCTGGCTTGAGAGAGCTGAGCTGTCTGAGAAGACAGAAAAATTATTTACATAAGATTCAGTTCCAGGATAGACTTGCCTCTACTTGCCCCATATTTTACAAGCCGGCTCATTAGGATGCACTCTTTTCTCCCCACACAGAGGTAAACTGATACTAGGCAAGTCTCTGAGATCCCATACCGAGTCAATGCACACGGTGCAAGGTGCTGAGTGAGTGCCCCCCTCCGCCCCTTGTTCACTTAGCTTATGCAGTCACAGTCTGGGCTGAGGTTGCCAAGTCTGAGATTGAAAAGCTTCATTTCCTGCTGGGTGGCTTGCTGCGATTGGGTCTGGGCAGAGGTCACAGGTACAAACATCACAGGTAAAGAAACTTATGCCCTAGTATGTGAGTCAAGTAGGTTGGAAATGCTGATATTTATCAAACTTCTTATAAATGCAAAGGCAATTTTCATTCAAACAACATTTTAATGTTGAAAGTGATAAACGGAAGTATGATCACACTGAATCACACCAACACTCATTTCCCATCAAGAAGAGGGTAGCCCAAGCTTATTTTTTCTGTAGAGGTCTAGGAGTCTCCAGATTGAGAATAATAGTTGTTGATGTTTAGTAACAGTGACCATATGCCCGATCCTAGTCCTGGGGCTTTTCATGGATGATGCTATTGGATCGTCACACCAATAAGGTAGTTATTGTTATTACCCCCAGTCTAGAGATACGGAAACTGAGGCAGGGAAGAAGACCAAGATTTCACAGCTGGCAAGTAAGAGACGGGGCTCTGAAGGCAGGTAGCCTGCCTCAGTGGCTGGCACTCTTCATAATTGTGCCATAAGAGGGCACAATTGCAAACGTGACATGAACATCTAGCATTCAATGGAGACCATGAGTGGGGGAGATTCAAGTAAGGTGAATAAGTAGGAGAAGGGCTTAGGCAGAGAGGTAATACAAAAATAAATAAATAAATAAATAAATAACACTTAGAGATAAATAAAGACGGAAACCACCCCCACAACTATTCAGTTAAATTTCTCCACTCAGTCATCGTATTTGTAGATGACCTACTATGTGCCAAGCACAGGGAGGTCAGGGATGGCCAAAAAGATCACAATCTAGCAGGGGATAGATAAGTAAACATGTCAATGTGACCTGGGAGGGGCTCCCATAAGGGAGAGAACAAAGAGCAGGAACAGAGGCAGCCTAAGAAAAAATAAATTACAAAGGTGGGTAGGACTAGCCTTGTGAAGAGGTTGGGAAGAGTGATTTAGGCAAATAAAAAAGTGTGCGTAAAAGGCCAAAAATCACACACACACACACACACACACACACACACACACACCACACACACATGCACATACAAAGTAGGATATGAGGAAAAAAAAGAATTGTGTGGGCAGAAGGTGGCAAAAAATTAGACTAAAAAGTCAGACTGGGTCCAGGAAAGACTGAGATGGGCTTTGCCAGCCATGTAATGGATGTGGGCACTGTCCTGAGGAAGTGCCAGTGAGCTTTGAAGGGTTTTAACCGAGGGAATAATACAGTCAGATCTATGACGGGGAAGATCCACAACTCCAGCTATGGCCAGTTGTCTACTGTGGGGGTTATAAAAGAGCAAGCTCAGGGCTGGGAATCTAGGGATCTCAGCCAGAAAGCTAGCACCTACCAATTACCTTATCTGATTCTATGCCCTCAGATGGATCTGTTGATCTCTCCAGGGCTCAGTTTCTTCCATATGAGGTATCTCAATTAAAATTCCAAATATTCTCTGGCTCTATGTTTCTATTATTCTGTGAAGTGGCCTATGATGTCTATCTATAGATGAAGATAAGGTTGCTTAGCCCATGAGTCATGCGTGGATAAAAAGATACTATTTTCATACAAGGTTCTACAGAAAAGAACCTAACTAGGTCTTTTCATTGAGTGAAGAAAATCCCAAGAACTACTCTGAAACAGAAGTATTCAGAAGTCTGACATAGCCATGTTCTCACTTCATAAATTTTCAGGTCGTAGTTTTCTGACCGCAGAGGAAAGCTTCCATAACCTGAACCAGCCACTGTATATATAATTTGACTAACTAATTAGGATATCACCATGGTGTTCAAATGTTTCCTTTCTCCAGGTTCCCAGTTGGCTGTTGCACTAGCCCTGCAGACCCTCCTGCTCCCTCCCTGTCAGCCCTACACCAAGGCTACCATCATTCACCCCATTCATTCTTTGGACAGACAGCCATTTGGTGTCTCACATTCAAGTCTCCCCCTCCCCACCCCCCCCCCTCCCCCCCACCCCCCCCCCCCCAAAGAATCTCCAAGGTTCTCAAATCCCTTGGGGAAATTAAAAATAATAATAATAATGATATTCTCCAAGAGGCAAAGAATGGAAGTGCACATTGTTCTTCAAGTCTTCCAACAGTCCAGACAAACTGTTAATTGATTTTGCTTTGTCACCATCACATCTACCAGAAAATAACACTTAAGGTCAAATTTACTGGCATTTGGGGCCAGTCTGTTTTATTTCAGAATTGTCTCCCTTTGACATATGAAAAGTGGCTGCTAATGACCTCTAAAGAAAGTTGGGTAAGCCTTGAGAAGAAAATTCAAATTTGCCTTAAATGGTGGCCATTTGTAGCCTATTCTGTCACACCCACAATGAGGGCTATCAATATTAAAATTAAAGCCCATGCAAAAGTTTATAGAGGCTCCTTAGATTATATAGTGCAGCTTTGCCAACCTGAATCTGCCACTTTGTTGTCACAGATTCAATGGTTGGTAGCAAACCCTTCATTCTGCTCTTAACTTTCATCTCCTGATGGGGCCAGAATCCCATTATGAAAACAGTTAAGCCCAACCCACAGGTGCGAGCCAGAGATATCGAGTTCCCCTTATTAAAATCGCCCATTAAAATGTCAAAACTACAGAGGTCTATGTCATTTTCCTGGATACTTTCGTTTTACTTCCTTTCATTTATATATACTTAGACTCAATGTTATTTTATAGATGCTTAGGCATTTGGATATGCATGCACCAATGTGAATAATGAACAAATTCCTTACCCAAAATATTATCCTATTTATGAATAATTGTACTGTAATTAGTGAACACACTGTCAATGGAAGTGGAAATCTGTTTTTAAAAACGTGCTCCATAAAGGCTGAACAAAGCTTTAAAATGCCCCAGGGAAAAATAAAATTAGAAGCAACTTAATATTTTCCCAGTCTGTACATCTCCTGAGATTAATATAAAGTCTACAGAGATCTTTGCAGCCGTTTGCAAAGACAATGTTGCATTTTGCAAGTAAATGAAACAATATTGAAGAGAAAATATGTTTATGGACGTCTACACTTCAAAACCACTATTTGGTATCTTGGATGTTAAAAAAAATCTTAATACAAAGAAACAGATGATATACTTTGATTCATGCCTGGGAATCAGTGTGCTTATTTCATATGTATGTAAATTTTTTTCATTACATGACTCTTTGCTTATGAGTACTTAATCACAGCCACATTTGTTTGATGAAAAAGCATATGAAAAATTTGTGCACAAGCTATTTCCATGCAATATTACTTTTCAGGTTAGTGGAGGCAATTCAGAACTGTCAGATGTTAATACTCTTGGACTCAGTGTACTCGATATTTGGATGATGTTAGCCAACACTGACATTATGACACATATAAAAAGTCTAAATACACTTTAGTTCAATTTGCATTTTGGAATTTAAAAATATTACACACACACACACATCCTTATTTCTAAAAATCAAAAATGACAAAATTGTTATGCTGCCTAATACAACCCACCCAAGGCATACCCAGTAACCTCACTGTGTGAATTATACAGAAATATACATTAAAGACACAGAAGAGTTTAACATGGAACATCAAGTTATTCTTTCAATTTCATAATAGATAGGATACTTTTTGTATTAGCTCTAAATATTTCTGAAGAAAAAAGAAAACTCTAAGGGTAAACAATTTAAACCAGAGAAAATTTAACATTTAATTTCATAAATTAAACACTTTACTACTTAATTTTGAAAAAAAAAATGAAAGCTATATTTAAAGGAAAATGGTACAATAGAATGCTGTAAAACCTCTATCTTTTTTTTTAATTTTTTAACTTTATTTAAGCTTTATTTAAACCTATAATGTAACCCCACCACCCTCTCCCAACCCCTCTTCCCCCCACCCCCCTCAGTTTGTTTTATGACATTAAGAGTCTTAAAACCTCTATCTTAAGTCATCTTTAAAATCCCCAGGAAACATATTCTTAGAATAATGATATAAAACATTAACATTAAAAGATAACATTTACCTTTTTATTAACTTAAGTGGAAGAAATGTGACTCAACTCTTAACCTAAAGGGACCTTACTGTAATTTAATTCCCACCCTCTTATTCTGGTTCCCATGAAAACAAATTGTTGGGCCAGAGGTGAAAGGCTATGTTTTCCAATGTTTTCTGTCACTCAGGGATTAGACATTACCATTATGTCCAAAGTTTGTCCTCCAGTTACTTTGTTCTAGAGTTGCTCACAATGGACACTGTGACTAAAATGGCAGTTTCAAGGAGGCAGGACGATGACGTTAAGCCAGGCCTCATTTTCCTTCCATGTGTTTGTCCTGAACTTGCCAGCAGCAATGACCTCCAGGGCCTCCTGGAGATGCGGCTCAGCCGTCTTTCCCAATCTCACCCAGCTCAAGAAACGGGCCCTCCTTCCCTTTCTCCTCTTTTACTGTTTCAGGTTAGTGCTCATACTGAGAGGTCTTCGCAATGAGAATGAGTTGCTCTAAGCACACACTCTATAAATAAACCAAGTAAAAACTATTTATTTTGTAACAACAACAAAATACCAAGTTCACCACTCTGCAAGGTTTTTCCCTGAGTGATACTTTTATTTTGTTAACTCAGCTGCTCCACTTTCCTACACACACATGCACACACACGTGTGCACACACACATGCACACACACACACACACACACACAAACACACACTTTTTGTAATAACACTTGGGCACTGAGATCAATACATAGACATATTTGGAGCCAATTATTTCTATTTAGATGGGGATAAAAGGACAATCAGATTCGTTACATTTTCTCAACCGAGAAACCCTATTCAGTCCCTGTAAGAACATATACTGGGATACGAAGTAATTGATGTGACATTGTGCCAAGTAAAGTACAAATATTTCCTATCAATTATTTGCCTAAAAGCTACAAACACCTAAAAGAGGACTTTCTTAACTCCATCAAGACACACAGTTAAAGTATGACCATTATTCCATTATTAGCTGACATTCTATCTTTGTCTAAAGATTTACTGTGGCAATACATTCTGCAATCAGACATAACTCAGTTTTAAATTCCTTTGTAGCACTGTAGCACTTGTGCGGCATAGTAAAAACTTCATGCCATAAATTAAACCCTTTAATTTAATACAGCTGGTTAGCAGCTCCTGCATAAAGCATCAGCGCCATGGCCATCAACATTGTCAATAGCATTGAGTAGCTACTTTGTGCAAGACACCGTGTTTTTGCCAGAAATAGAAACTTCCAGAAAACAATGTTTCTGGATCAAAAACCCAAGGTTGGTTTTCTATGTGCCAAATGAGTGGAAACTTACTTAAGGAAGAGAGAAAAGGCATCTCTCTGATCATTTAGCACCTTGCATAAAGCCCTGGGCCACAAATCATTCATACACATTATCAAAGAATCTTTACAATAACCCTGGGAAACATATATCAATAAACACATATTATAGTTGAAGTTGAGCTCAGAGAGATTTGAGTATTCAATCCAAAATCATGTTGTAGTCAGACATAGTAAGAGGCCTATATTGCAACCCCAAAATGAACATTACATTTCCAAATCCAAAGACTACATTATCCAAACCTGTGTTACTTGGGCAATTAATACAAAATTACCAGTAACTCTCTTCAGCAGACATGGGAATCTCAATTTATTAGACCTCTCTTAAGGATATTATTTTCTAAATCTTTAATTACATTTTGGTAAATCTCCTTTCAATCACATCTAAGTAATGTGTACTTATCAAAAATCAACTATTTCACAGCTAGAAACAGTTATGGCAAAGTTCAACAATGTAAAGTATATAATACTTTCTAATAATACACTTGCCGTCACAGAACTCCATGGAGAAGAGATGTTAACAGTCACTTAATTCAACCTCCTTATTTTATAGATAATGAAACTCTAAGCTAAGATTTCACAGTTAATGTTCATAAATTCTACATTGAGAACTTTTTTGTTTTCTCACTTGGGATAAATGGTATGAACTTGATTCATCTAATTCAGTCACAGTCATTCAATTCCTATGCATTCTTGATTTTCCAGACAGAAATGCATTATCTTGAGAATTAGGGAAAATGATGTGAGAAAACTAGATACGATATATGTAGTCTTAGTCTCAGAAGGAGGGATGAAAATTGAAGAGGCTGCCATGTTTGCCTGCACTACCCAGATACACTAAACTGATAAAGTCATAAAAATCCTAGTCTCTAGCTAGTGCTCTGCTTTTCATTCTGCTCGTGGCAACGCTCTTGCTTCTCCCTGAACACTCTAAGTCCAGTCCTTCCACAGGGCCTTTTTACTTCCTGTCTCCACTGCCTCAAATAACTTCCCCCTAGATATTCATATAATGAGGCACATTCTTATTTCCTTCAGGTCTGTGCCCACAGGTAACAGACTCAGAGAGAGTATCTATCACCACCCTAAGTAAAACAACACCTAGGCATTTCATTATTTACTTACTACCTGTCTCTTCCACCAAAAAGTTTCATGAATGTAGAGGCTTGACTCTCAAGTTTGAGGATAATATTCCCGCTATCTAGAACACAGTAGGACCTTAATATTTGCTGCTTATGTCAATGAATGAAACAGGAGGTAAACTTGAAGGCCAAATTTCAAATAATCCCAAGAAAATTATAATAATAGTTATAGAAACATTACAATTATACGTCCTTTCTACTAGAACATTGGACATCAGTCCAAAGATCTCTATGCAGTGGCACAGATAATGGGAAAAACACTGGACTGTAGAGCTTTTGCATATGTACAACACCTCACTTGAAACTATCCTGGTTATAGTGCTATAGAAAATCACTCACTTCTAACTACAGTTTGGGGCTCTTGTTCCTACATTACAGATTAAATGATCAGTAGGTTGCATATGCCACTATGCAAAAAAAAAGAAAAGAAAAGAAAAGAAAAAGTAGGCATTGTATTTAATTCTCTCCTGATTATCCTGATATGATTCATATACTCATTGACATATCAGACTAATTTATTAAAGCCAGCTAATTTACTGAAGCTTTCCTATTTTTCACCTTAAACACATACTAAAAAGTATTTACCACATGCTATCAAACAGACCACTGCTTTACTTTTACCAAGGTAAAAACTATAGTCTAAACCACGGAGACACAGTCAGTAATGTCTGGATTGTAAATTGCAGGAGTTCATCCCACAACAAAGCAGGACAGAGAAAACTATCAAGAGAACACAGAAGGCTTTCAAAGTTTGGACTCCTGGGTCAGACTCAGATTTCTGCTATGTCACCACGTAGCACCTAGTGGAATGAGCAAGAGCTAATTTTTAAAAGCTGATCCAGGCACGCCTATCATTTGGAGATCCAAACTGGGCCACTGGGGCTTTAAGGAATCACAGCTCAGTCCTGCCACTATAAACTCAGGCCGGTTGCATCACTACTTTCCATGAGGAATTTAAGGGGTGTGACTGCATCCTTTCCAACCCTGCATTCCACATGTGACAAAACTGATCCAGCTGTTTGTCTGAAAGAAATTCCTTGCTGTCCTTAAAAATTAAAAAGCAAGTGGATATCCGTCCTCCAGGGGCAAATCTCCAGCTGGAACCTGGTACAAGCAGTTGCGAAACAGAGACAGAGCCCTGGAGAGCATCTGCTTTTGAATTCTTACCTCGCCATAGGGGGGTTAGCCCCATCTTGCTTTTTGAAATGGCAGATTCTGGATGGAGGGTGCTGGCTTGGCCCAAAGCTCTTGAGAAGTGTTCATCCACTACTGACCCAATGTCTCCCTGGAAATAAGTGAAAAGGACACAGCGAGAGTTAAGGTACTCCATCTCGGCAGGCTGGTCTTTCTCCTCCTCCTCCTCCTCCTCCTCCTCATCCTCCTCCTCCTCTTGTTTGCTGGGAAGGGTGACTTCCAGAGAGTCCTGCATCTTGCTGTATACCGCTAACTTCTTCTGGGATGGAATAAACAAAACACGGTATCAAAGACAGTTTGTAAAAAAGCATTAACTACTTAACTTTTCACTTTAAAAAAATTCTAAATATTAACATATGTTTGCAAACTGATTCTTCTTAGTCTGCTTTACTCCATCTTTCCCCTCCCCAAACCAATCTTCTCCTTCCCACCCTGAAAAAATAAGTCTGTTATTTCAATTTGGCAAAAAAAAAAAAAGTAAATTATCATTATCAGACAATATATTTTCAGAGTATAAAAGACAGGTTTGTTTGGTTTCTCTTTTTCATAATCTAAAATACCAAAGTAGAATGGCTTTAAAAAAGTATTTCTTTCCCAGTTTTTCATCAATTTTCTATTTTAAAATTTGAATATACATACATCAACATTATAGTTTGGGACAGAGGAATGGGGGACCGGTGGGGGTGCCTGGGGGGGGAGGGGTGGGGAAGAAAAGAGCTTTCCATAAATGAAATAAACTAAAATAAAAACAGGAATGTAGCGTCTTATAAAAGGATTTGGCAGATGTGCCAAACTCATTTCTCAAAAATCAAACTAAAATGACAAAGCTAAGTCTGTGTGAAGATCCATTTTGCATGGAACATATTTTGCAGATGTTCCACTTGCCACCATTATCATGGAGGGGAAAAAAGATGATATTATGGCTTACTGAAAATAATACAAGGTGTTACCAATGTCTAGGGAGGCTTTCAAATAAAAATGACAAAATTTTGATAATTTTAAAATATTCTTAAACCACATGATCACAGCTGTAATAATAATCATTGTATATTACACCAAGCACTCTTATAAAACTTTGAACTTACTACCTCAATTGAGTTTTATAATTCTATATCATAGTTATTATTACCATCTATATTTTAAAGATGAAGAAACAAAAGCACAGAGAAGTGAAGTCACTTGCCAAAGGTCACAGAGGTTGAGAGTGGTGGAACCAGAATGCGTAATACAAATATGCAGGTATACTTATGTGTGTTTATAAGGACAGGGGAGGGGGATCTAGCGTAGGGAAACCAAAATGGTATGTTATCATTTTCTGGCTAGTAAGGTCTCTAGTTGTTATTCCTGCTTTTCAGTATTTCCAAATGTTTTTCATTGAGTACATATGATTTTTATAAGCAACAACTTCAATGTGAATTATATACATAAGATAATGCTAAAGATTATAAAACTTACTATCCTAATGATGAAATGAATTCTCTCTCATTTGTATACCTGCAAAATCTGTTTCTTTGTTATACTATTTTTATTCCAGAAAAAAATGCATGCTGGAAAATGAATGTGAGTCGAAAAAAATAAATCATTCTAGAATACTCTGTAAGGCACATAGTTTTGCAAATGTTATCAAAACATGTAACCCAGATTCGTGTTCCTAATGGAGTTACTAGCTTCAAAAATCTATAGCCCCAAATTATAAATGCATCATTCAATAAATTGAGCCCTTTCCCCCTAGAATGAATATGTTGTTCTTGAGGGAGCTGGGCCCTGAAATGTTCAGGCATATTATGAGCTGTTGGTTATTATGTAGGAGCTGTTATTTATAAATACACACATTACTTTATATTTAAAATCTGTGTCAATATGGTTATCGTTTGTTGATGAATAGATAATTCATTCCTGTGAGGGAATATGCCTTGCTGATGAATAGCCAGCTGTAATGACGGTGCGGTTATATTTCCTACAATCTGTTTCGCACAGGTTTGAACATGTTTATGTTTAACTTCAAGAGTAAAAACACCACGGTAACAAAGATTATGTATAAAATAAGGGGATTGAACTACATGGCCTCTAAAATTACTTCTGACTTCAAATTCCATTAAAAAATAAACAAATATTACAATTTATTAGTCAAATCACACTACAATCTCTCTGTGTGCCTGTGTATTTATCTGAAGTTATGCCGTTAAGCATATACACACACTCTCTGCCAAGTACTCTGGTATATTAAAAAGAAGCACTGTTTTTATATAGAAAAGGAGTTAAAACTGATCTAGAGGGAGTGACTTCACTGTCCACTGGTGTTCATTACTGTCCCTGAAACTGATCTTTTTTTCCCGTTAATGTCTAGTTCAGCATCGGTTTGTGAGAGTCAGGTTTTGAATCTAATCGTTTCATTTGTTCAATTTTAACATTTATTCTTTAAAGGAAAGAGCCTGGGCTGTGCTAATTATGCAAAGAAAGGCAATGTTTTATTTTATCCCAATTAGCAAATAATTCTTAGATGAAATAAAATTAATTAAAGCTTTATAAATATGGAAAAGATTTGCAACTACAAATCCTGATATAAAGATAGCATAGTATTATGACCAATAATAGCAGTAATAAAATATCTTGATTTATTAATTAATGGCAGTTGAATTTAATCTATAGATTTTCAATTTATTTAAGATTACACAATTTTCTAAATGTTGTAAAATTTCATGTTACACTTTTTTGACCAAGTGTTGAATGGTTTGATACAAATAAATTAATCTAAAGTTTACATATGAAAAATTCAATATGAAATGGGGAAAAAGTGAACAAAAAGTGAACTGCCATTGTATCAAAATATCTTTTATGAGTCTATTTTCTAAAAGTTATTCTTCTGTTTATGGTTGCATTTATTCCCCAAATCCTTTACATCATATATATCTAATATATGTCTGTATATATACATACGCATTTACATAAATTTATAATGATACCTTATTTCTTTTGATAGGCAAACACCGGTGATTTTATGAAAATATATGTATTGACTCTATTTAAATACAATTGTTTGAATGAATACAAGATATGTTTTTTTTCCCTCTCCCAGCTCTTTAAGACAGGTCTTCTATTAAGTAAATACATTGCTTGGAGACTATCAAATAAAATACAGCCCATTATACACCTACCAATAGGCCAGATATAAGGCATTATCTATCATTCTCTAGTACTTTTTTCTGATAAAGGTGAGTTGATTTTTACAAATTATAGTGAACCAACTTAAATATTTACATTTAACACACACACACACACACGCATCCACGCATAAGCACATGTGCACATGTGAACACACGATTAGCTTCACCATCGATACCACTGGTTAAAATAAGAATTCTAAAGTACCCAAAATGGCCTGAAACCTTCCTAAAATGCAATGAATCTGCATACTTTTTGATGTTTTTATTGAAGAACAATATAAGCAGGAAAGGCTACGTATCACAAATGTATAGTTCATAAACTTCGTAAACTGAGTGCATCGAGGAAACCAGCAGCATATCAAGAACTAGAGCATCACCAGTACCCCCAGAAGGCACTGCTTCCTTCGAGACACCACCTCCTGAACCGCCACCACTATCCAGACACCACCTCCTGAACCGCCACCACTATCCAGACTTCTATCAATGTGATTAGCCAAAACTGTCTTTTGTACTTTATATAAATGGACTCATACAGCATGTACCCTTTGTGTCTGGCTTCTTTCACTCTATATTGTGTTCATGAGATTCCTGCATATTGTTGCATGTAGTCATAGACTGCTCATTCTCATTGCTGCGTAGTAATCCATTTATCTCTTCTACCACACACAGGCATTTGGCTAGTTTCCAGATTTGGGCTATTACAAATAGTACTCCTATGAACATCTGAGTATGTCTTTTAATGAACATACGTCTGCATTTCTTTGGGGTATATACTGAAGGGAAGATTGCTGGGTCGAAGGGAATGCATGGATGTGGTTCAGCCCTAACAGACAGTGCCGGTTTTCTCAAATAATTTTCACCAATTTACACACGGACAGCCAAGTTTATGAGAGTTCCTGTTGTTCCATATCCCTCTCCACCCTTGGTACTGTATTTCTTTTTTCAGTTCTGCTCTCCTGATAGATATCCCAATTTTTAAAAAAAAAATTTTGATTGAGGTGTAATTCACATAAAATTAACCTTTTGAAAGTCAGTGATTCTGTGGCATTTAGTACATTGAGAATGCTGTATAACCACCATCTCTCATCTACTCCAAAACATTTCATCAACCCAAAGGGGAATTCTGTACCTATGTAATATTAACTCCCTATTTTCTGACTCCTCCCCACCAGCCCATGAAAACCACCGATCCACATTCTGTCTCTAGGAATTTATCTATCTTGGCTATTCCATATAAACTGAATCATACATATATGACTTTTTTGCTTTTAGGTTCTTTCCCTTAGCATAATGTCTCCAAGGTTCATTCACACTGAACCAGTATTTCATTCTTTTTATAGCTGAGTATTATTCCATTACATGTATATAGCATAATTTATTTATCCATGTATCCACGGATGGACATTTGAGTCATATCTACCTACTGCCTACTGCAGATAGTGCTGTTATGAGTATACACATATTTGGTTGCATACCTCTTTTCAGTTCTCTTGGGTAAGCATGTATGATAGTTGGGTCATATGGTAACACTACACTTAACTTATTAGGGAACTGCCAAACTGTTTCCACAGCAGCTGAACCATTTTAGATTTCCACCCGCAATGTACCTGGGGTCCAGTCTGTCCACATCCCTTGGTAGAAGAATAACATTTGTTATTTTCTGGATTTTGAAAAAAATATTATTACAGCTATAGCCACCCTAGTGGGTATGAAGTGGTACCTCACTGTGGTTTTGATTTGCATTTCCCTAATGACTAATGATGTTGAACAATTTGCATACATTTAAAAAATATTGTGTGAGCACAAAGAAAACAGGAACGAAATTTAAACAGCAACTGACTCATATACTGACAATCATACTGTCTTAATATTCTCCTCCATAGACCCTTAAGCCTTAGCTACTTCCCATTATCTGTGCTTTGGTGACAATAAATCAATTCTTTGCCTATTTTGAATTAAGTAAATTATTCATGTGCACTTTTGCCATATTCTGTATTCACTTGGTGTTTGCTTCTTAGCATGAAACTTGCCTGGTGTTACATTCTTTCTTGATAATATATAACATTCAAAATGTTGAGGATAAATCTCAAATCATCAGAACCTAGATTTCCTGAATTGAGGTCAAAAGGCAATCTAGTTAATGTTGTTTTTTTCCTCAAGATGCACAGTACTTCCTAAAAATATCCAAGTCTCAGAAATGTCCATGCTTTTCTTAAGGGACTCTTCAGAATTGTTAAGCAAAACAAAGACGTCATCAAAAGGGACTTCAACACCTACAAATTGGTTTATTTAGTGCACATGAACTAGCCCATCCCCATTTCAGAGTAATGACAATTTTCCCCCAGGCAAAATGACCCTGCCTTAGGTGAAACAATGACTGAGTTAGCAGCCACTAAGGGAAAACTAACTCCGGAGAAGAGGTTAAAGCAGGGTAGGAAGGAGGAGGCCTGGGCCATGCAGACCATACCCAGCCACCTCACAGCCTGCCACAAGGCACAACAGAACAAACTCTCACAGGAATGTGCAGGGGAAAGGATTTTGTCTGACAAGAGAGACTTCCATGTCGGGAGCCAAATACCACTAACTCCCCAAGGCTTAAGCTTACAAAATGCCAAATGATTACTGTGCATATGTGGAAACTTCTTTTCCTAAAAAAACAAAAGTATTTTAATGAATCATTGGATATTTGGAAACAGCTTTGTCTTTTTTTGTTGTTGTTCTTTTTTCTTTTTCTTTCTTTTCCCCCCAATTTCTACTGGCTCTCTTCTCTAAATGCAATGATTCTTTTATGTTCAAAAAACATGGTTGATGCCTCTAAGAAAGGCCTACTAGGCTGAAATAAATGTTTCAAATTCCCTATGCTTCAAATTGTAAAGTCCATCAAAGCAACTGACTGCTCCTTGATTATATTTTTCTGAATTTACTTGGTAACAGCTTTTTAAAAATATATCAGAGAGACTTGAAATTTTGATCCTTAGCCTGTTTGGAAAAGGAGGAGGAATCAGGTTCAGGGAGGGTGGGTCGGGATGAAGAGCTATGCCACAGACCTTTGACGTATCATATTTTGCTTCCCTCTCTCAAACACAAGCACACAGATATTTTGTCCAAATAATTGTTTCCAATTTACAAATGCAAAAACTGATTTGCTTGGCTGGGATCATTGAACTAATAAATGGCAGAGACAGGATTAGAACCTATTTCTGTCTGACTACAAAACATGAGCCAAGAAAATAGACTAAAGGAAATGAGTCTCTATATATTTAGGTTAGTCGAATAAACAAACAGAAGCCCAAAATCAGCAGGGCATCAGATGCATCCCATAACTAAGGAGAATCAAAGTTACTTATAACATTAAAAAAAATAGAGATGTAAACATATATCAGAGTTATAGCTATTAAATCATGCAGTGCTCTTCAAAATAGATATACACCCACATAAAACTGAAGTCTCTATCCAAAAAAGGTATTGTACCCTTGGCAACTCAGATACATAATATAATTGCCCACCATTTTTCTGGAAGTCCTATTTTGGAAATGTGAGCAGAGCCAATTTTGTGAGACACAGTCATAACTCAAGATTCTGTGTTTGTTTGTTTATTTTGTTTTGTTTTCATTTTTCTTAAGAGTTGGGAGTAACAAACCAAAAATACTATTAACTCGATCAGCTATTTTTGAGCACACTTGAATCTCAATGATTCTGGTCATTATCAAAAATCAAACTCATCCCCTCCAAGGATGAAAAGTTTCCAGTTTCGAGGATGTTCCAAAAAAATGTGCCACATACTTAGACAGAATTTCAAAATTTGCATTCCCAAAATATTTTAAGCTATGATCACATCATAAGGGTATGTGTTCTCTCTCAAACTGACTACTCTGAATGAAACAAGTTTCCAATATGTGAATTTCTGATATGTCTTTATAATCCTATTACTAGACACAGGGTATGACTTCATCTTTAAAAATTCATCTGTTATTCATTGAATCACCAATTAATTCCTCTTCTCTATCAGTAATTGTGCAAAGACATGGATTTATCACAAAGATGAAAGTCATTGCCTATCGCTAAACTCAAGCTGCTCATAGTTAGTCGGAAGAGCATTGTAAGGGCAATGGTAAATAAAGAGAACCTCACAGTTTATCCATACGGCTAATTGTCCAATTTCTCCAAGTTGCTACTATTTTAAAATTTTTAAATAAGAAAAGTAAGAAGGTAACATTAGGTCAATTATTAGTTGTTTCCTTGTTTCCAAAGAAGTCCAAAAGGGAAGGAACCACAATAGAAAGAGAGCGGGAATAGGAAGGAGGATTCGACCAAAATGAGTCCGTGAGTCTGGGTAGTCACCAAACCGTCTGACCTCCAGCTTCCTCCTTTGAAAATGAGGAGTTTTGAGACTCGATTATCTCAGAGGTCTCGTCCAACTCTCTATCCTAATAAGCAATATGCTGGAGCTCTAGAAAAATTCACACTTAATTTTGTTTCTTACGTTGGCTGCCTCTTCTGATTTTGCAGGACACCAGCCAAAAATACCGTACAGATCATTGAAGACTAATTCATTCCTAGACATGGGTCATTTAGCCCAATTCCCACGAATTAGCTTTGGTATCTCCTTTATCTATCTTCACAGTAAGAAGAAAGGATACATCCTACAACCGCCCCACCCCTCGCACCATTGGCCAAGGACAAGTGTTTTGGCATACTACCACATTAGAGTTCTAAGAGAAAAGGACACCTGTTTACTTTAGGTCGTTCTTCCTTTCTTTTCTTTCTTTGTCTCCTCTCTACTAAAACATAAGACAAATGATAAATAGTTACCCCAGTTCAGACCACACTCTTAAATTATTGGCCTAACTCTGGTATCCACTGAGATATCTATAAATAGGGCATACACGACTTGTTTTTAGCAGCAGATGTTTGGGTCTATTGGTTCAGGGCAGTGTTGGGTCTTCCTAAATGAATAGTTAAAGCAGAAAACCAGCTGCTTAAAGAGGTGCTTTTTGAAAGATTCGGGGCAGAGTTTGGCTCAAAATTATTTCCTTCACTGTGTCTGCCAGGACCTGAAATTCAAGTATCAGAAAGCTTTTGTTTCTTGAATGAAGAATGAAAATATTTTTCTGGAGATAATACCTTAAATTATTACCTATTAGTGGATTAATTAGTTTGGGATTCCTTGGGTTTTTTTTTGTGTGTGTGTGTTTTTTTTAATGTTATCTGGAAGCAGGGCCTATGAAAATGGGATCCAACTTCAGCACCCAAGTTTTAGAATGATAGACAGAAAGTCTAATACACAAGTTTGCTTTAGGATCTGCCCTGAGTATCCTGAGCATAATATTTTTAGTCTAGTTGAACATTCCCTTTGCACAGAAGGATATAAGACATAAATATCTACACTATCTAAAGGGATCAGCTCAGCATCTTTGCTGCAACAGCCCCAAGAGTCATTGTGCACGATGGCAAGCTTCTTCCCTCTGAACACCCTCATTTCCTTTGCCATTGCGCATGTCCCTGCCATCCCCAACTTCATGAGATGGGAGACTTTATTAAGTGCAAGGTGAATTAGGGCTTCCTTACATTTGTCCAAAATACCCCTTCCTTTCCAAAGAGTGTCACCTTGTCCTGGCATTTGGTTTTCTGCTAAACATATCTTCACTATGCATGATTGTACGGATTCCAAGCCTTCTCTTTCTATCGTTATTGTAATCTCTCTTCTGGTTGACTGCCAGAGACAACAGTTACTTTAGTCATTTTAAAGTTTAATTTTTTTTTCTTCAGCTTTGAATTTTCTGGCTGCAAAGTTATTGGGAGCATAAAACTCTGAGTACTTTAAGCTTCTAAGTCTCTGCAGTCAAGTTAATTTGTGTAGTGTGGAATTACGGGGGTTTTCTTTCTCAATGAAGTCCTGCATGAATTCTTATAAGCCCACTTAAGCCCTTGCTTACAGTTGCAAGAAAATTGGAACCTCCACCTTAAATAAGTTGGCTGTGTATTGAGACTATTTAGGATATAATTGTATTCTTTCCATTTAATGAATCTAAACTTACGTTGAAATAACAGTAATATATGAGGCACTTAAAGCTGACTGTTAATACCACTTCCTGAAGATTATTTTAAAATAAATAAATGTTCATTTGCTAAGTGGATATTCTGCCTCATCAACAAAAGATGCAGAATGGATAGCAAAAGTCATTAGCATAATATAAATGCTTTCAAAAGGACTTTGGAATGCCTAAACTAAAAAAGTACACTACCAAGGACTTGGAAAGAATTTCAAGCTCCAAGGCCAAAGAATCTACTGCATATTAATCTTCTTTATCAAAAAGTTGATTTGGAGCGCTAAAGACAAAAATAAGCCTATTGTGCAATTGTAAAAAATAAAAAATAAAAAAGCTTGGAAGACTGTATGGCATGGTAGAAAGATGCTACATTGGGGAGCATGGCATCTGGTGGTCTTAATTTTGTCACCAATTAACTCTGTAATCTTTGGCTAGCTGTTTCAGCCGTCGAGTATCCATTTTTCCCATTTGCAAAACAAGGGTTGTAGTATGTTTTTTCAGGGTGTCTTCTTCTGACTACATACGTGTGTGTGTGTGTGTGTGTGTGTGTGTGTGTTTTATGACCTAACCGAGGTAGCAAAATCCAGGTTTTAGGAGGGGGGAACTCCTTACAAACTTATAATTGGAGTTTTGCCTCCTAGGAGCATTTAATTCTTTTAAGTGAAAGCATGCAAGTGGAATCACACAGCTGTGGACAGAGTAAATATGCTCTAACTTATATGAAGCCCAGAGCACAATTGCTAAAAATCCCTATGCACAATTAGAAAACTGGCGATCTTTTTTTCTGCTTTCACCACCTCATGAACAAACTACAGGATTCTGAAAGCTTTACGTATCTTTCTAATCTTGACATTATGAGTAAATGGGGGGGGGCAGATTTAGACAATAACAGACTGTCTACATTTAAGATGAGAAGTCCCCCGGGTATGAAGGGAATCTATGATTTCATACCGTTTCCCTCAATTTTTCCTGACACTTATTTGGAAATTTGTTTCTCTTAGTTCCTACTGTCACTGTTAGAATGCAAGCACATTCCTTTCTGTACACGTTCTGCAGTGTCACCATGCCTCCGGAGCAGGGGCTGAGAGACTGAGTCAAGAGTTCTCTTGAGGAGATGTTAAAGAGATGCTGGGCATGAGGACCACGGAGCTTAGCATCTCTTAGCAAACCCTGTCTGGATAAAGCACACGGTAAGATTTACTCACAGCCATACAACTTCTAGGAATTAATGTCAGGGACTATAAAACTTACTCTGCAGACATATTTACAAATTATTTTGATTCATGTAGTCTGCTGTAAGCCTAAGTAATGCATTACAGTGCCACCTGAGATATACGCAGTTCACTAGGTTTTTAAGACACCAACCTATTACTACCTACAATGCATAATATACTTGATGAAAAAAAAAAACCTGAACTTAATATTTCAAGTGCACATCTGTGCTTTTAAGGGTAAAGCAGAATACACATGCCTGGAGAATGATATTCTATTATTTCAAAAATAATTATCAGCTATATGATCATACATGAAAGGAAAAACACACCTATGGATAAAATCCATCATAATAAACCATTATAGGGAGCCTGGGTGGCTCAGATGGTTAAGCGTCTGCCTTCAGCTCAGGTCATGATCTCTAGGTCCTGGGATCGAGCCCTGCATTGGGCTCTCTGCTCAGCAGGGAGTCTGCTTCTCCGAATGCCTCTCCCCACTGGTCCTACTCTCTCTCTCTCTCTGTCTCAAATGAATAAATAAAATATTTGAAAAAATAAACCATTATGCTATACTAACTTACAAGGACTTCTGAGCTATATGGATTTGAGGGAAAAATAAGCTCAGAGATACACCACTACAACAGATTACAGAAGGAATATAAACCTGAAATGCTTTCTTTTCTAACGTTTTATCAATGACCACAAAACTTTCTTTATAACTCTATCACTTTTTCTGCTTTTCTTTTTTCTGCTCAGCAAATCAAGTTTTCAAATGCAGTAGGAGTGGTAGCCTTTATTTTTGTCTCCCAGGCAAGATGCTATTAGGGGTCACTTCCCATGGACGGAGAAAACAATCTTCAAGGATAATAATGATAAAACCTTATGGAATGCAAAAACAACCAAAATATGTATTCTCGGATGACTGCATTAGGGCTAAGCCAATATTAGTCCCACTTCACCCACGCACCGCATAGTCTAAAAATGTTGTCAGCCTGATAAGAATTTCCTGATTTACTCTTTTTTCCAATAGAAAATATAGGTCATCAAAATAAACTCCTGACAGTAAAAGAATAGTAGTTACACTATCAAGTCTCTTTATTTCACTAGCCAGTTATAGTCCATTTCCTTACTTAACAACAGCAGAAAAAGTAACCTCTAACAAGCCATTTTTGTAAAAGTAACATGAAAATTTCCAAGCACACCTCTCAGCTAAGTTCTTAAAGTCAACTCAGCCAATTATCTACTTGAAGGATACCCACAGAACCCTAAAGTGTAGTAAAGTTCACATTTACTAATATGCGCAACTTATCAATGTGGACAATTCAGGTGAAAAAGAAAGTTCATTCTTCAGCTAGTGGATGGTCTCAGCAAAAGACTGATATTTGGGGATTGAGTTGTAGCACTGTTACAAAAGTTGGAGTACTGGAGTTTTTCTTACTGAAAACTGAATTTTATGAATAGTAATTTATAATTTTTCCGATACGAATTTTATTTTCTAGTTCAAGAGTATTATAATCCCTATCTCCACCACAGATTCACATATTAATGGAATTATTTTCACAATTCTATAGAACAAAACCCTATTCATAACTTACATAGCTCAAGTTATCTTTTAAGGGGAAAAATACTTTTCTGTATGCTTAGTAATTTTGAGTCTGTTGCTTGTCTACATTCCAATTGACAATTGAGAGCCTCTACAGTCCCTGAGATGAAGGAAGGGAAGGGAGGAAATAGAATGGTTCACGTGGGACTGACTGATTATAAAACACATAAAAATGATATCTAGCATCTCTTTGCCTCACTTGCCTAATTTGTACCTACATGGTTTTCTCTGTCACTTAACATCTTTTATGTTTAAAATCAAAGAAAAGCAAACAGCATAACCAAAATGTTTAAATCTATCACCTTTGACCACAAATTATAAAATGTTTTCCCATTCTCTTTCCTAAAAGTAATCTTGCTTTCAAATGCTAAGGCTGCTGAATATTTAAAAAAAAAAATGGTAGCAATAAAATGGGGCTCCTTCCTCTTTTGCCCTACTTGGTCCGGTTAAGCTTATATTGTTTAGCAGATAACTCTGGGACATGTAGCCTGCTCCAGAATCAGCTGAATTTTACAGTCCTTAAATTCTAAACTGAAGTTATGATTTCTTTCCAAAGAGTAGCCCTACAAATCTAGCAAAGAAACAAGTAAAGGGAATACAGAAATCAAAATTAATTATATAAATTTTAATAAAGAGCCAAACCCTTAAGACCATAATAAAATATATGGTTCCTAAGAAATTTTTTAAAACCCAATCAATAAATTCTGTGAATGGTAATTTCCAAACCACATCTGGTTCCCTGATAAGTGTCTCCACCTCGGAGTGCATAAATTGTATTTTTTAAAATTTCACCAAATTAACCCTACTTCCCGAATTCCCAGAGTCTGAAGACCCTACTTTGGTACAAGCTAGTGCCACATACTCACGTATGTGTTCTCTGTAGCACTAACTGAGGCTTGAAACACATTCTGTTGGTGTCCCAGAGAGGAATGTTCAGGGATACGTAGTGCCAAATTCCCCACACCCTACTCTCTCTTCTAAAAGAACTATATCATCTCCCTAGTTCCAGAATCCTTTTAATCCACAGCATTCTCCGTCACTCTCAGCATGGTGAAGACCCAACATCCAGGGATCCAAGGTTACCTCTTTTTTTTTTTTTTTTAAAGATTTTATTTATTTATTTGTCAGAGAGAGAGCGAATGAGCACAG
>ML105327.1:461073-593835 GCA_003697995.1 Taxidea taxus jeffersonii
AAAGATTTTATTTATTTATTTGTCAGAGAGAGAGCGAATGAGCACAGGCAGACAGAGTGGCAGGCAGAGGCAGAGGGAGAAGCAGGCTCCCCGCCGAGCAAGGAGCCCGATGTGGGACTCGATCCCAGGACGCTGGGATCATGACCTGAGCCGAAGGCAGCTGCTTAACCAACTGAGCCACCCAGGCGTTCCCCAAGGTTACCTCTTGAGTGGTGACACACTTCTACTAGGCTGAACTATAACACCTCTGTGCTTTGATGGAATTAAAAATGAATGAGGACGTTTGGGATCAATTCCTGCCCTCTCAGTCACAGTCATAAGAAGACAGACTCTACAGAGAAGTTCTAGTAACATTTGACAGACATTACACTAGACCTCTGTTCCATGAAAGTTCCAGAAAGGTCATTCCATGAGCTCACTGTCCAGGTAGCCTCCCCTATGTCGGTGACATAATTTTATCCTCTTAATCAAGAAAACCCTGAAAACACTTCACCTTTCCGAAGAAAAGAAAATATTTGATTTAAAGTAAGTTTACTCACATACTCCTAAGACAGATGCCCTTGGTGGGTTTCAGAGAACTGAGCCCAAAGAGCTAAGGTGGCTATGAGGAGCAGCCTCTGAGCTCCGGTGACACCAGCTCAATGAAGCCAGGTAGTGTCTCACATCGAATCTCCACCCGTCCACCAGGCTGCTTGTCCCTTCCCGAAGCCTTTCCTCCGCTCTGCTCAACGGCGCTCCCCCAGGTCCCAGAGCATCCTCCACGCCACCCGTCCCGGCGGGATGTCGCCCGAGTCCCAGACAGATACTCTCGGTGCCCCTCGCCCCCGCCCCCCGCCCCCGGCGGGCTGCCCGGTCGGTGACTCACCTGCTGGCCAGGTTGGGGCGACGGGTGGTAGTAGGCTGTGGGGCAGGTTGCAGCTGCCACAGGGTTGGGCAGATACTGGGGCGCTCCATACGGCTGGGGGTGATACATCACCTCCGCACAACTCATGGCAGCCGGGGCAGCGGCGGCCCCCGAGCTGCCGCCGCCGCTCTGCGCGCTCCGGCGACGGGCGCCACCGCCACCGCCACCGCCGCAGCTGCCTCCTCTGTCGCTGCTCCAGCTGCTACTGCGGCGAAGGCGGGTCCTCGGCGGCCGCGGGCTCCGCGCGGGGCGCGGGCTCGGGAGGGGTTGGCAATCAGTGGGGGCCCATGCGCGGGCACCTTCATCTTCAGCCCCTCCGAGTGTCCCCCTGCCTGCGCTTACATAGCGGCTCCGGGACGCAGCGGCCCGCCGCGCGGCGGGGGCATGACAGTGGCCGGCTCCGGCGAGGACAGCAGCGCCCACTGCAGCGCCCGCCGCCGCCGCAGCCCCGGCCGGGTTGGGCAGCCCTGGGGAGCCGGGGCTCTGGTTTGCATATACACAATGCACGCCCGGGGCTCGTCCTATCACCAGAGCTCGCGCCTGGGCGAGGACCGGGAGGCGGGGGCAAAGGGAGGGGGGCGCTGGGGAGGAGGGGGAGCACTTCGCCGCTGCGGGTTCTGGCGCGGAGCTGTGCAAAGTTCTTCCAACTTGGTCCGCGGCGGGCGGGTCGCCCAGCGGGGGACCCCGGGGAGGGCCGACTGCGGATTGGAGCGAAGTTTGAAGCCCTCTCCGCCTCCCGGCGGTGGGATGATGGTGGGAGGAGAACGGTATGCGAGAGGCTCCGCGCCCTCAGAGCTCAGGCTTTCCACCCTGTCACCTGGCTCTCAGGGCGAGGGCTTCCCAACCCCACGGAGCTTTTAGGGGGGAACACCAACGCAGAGGCCAGCGCTAAACCAAGGCCAAGTGTGCAAAGAGGTTAAACAGAACAGGCGCAAAATAAACTGGGATTAGCCCCTGTGTTAAATACAACCGTAAGTGAAAGTTAACTTTATTACAAACGCACGCACTCCAAGAATGCAACACAGTTTTCTACAAGTGATCTCGCTTTGAATTTACACCTTCATGGTATGAAATTCTTGTAGGACGTCAACCTTTTCTGGCGCTTCCTGCCTGGTTTCCATAAAGTAATAGACAATAACAACTGATTAAACTCATTCAGCTATTAAAGGTTTATCTACTTGCAAGTGGCTTATAATCCTCTCCAACATTTAAAAAACAAACAAACAGGGGCACCTGGGTGTCTCAGTGGTTTGAGGCCTCTGCCTTCTGCTGGGGTCAAGATCCCAAGGTCCTGGGATCAAGACCCACATTGGGCTCTCTGCTCAGCAGGGAGCCTGCTTCCCCCTCTCTCTGTCTCTGCCTGCCTCTCTGCCTACTTGTGATCTCTCTCTCTGTCAAATGAATAAATAAAAAAACAAACAAACAAAAATCTCTTTGTGAGAATATAACTATTTTGATAAAATCAGGCGAAGTAGAAAAGAATTGTAATTATTTTATAAATAAGCAAACTCTTTGAACTTTAACAAGTATATCTCTCCCCTTCTATTTAAGTATCCTCTTTTTTTTTTTTTTAAGTATCCTCTTTTATGACACGGAACAGTTTCTTTGTTTTCACAGAGACTATACTTTGAGAAAAAGGCAAGCTGAATGTCGTATGTACTGATGTTGTCATGGACTGAATTGTGTTTCCCTCCCCCCCAGATACATATGTTGTAGTCTGACCCCCAATGTGACTGTATTTGGAGACAAGGCATATCAGGAGGAAGTTAAGATGAAGTGAGGTCCTAAGAGTGGGGTCCTAATCTAGGACTGGTATTCTTATAGAAGAGGAAGTCACACTAGGGATCCCTGTCTGCCCTGGCACAGAGGAAAGGCTGTGGGACAGCCGGTGAGAAGGTGCAGTCTACAAGCCAGGAAGAGACCTCTCACTAGAAACTAACCTTGAGGGCAGCTTGATATTGGACTTTTTTTATTTTTAAGATTTTATTCATTCCCTTGACAGAGAGAGGTAGTGTGCATGAAGAGAGAGAGAGAGAGAGAGAGAGCACACAAGTAGGGGGAGAGGGAGAGGCAGGCTTCCCATTGAGCAGGGAGCCCCATGTGGGGCTCAATCCCAGGACCCCAGGATCATGACCAGAGCCTAAGGCAGACCAACTGAGCCACCCAGGAGCCCCATAATGGACTCTGAGCCCCCAAAGACGTCAGAAAGTAAATATCTGTTGTTCGGGGCACCCAGTCTTGTGGGGTTTTTTTATGGCAGCCCTAGCAGACTCATATACTATATCAGAGATGTACAGTATTAATATATTGCTAATCTTGATATGAATATGTATGTGTGTATACATAAATACACATTCACACATACATAAATACATATATATTCACACATATACACATTTACACATGCAAATACATAACTATAGTATTTGACAGAAACTCTGCTACTCATAACAGCTCCTAGTCACTCATTCATTCTTTCATCTACTGAATATTAAACATACATTTATTAAGGGCATTCACAGTTTGGATTTTGTGCTTTTTGTAATGAAGAAGTATTCCTATCAATAAGACATATACAAACTTATTTGAAATGTTGTCCTTGCCTTTTCAAAAAACGACATCCCATCCTTTCCTGTGTCCCCGGTTCATCTATTTGACTTCTATCTAGATGGTTCCACACAGATGTTCCATAGGAACCTGTCATGATAGTACTGATATTTTCCCACAGTCCCAATCTGAGTCCAGTTGATCCCAACTTTACACTTCTACTGACTCTCTTCTCTCATCATTTATCTCTCCTGCTATAACCCTTACTTCACACAGCATCTTTGACCCAGACTACTGAAGACGGCTTCTACCTGATTTCCAGCCCCTAATAGTACCGTCTTCTGATCCATTCTTCACACAATTTATCTTCTTACTGTTTTCTGTCCCAGCCACTGCAAATCCAACAGAATAATAATGTTTTGTTTAACTTTAAAAAACATTTATAATAGCCCCCCACAACCTCAACTCTTTAACCTTCAAATTCTGGTCCCTTCCTATGTCATCATCTTCTGTAAACTGTCCGTTCAGCCACGTGAATTGAGACCTCCCTTTCCAGGAAAGGAAGTGGTATCTCCTATGACCTTCCCTTTTTATGCATGACCTGAACTTCTGCACCAACACACTCAACTTTCTTCACTTGCAAACTCCTTTTTGTTCTTTAGGGGATTATCTCGGCAACTCCAGCACCCTATGAATCCTGCTCTCAACATACTGATTATGTGATTTGAAATGGTCTATTTGCTTTTTTCCCCCAACGTGACCATGGCCACTGGAGAGCAGGGACTGTGATTTTTTATCTGTGAATCTCAATCATGTAATGCCTGGCTTAGTAAGCATTCATTGAATAAAGTATTTTAAAAAGGTGGAGCTTACAAATTCATGGAGGATCCAAGCACAACAGTGAAGGTTAGAACATGCAACGTGATTTCAGATCCTGTATCAGGATTTCTACTGTATGTTAGAATGAGAAGATCCTTGTAATATGAGAAACTTTTAGACCTGGAGTGGAAAGTGACTAAATTAGGCCACAAAGCTAGTTTGCAAGAGCACCCTTTCGTCTACGGAAAGCCTCCTATTTTAAACACTTAAGAGTTCCAACTGTATCTTCAAATAACTTAATTATCTGTAGCTTGTTTTTCATATAACCATGTGTTCAACATATTTCCTCTACTAGACTTGCAGAGAGCATTTATATCTTATGTATTTAACGTTAAGAAGATGTTCAGTATATATCTGTCGACTCAGAAATAAAGCAAAACTAAATCCAAAATGCCATACCCACAATTTCTGAATCTTCCTTGTTCCCCATGTGGCCTTTAGTATGTTGCAAATATTTATTATATGATGAAGATGTAGTACCTGGATACTAATAAGTCACAGTCTCAAAAGTCTGGAGGTATTTGGCAAAATCTTTCTCTACTGAAGTATCTTGGTTTTGATTCCCTCCTTCATTTCTAAATTGTACTGATAGGGGAAAAATGAGAGACTAATGAAAAATTCTGCCCAGAATTAGAATCTAGAAGAAGCATGGACTGGACAGAGAGGGAAGACAACTTGTCAAGGCCTGGAGGCTTTGTTTGCTCATTAATAGAATGTAGGATAATTCCTGTCAGGAAAGTACCTGACTTCCCAGGTAGATGTTTAGGGTTTTAGAGTGGAAAAGAATAAAAAAGATCATCTAGTCTACAACATCTTTCAATGATACACAAACATGTGGTCTGGTTCATGTCTCCTACAGAACTGGATGCACACTAAAACCAAAATCAGTTCAGTTCTCTCCCTACTCCCCAGGCTAAGGCTATGTAAACAAGCACATATGTATTTTACGTGCATACATGCCACATTTATTTATGCCTCTCTCTCTATATATACAAACACACTACACACACATATGTATGCGTGCATATTCATATATATCCATTTATGCATATATATACATGAAAGAAGAGGTTTTAGATTAGATCATTCTTTGGTCCTCTTGGAGTTTCAGAAAAGGGGTGGGGAAGAAAAAATGTAGGCCAATTGCATTTAACAGCAGTGAGTCACACAGATCAGAGAATGTGATCTGATCACTGGTGTACTCATTGTCATGTCTAGTATGTGCAGGTGTCACAACCACTTGGAATAAAATAATAATGAGATGGAACTTGATACTTTTGAGTTAAAGTTCCTGAAATTTTACCCTTTTATCTTTTCTCTTCCTTCTTTCAAATTGTCCCACCTCCCTTTGGGTTCAGTTCTGATGTGGAACTAGATATTACCCATTGGTGTTTAACCTCTCATTCTTTTCTGTTCCAGCCACTGCAGTTCCAAAAGAATCCTTAAATGTTCCCAGTTCTTCTGAGTCAGGGGTTTACAGTCACTGTATTTTTGGCCCCACTCACCAAATTTCCCAGAATGTTCCCCATTTTCAGCTGGAATTTGGTATTGTGAACTCCCCAAACCAGTTTTATTTAGAGGGGTAACATGAAGTGGGTTTTCCCAATATCTCTTGGGATAAGATATGGCAAGAAGGAAAGCAGCTTTTATTTTTTTGAATGATAACAGCCAGCTTGGTCTTTAACTTGGGGTATCAGTGTAAGAAAACATATGGAATCTGCAATACACACACATGCTTTTCTCAACCTGCGTATCCTAACCCTCCTCTCAGTTCCCCCAACAGCTGATCCTTTACTCAGTCTCTGGCCTAACCTGATAGGTTAGGATAGGAGATAGATAGGAGCCCCCTAATAATGTAGCTCCTTCTAGGAATTATGGCTCATAGGAAATAGGCTTGGGTCATCCGCACAGGGATTTCCCAGGTCTTTAGTAGGAAACATGGTGGTTCTAGGCAGAATAATGATTCTCCAGCTCCCAAAGAGGTTATACTTTAATCCCTAGAATTTATGAACATGCTTATTTTACATGGCAAAAGGGAGCTAAGATTGCTGATGGAATGAAGGCTACTAATGAGCAGATGTTAAGACAGGAAAATTATCCTGGATTATGTGAACGGGCCCAATATAATCACAAGGGTCTTTTTAAGAAGGAGTCAGAAGGTAGAAGAGTCAGTGTCACATTGATCTTCAGTGAGAAAGATTCTATGGGCCATTGATAATTGTGAAAATGAAAGGTACCAATGAGCCAAGGAACACAGGCAGCCTCTAGAAGCTGCAAAAGGTAAGACAGGGGCCCTAAGCCTGCCAGAAGGAACACAGCCCCATTAACATCATTTTGGACTTCTGACCTCCAGAGCTGTAGGATAATAAATTTGCATAGTTTTAAGCCACTGAGTTTGTGGCGATCTGTTACAGCAGCAGTAAGAAACTAATACAATAGTTTAATGGGGAAGGAGGGAGTAGAAGAAAGGGCTTTTGGTGAACATGCCCCCTTTACCTTACAGACTCCTATGAGGAGAGGCACAATTAGGAAGAGGGCCAGTGGGGAGTCCTCTAAAACTCACAGGCGAAAGAGGGGCTCTGGTTGTGTAGATCTAGGAGTGGTTCCAGTAATACCAATGGAATGGTGGTAAAAACAGAAGGTCAAAACTAACATGTAAAGCAATAAGCCACTTTATTCAGTTGTCCTTTAGGATCACCTGCCTTAAATGGGTCTTCCTCAATGCTCAGCAGCTTTATATGTTTCTCTAACATGCTTACCCATGTCCTCTTGTAATTCTTGCCTCCTATCCTCTCCGGCAATCTCAAATTCCTCAAATTCACTTTCTCCATGTTCTCCCTTTCCATTCCCTTATTGAGTCCACTCAAAATAAGATTTCTGACTCATAATCCCACCACAATTTATTAAAGTCCAGTAATGATCATGTTACCAAGCTCAAAGTTCATTTCTAAACTGTATCCTAATTGATGCTTCATAAATTTTGACATCAAGGATTAATCACTCCTTAAAATCCTCTCTACTCTTGACATCCTTCCATGACATCCCCCTGTCTTAATCTGTCTACTTACACTTTGGTTATTCTTTCTCAGTATCCTCTGTCAAGTTTTCTTCCACTTATACTCTAAATATTGAGTTTCTTGATTGCTTTGCCCTAGGCCTTTTTCTTATCTTACTCTATTCTCTCATCTTAAGAGATCTCATCCATCTTCAAATCACCTATATATGCAAATAACTCAAAATTTAGCCTCCAACCCAGGACATTTCTCAAAAACCCAAGACTTGTGGAGTGGAGATGTATCTTATATGGAGTTCTAAAGGCAATAAATAAAGCAAGTGAAACCATATGCAGCCCAAATTATAACTGAAAATTTCTTCAATATCCCACAATAAACTGGATACACATGTACTGAGTCTCAGTAAGTTCAACACAGATTATTTGAGCGTCAACATCGAAAACGCTTTCCTTGGGTTGAACACCAGATGAAGTATGGTCCATGTTTAAAGAGTAATGTCTCTTAAGAATTATGCTAATTTTTAGGGGCACCTGGGTGGCTCAGTGGGTTAAAGCCTCTGCCTTCGGCTCAGGTCATGATCCCAGGGTCCTGGGATCGAGCCCTGTATCGGGCTCTCTGCTCAGCGGGGAGCCTGCTTCCTCCTCTCTCTGCCTGCCTCTCCACCTACTTGTAATCTCTGTCTGTCAAATAAATAAATAAAACCTTAAAAAAAAAGAATTATGTTAATTTTAAATGCTAAAATCATACTCAAATTCATAAGATATACACATAATGTGAGAGCGGTATATGAGAATTTAGATCAACTCAAGGCATAATAGATTCCTATGCCCCATCTACTCTTACTCTGGGCTAGATCAATGTCCACTGAGTTGAATCATGGATATAGTGCTTCTTTATTATAAATTATCTCTCCATCTCTCTTCCTCTCTCTCTCTTTCTCTTTCTCTGTCTCTCTCATTTCTCCTATCTCTCTTCCTCTGCCAACTTACCTCCATAACCTCCTACCCATTTCCTCTTGTCCACTTTGAGACTTCATTATAACACATGCCATCCATTCATTTGCTTCAGTACAATGAACTCTCTCCCTTTGCCTTTGCATGCACTATTTACTTGGAAAATTCTCTCCCTCCACACTCAGTCTAGTTGCCATCTAGGTCTTAGCTTAAACTCATTTTGTCAAAGATACCTCCCAATTTAATGTACACCTCATCCCATCCTCACCATTCTCTCCAATACCTGCTTGCTTATCACCTTTCTTTTGAAATATGGGTGTTTTCTAAAACTTTTTTTTACTTATCTCTCCATTATGATTCATACAGACATAAAACACATATGTTTTATTCACTATTATATCATAGTACCTAACAGATATTCATTAAATATTTATTGGATGAGGTAATGATGTCATGCTTTATTAAGGGATAATTTCCTTTGGGGTTCAACACAGTCACAGTTGTAGGGATAGGCTTCGCTTTTTTTTAAAAAAGATTTTATTTATTTATTTGACACACAGAAAGAGATCACAAGTAGGCAGAGAGGCAGGCAGAAAGAGGGGGGAAGCAGGCTCTCTGCTGAGCAGAGAGCCTGTTGCGGGACTTGATCCCAGGACCCTGAGATCATGACCTGAGCTGAAGGCAGAGGCTTAACCCACTGAGCCACCCAGGTGCCCTAGGCTTAGCTTTAAAGTCAATTTTCATCACTTGAGATGTAGGTTATAGACTATTTAGATGATTTAAAGCATGTTCTTTTATAAGAGGATGAAAGATAATGGAAGGGGTTTATATAGATCAGGTATTTAGGACTTTTGTACTTCCATGGAGAAAACAGTGACAGAAGGAACTCACACTTATGAGGCTGTGCAGTGGGTCGGGCATTTATGTTAAACTGTTTTTAACTCACTCATTTAATTCTCACAATGATCCTATGCAGTAGTTGTTATCATCATTTTAGATATGGAAGAGCTGAAAAGAAGAAAAATAAAATATTTTAAATATCACCTAGTTCCTGAGATGCTGAGCCAGGATTTGACTGCAGTATTTGATTCTAGAACACTCCAAAAACAAACAAACAAACAAAAACAAAACAAAACAAAAAAACTGTACTACCTAATAATGAATGTGCACTAAGTCTAATCAAATTTCACATGTGTGTGAAGGAGGTAAGAAGATAGATTCACCAAAGAATTAACAAGCCTCAGAGTAGACTCTCTAGATCAATTATTTGTCTAATGGGTCAGTTTAATTAAAATTTCTGCTGATCCTGGGTTTCCAGCTTTAAGAACTGGTTTGGAAATAAGTGTACAAGGAGCTCCAGAAAATTCTCAAGTTCAATGGAAAAATTAATTTTAAGGGCAATTTGGAGCAACTTCCAAATTTTCTCTTTGGGTAGAATTGAGAACTTTTATCTCAAAAGTACTTTTCTGCTCAATTTTTCTTCTTTTTGGTTCCTTCATAATGTATTAAAAATTCAATAGCTTTTGATATTACCAGAAACATGGCATGGTTTCAGGAAATAAGGACTTTCAGTGGAGCAAAGAAGAGTGACCAGAGTAGGCAGGTGGACAAGAAAACAAGCTGTGTAGGAGAGGGTGATTAGAGAAGTCACAAGCAGAGGGCCTCCTTATCAGGAGGGAAGAGGCTGGCCATGCTGTGAAATGACTAAAAAATTCAGGATCACAACTGGGCCCTCAGATATCTACACGAAGACTAAAAAAAGCGTAAATGTTACTTTCAGAAAAAAACGCTGAACTTCAGTTTTCTCATGTCAAGCAAAGATAGCCACATTCATAGGAATTCTCTGAGGATGAGTAAATAATGTATATAAGGTTCATAAGGGGGGCACCTGTGTGGCACAGTCGGTTTAAGTGTCTGCCTTTGGCTCAGGCCATGATCCCATGGTCCAAGGATCAAGCCCCATGTCTGGCTCCCTATCCCTGGACAGAGAGCCTGCTTCTCCTTCTCCCTGTGCTGCTCCCCCTGCCCATGCGTGCTCTCTCTCTTTCTCTCTCTCTCTCAAGTAAATAAATAAAATCATAAAAAAAAATAAAGCTCGTAAGGTACAATCTGACCTATGCTGAACTTCAAAATATTAATGACTTTCCCTGTCACAAATCTACCTTGGCAAGTTGTAGAACGGACAAAAATCAAGAACAAGACCTATCATAGAACAATTAAAAACTTAAAAAAAAAAAACCATAATGTGGTGGTCTTTTTAAGAGTTCTGATCTAAACACACACAAGCCAATCATTCAGTCCTGTAAATTCAAGGACAATCTAGAGTGGAAGACACATGAGAGTTATGCATGGCACATACCTTTTATGTTTTGCATTATTTTATTCACTTTCAGCCTGGTAAGATTTGACTGGTGAGCTTTTAATAGCATGTTCTCTCTGTTGAGTATTTTAAAAACATCCATGTAAGAATTTCTTAGTGCTTCTTACAGATATTATTTGTATCTGAGGTATTATTTGTATCTGAGTCAAAGTGGCACTTTTTTTTTTTCTGGTGGTTTTCAACATCTAGTAAAGTGGTCCCTTCTCTGACATATTTATTCATCTTATAATGTCTTTAGGTTAGAGCATACAGCATTCCAGGTTGAAGACTTCACCTAAAGATTCCGAGGATAAAGTTCCACCTATTTGCAATTAATAATGAGGCTATTTCTAATCTTTATAGTTTGGTTTGCTTAACAAAAAGTGGTATTTTAAATATCTCCAGTTGATCCTGCAGAGACACATAGCAAATGGCATCACCTGCTTCCCAAGTTCTGATATGGGAGTTTTGCCATGACCCTCTCTTAGCATCTCTACATACCACCTAGAATGTATTCCTTCAACAGTCAACATGGTTTCTTTGCTAAGTTTTTTTGTTTTGTCTTGTTTTGTTTTTAATTAATTTTGGCTGGAATTGTTGTATTAAATGGTACTCCTTATCTAGTGCATTTTACAGAGATTTAATAATAGAGGAATCTAAGTTGGGAAACAGAATAGATGAAGAGATATCAAGACACTTCTTAGCCTGTATTAAAAAAATCAGCAAAGAGGGGCGCCTGGATGGCTCAGTGGGTTAAAGCCTCTGCCTTTGGCTCAGGTCATGACCCCAAGGTCCTGGGATCGAGCCCCACATCTGGCTCTCTGCTTGGCCAGGAGCCTGCTTCCTCCTCTCTCTCTGTCTGCCTCTCTGCCTACTTGTGATCTCTATCTGTCAAATGAATAAATAAAATAAAATAAAGTAAATTTTTTAAATCAGCAAAGAGTACATACTTCATCATAAAATAGAATCATTTGTCCTCATGGAAGATAATGACAGACCATTAGTTCATTGTGTACCTTGAGTTCCTTGTCTATTTCTTTGCTGGTTTTCCTGGTAGTCATGGTAGATCTGGGTTAATTTAACTACATTGTCTCTGTCAGCCTCTGACAAGTAGAATACAATCACATGGTGTCTGGCCTGGGTGTGGGTATGGTTCTATCCATGGAATGGAACAATGCTAAGCAAGCAAGGGAGAATCAAACCCTTGATCTTGGCATCATTAACACTCTGTTCTAACCCCTTGGACTAACTAGCCACAGACAAAGACCAATTGGACTAATAAGTCACAGCAGCCAGAACAATGTGGTTTGAATTATTTCTCATTTTTAATACATTGGTTTTATAATTTGGTTTAAATATTTTAGGATTAATGAAGCTAAAGTTCCATGTTGCTGTCATTCAGAAGAGAGACAGCAGAGAGGAAATGCTATGCCATACAACTTCCCATGATCATCAGGCACAAACTGGCACTAAGGGCTGTACTGTCACTTTGTACAACAGGTGTCAACCTGGTACATCGAGAGTAAATCACAAGTTTTGTAAATAATTTATATTTAATAAACACAAAAGAAGTTTTGCACTTAAGGAAATCTTTTTGGATCATTTTGAAGGCTTATAAGTTTTATGAAACAAACAAAATTACTCCACCGTTTGTTGTTTGCTTGGTTTTGCCAAATTTTCCTGCATGGTGTTTGATCCAAAAATGAGGTACGCATGGTACTTCAAATCCTGAAGTGATTTATTTGGCTATCAACTGCCTATTTCATTCTTATTATATAAATAAACCACTGGAGAAGATATCTCAACATTATTATCCCGGTGGCTTTAGATCCCTGGGGTATATTCAAAACCCCACTTACTTCCAACGCCCATTATAAGTAGCACCTATTCTAGGAAGCATATCTTAACATTTTAAAATTGACATTATAATTTGTACTGCCTGCACCTTATATTTTGTGGCCTGATTGTATGCAATTATTATTATTGCTATTCTTTATTTCACCCAGATCATTTCAATTACCATAATTGCTTCCCTTATGAAAAGATAAAATAATAAATTCCACGGGGGAAATGGCAGAGTTAGATGTTTCTTTGGTGACTCACACAGCACCAAAAGTAAGTACAGGGTAAGCCTGCTGTAGTCAATTTTAATTGAATGACTCACTCTGTGATCTATGGATGTTGTCGAATTGTTAATCTACAATGTTTTCGTCTCTTTCAACGCCAAATAGGAAGACACGGACACTAAGAATATTTTATGTGAACTCTACCCAGAAAATATACCCTTAATTGCTGTTTAGCCTAATTTTCAGTTTGTTCTTTGAAAATAATGTCTTTAAATGCATGTCTCCTTTTGTATTGTCTATAAAATAATGACAAAATGTTGGATGGGATGAATATTTTCAACACTTTTAAAAACACTTTTTTTCATTTTCTAAGGATTTTAATGTGAGCAGTTTCTTTAATACTGTATAACTGTAGTAAAACTTACAAATACAAAATCCATTGAGATTTCAGGAGATTCACGTCATCTCCAATGACAATATATTATAGCAATTTATCCTTCATATGTTAGTGTCCAGAAAGATTACAAAAAAAAGTCTACCCTGGAAGTAGGTAGAGATAGATTCCCTAAAGCTATCTAACCATAACAGAAATTTGATCAGGATAAGGAAATAAAGTAACAGTAATAATAGTGATGATGATAATAATAATAATAGTTAACCTTTATATAGTACCTGCTATGTGCCTGGCACTTCACATATATCGACTCATTTAATTCTCATAAAAACTTCATGGGGTAAATACAATAATTATCTCCATTATACAGATTAGGTAATCAAGGCATCAGGTGATTAAGTGATTTGCTCAACATTATTCACTCAAGTAATCTGGTTCTACAGTCCAGCTCTTCACAAGTGTGCATACTGTATCTCATAAGGGATGTTGAAAAAAAGTAGACTTTTGGTAGTTCTGGTTGATTTTACCAATTCTATCCTAGGAAGCTAGTCTCTTATCTACAACTTTTTCTTCGTAGTTGAACAAATGACATCATTCCTAATGTTTACAATGATGTTCTGTACTCTAGACGGCAGTGGTGTTCACCAGAGGGACAGAAACATGGGTGAAAACAACCTGTCCCCACACATAACACCTTCCTGGAATCTCAAAAAGATAGAGACAGTAAAACCAAACAAAATAAAATAGTATCTCTATTGCCTTAACACTTGTTTCATTTTCTTACTTATAATATTTAAACATAAATTTTGTTCATTTCTTAAAAGTGAATAACCGAAATAATGGTATGTCTGCTGCCAACTTTGTGAGATTAAATATCATAAATTCTCAAGGACTGAACTATTTGTTTAGACGTTCCCTGGAAGCACATCATGTTCTTTATGGATAATAACAAATATTTTTTAAAAACCCTAAAAGAAATTTCAGAGCATTTGATAATCAGGTCATGACATCATCAATTTCAGATATGCTGAGAATATGAGGAACTTGATATGAACAGATGGGAGAGATAAAGAAATCTGGGAGCTATTCTGAGGCAGTGTGAGGTGTACTACTGAATATTAATTGTTGCTTTGAGCTCAGGAAATGTGCAAAAACTGGTTGTTAACTATAGCACTGTTCCTCAAAGTGTGGTATATAGTCCAGTAGAATTATGTCTACAAGCTTGTTAGCAGTAGAAAATCTCAGGCCCCAGCCCAAACCTGGGGCTGAACCTGAATCTGTATTTTGATAAGATCTTCCAGGTGATTCCCACACACATTAAAATTTGAGAACCATTGAACTACAGTATCTCTCTCTGCTCAATATCAACATGTAATGTCAAACCACTTACATTTAACCTAGCATAATTTTAAGACCCACAACCAGCTGGTAGAAATAGACTAATGGTGATATATTTTTGAAAATTTAAATATTACAAAGCCATTTTGCAGGTGTTTAGCTCACTTAATATCCTCATTCTGTTATGAGAAAATCATAATATGTGTTTTTCATGATGAAACTGTTGCTAAGAGAAAAGCTTTATATAAAGGGGCCAAACACATAGAGGTGATTTAGATCTTCTAAATCCAAATCCAGTACCTTTCCCATTCACAAGCAAACCATCTGCAGTTGTCAGAATATTTTTAGGTTCTGTCCTTGGAAATGCTAAAAAGTTGGTAGTATTTTTCTAAGACACAACTTATTCCCCGTTACAGCACTCAGTCCTCCTAAAGGCAGCAAAGGTAATCTCAGTCAAATATAGTAAATTCAGTCACTGACAGGTTTTCTCAACTTTTTCTGGGTACACTCATGATTTCAGGTTAAAGTGGACATTTCAGATTTTCCCCTTCTCCGGAAATGGTATTAGGTTATATGGGGTGTGGGGGGGGGAGCTCTGTGGTGGAGGGGAGCCCATGGTTGCTTCAGTTCTTAGTCTTCATCTTCCTTCCACAAAGATGCCTCTCCTTACTTCCCATGCTATGGTGATATTCTTGGGAGGCTGCTGTCCCTCAGCATGTCAGACAAAGGGCAGAGACTCGGGTATTGTATCCTTTCAAATTTCATTTATGACTGACTTTTAGTGTTCCTCCTCCCTTTTCAGGATCAACTGGAAAGATGAGGGTGGAAAGGGAGAGGCCAGGACACAGGAACCTGCTCTCCTATGCCTTCCCCAGTGTCTAACTCTCTAGCTTCCTCTCTAACTCTTCCCTATTTCTTTCAGCCCAGAGAATTATTATCTCTTCAAAGGCAGGAAAAACTTGATCTTCAGGTATTCTTGTGTGGCTTTTTTTTTTTTTTTAAAGCTTAAAAGCCAGGAATTTGTTCTCTAGTTTCCATAGTTGCCACTCCCCCTTGAGGCAATGCTTGTGTAAAGTCCAGTGGCCTAAATGGAGGAGAGGCCACAGGTTAAAACGGAATGAGGTATGGTGAGCATCAGTTAATACTTTTTCAAGATTGTATCTATTTATTTATTTGACAGAGAGAGAGAGAGCACAAGCAGGGGGAGTGGCAGGCAGAGGGAGAGGGAGAAGCAGGCTCCCCATGGAGCAGGGATCTCAATGTTGAACTCGATCTCAGGACCCAGGGATCATGACCAGAGCTGAAGGCAGACGCTAAACCGGCTAAGCCACCCAGGGGCCCCAAGCATCAGTTAATACTTAAAATTATTGTTCTTCCTGGTATTCTATAATTCTCATGAGAATTATAGAATACCAGGATGTCTAGAATTTAAATCACATGAAATTAGGTTCACTCCATCTATGTTTGTCTGACAACATCTAGGGTACTATATTCAGTTCTTAGTGGTTCTCCTTAAATGTTATTGACAATGTAAGGGATGACCAGAGGAAAATAATCAGTGAGGTGAGGTATCTGAGAATGATTTCAAGTGTATCCTAATTATAGGAATTATGACCATTTAGCCTAGGAAAAATAAAAACTAAAGGGAAATAAACATTTGAATGTCTATCATATCAATGAACACTTATTGTTGTGTCTTGCTCTAAGGGAAGACTTAGAATCAATGAATTAAGTTTAAAAAAATCAAATTTTAGTTAAAATTAAGTACACCAGAGACAATTCTGCCATTTTCATTTTACTCCTACATAGAGTAACAGTATAGAAGAGCCCCAATTCCTGAGGTATTACTTAGAAGAGAAAGCCACCAGGAAGACAAGCTTCCTGACTCATATTGAATGATAACATGAGAAAGAAATAAACTTTTTATTAAGTAATGTCATTCACTAGTATCTTGTAGTTTTTATGTTATCACAGTCTACTCTCTCCTACCTAGCTTGATAAATACAGTAAGGAAGAACTTCCAAAGAAAGGAAGAACTTCCAAAGAACTTCTGAATTTCCAATGCAGAAGTACTACCATATTTTGGAAATACAGTAGCATATGTATATGGAAATACAGTATTGAAATACTTCTTTACAAGCAGTAAAGAGTATACATATATTAACAAATGTATTCATAAATTATTTATACATTTATTAAGCTTTATAGTCTGTGGGTGCATACACTGCCCCATTTATTCTATCATGCACTGGAGAAAAATTGGTAGGCAAGATCAGCATGACCTTTCAGTACTGGCTAGTTTTGATTAGGTGATTCTCATGTTTGCTTCCCAAAGGTTTTTAATGTCAATTTAATAAATTAATAGTATATAGCTACGACCACATCCTATGGTATAATGTTCCTGTTGTTATAATATCTAGCTATCCTCATTTTTTCTATATATATGAGAAGAATATGTTTGTATATGTATATGAGCATTTTTGTGTTTAGACAGATACACTTTACATTTCTGATAATTCATCTAATGACTGTCAGGAATTGTGAAGAATTTGAGATTTTATCCAACTTGCAAGTTAACAAGTTAGCGTGGATGCCAGCAGAAGGCAAAAGACTCCTGGATCAGAAACAAAGGACAGTTTATTATTCACAGCAATAGCTGCAGCCAAAATATCAGCATTTGCCTGAGTTTCAGTTCCTACAAGGAGGAATGATGAGGTCCAGGTGACATATGCGCATGCAATGGGTTACATTACAGAAAAGGAATCCCAAATTTAGAAAATGTCTGTCTTTTAGAATTGGCTGCTAGCAAGCCTGCCCACACTTTGTCCCAGAGAGAGGCATTAATTCTTTTATAATGGACAACAATGTCTCCCTCTGCTCTGGATGGGGACATATCTCTGTCTTCCAAGGTTGTTCTGTACATAAACATCTTTGAAAATATAATCAGAACAAAAGGCTGTCAGTGCTCTACCTCACAAGACATGCAGAAATATTAGAGGTCCATATAGAATTGTCTTGTAATGATACCCACTGGATTATAAGCTGCCATGAACTAGAACTAAACATAATTTTTCATTACCATACCTTCAATTCCTAACAGCACATGGGACTCAGTAAAAGGAGCTCTGACTTACTGAAGTCTTATCATATGCCAGGACTTTTCAAATATTGCGTGTGTTAACTTAATCCCAGCAACTACTATATGATAGTAACGAATAGTATCTGTCCTTTACATATGAGGAAGCTGATGCCAAAAATATTTAGCAACTCATTTAAGATATTCTAATAATAATAATAAACTCAGCTAATAAGCAACTCACTGATAAGAGATGGAACTTAATTAAAGCATGTCTTGAGGTGCCTGGGTGGCTCAGTGGGTTAAGCCTCTGCCTTGGGCTCAGGCCGTGATCTCAGGGTTCTGGGATCGAGCCCCGCATCGGGCTCTCTGCTCAGTGGGAATACTGCTTCCTCCTCTCTCTCTGCCTGCTTCTCTGCCTACTTGTGATCTCTCTCTTTCTCTGTTGAATAAAACTAAAAAAAAAAAAAAAAAAAAAAGCAGCAGATTGAATTAATGGGTGGATAAATAAATCTGGAACAGAAAAGCATCTGCAAGTATATGCATCAAACTATGTACCAGGTTCCATTATTGAGTTTGAACCCAGGGCAGTTCTATTCCAGACCTCACATACTACTAAAACCAGACTAAAATCAGAGGTTAATGCATATTGTTACAGTATTTGCTGATTTATGTAACTGCAGTCGGCTCAGAAACTCTACATGTAAGTCTGTACTGCAGCATGTCTAATTGAAGCTTTATAGTCTAGGCTTCATTTGCCTGACTTGGCCAAACTTCATGGTAAAAGACTAATTCTCTCTGAAAAAAATATGAGAATTTATTTCATACTTATTGTTCTTAGCAGTATGTTCATTGGCAGAACATTAAAAACAAGTAGAATTGCTCTGTTTTATTAGCTGTGGAATAAATGTACAATGGAAAAACTAGCTCATGACTGAAACACAGAAAAGTCATTTTTGTGCTCTGTCGCTATCCCTGGATGTAGACAAGACTGTAGCTACACAAAGTACATGCCACAATATGTCTTGATTTTTGTTTTTCAAAAAACACAATGTTTATTTCTAATCTCCTTCTTTATAGAATTCTCTCTTTTGTCCAGTTGTAAACATAAACTGACATGTCCTGGGTAGAAGGAGATGGAAACTATATATTCCTTCATATCACTAGGATATATATGTGGACAGCAAGATGGGAGAATAGAGGGAAAAGTTCAGAAAGTTGGGGAAAAGTACCCATAATTCAACACTACAACATAGAATCATTGTCACATTTATTTGTGTATTTTTCTTCCGATATTTGTTTTAAGTAATTCATCAGTAAATTCACACAATATTTACTGAGCACCTACTATGTGCCATACACAGTTTAAGAAGCCAGGGATATATGGGTACACAAAATGGAACAAATATTCCTTCTGTACATTCTCTAGAATGAGGGCTTTTTTAGATGGTTTACATCAAATTTTGAAAATTACTTTTTAAACATATGAGCAAATGTTTAAATGTTCCTCTTTGGTTTTTATAACCATAATCTTTAAGGACTGAATTATCTTCCCTGAATAGCTAACGAAAAACTATTTTTGTGAAGTTGTTATATTTTCCTGGTTTCCTTTTTTTTTTTTTAGCAAACAACTCCATAATTAATATCTTAACAGATCAATGTTTCCTCTATATTTGTAAAAGGATATATATTCTTTCAGCACATATTTCCCCCCCCCCAACTTGTGCATGCTGCCTTTGGACACTGTTCTGTTCTCATTTTGTGCAAGAGTCATATTTAATACATTGACATTTCTACCAACAGAATTGTCATTGAATGACTTCAGAGGTAGCAAAGAGTGATGCTTCTGAAATCTTCTTCATCCATAGCTGATAGTTGACATTTCAAGGTTAAAGTTTCATCTTTGTTCTCTTTTAAAATACACATACAACTATAATACTAATATCTTGCATATCATCCACACTTTTTAAAGAACAGATAAGAAGAAGGTAGCCTTGATAGGTAGAAGATGGCAGGAGGACAATGGCAAACACTATGCCCTATGCATAAAAGGCAGGCAAGTAAATTTCTGTGTGTGTGTGTGTGTGTGTGTGTGTGTGTGTGTGTGTGTTACTGCTTATTTCATCATTACTGTGAAGTACCTAGCATGGGATTATTTGACATTAGAGAATTCTGTCCAAATGTAAGCACATGAATAGTTGGCTGGATAAAGGGAACAGGTGTGACTCTCATTAGGACAACATTTTTGTTGTCTGAAGTCAATAAATAGGAGTGATTTTTATATATTGTCAGACTGTTATAATGCTTAAGGGGAAAAAAGCTGGGGAAGGGGTGGGTTCATAGATTATTATAACAGTAACATTAGTATAGCTCTTTCATTTTTATCTTCAGATGAAGGAGCTGAAGACAAACTGAGAACCTCAGTCAAGTCATAAAAATAGTACAATATTTCTGATCTAGTATCCCTTCAGCTCTAGCTTGCTGCCTTCGTACCAGGGTGAGCATCTGGACATTTTATAGTGGTTGTTCAAAAATTGTACAGTATTCCATCTTTTTGGAGGAAAGAAGAAACCAGTAAATGCTTTTCTTAAATTTTATTTTTTTCCCTTTGACCAGGGATTTTACTATTTTTTTTCTAAACTGCTTCATGAACATATAAATATGCAACAAGATGGGAAAAGAGGAAGAATAAAGGAAAATAGCAGAATGAAACAATTTTAAAGGAATGTGAATTGAGTTGTTCTTCTTTAGTTTGTAATACTATATAAATCTTCAACTTGTAGTTTTTTTTTTTTTAAAGATTTTATTTATTTATTTGACAGACAGAGATCACAAGCAGGCAGAGAGGCAGGCAGAGAGAGAGAGAGGAGGAAGCAGGCTCCCCACTGAGCAGAGAACCTGATGCGGGGCTTGATCCCAGGACCCTGGGATCATGACCTGAGCCGAAGGCAGAGGCTTTAACCCACTGAGCCACCCAGGCGCCCTCAACTTGTAGTTTTTAATATGAAAATTCAGAACATTGCATTTCATTGACAGAAGCCATTTAATCTCTCATTTGGGGGTCCTGCTTCCCTGGAAAAGATGGAGCATCTCCCTTTCCTGGTTAGGAATTAGGCCAGGGATGAACTTTGGGTTTCTTTTTTTTTTTTTTTTTTTTTAAAGATTTTACCCATTCATTTGACAGACAGAGATCACAAGTAGGCAGAGAGGCAGGCAGAGAGAGGAGGAGGAAGCAGGCTCCCCGCTAAGCAGAGAGCCCGATGCGGGACTCGATCCCAAGACCCTGAGATCATGACCCGAGCCGAAGGCAGAGGCTCAACCCACTGAGCCACCCAGGCACCCCTGAACTTTGGGTTTCTTAAGGCAAAGCTCTGATCTTAAGGCAAGCTAAATAATTGTTTTTAATGTAATAGATTTAGTATCTGTTCAAACAGATGATTATGTCCTTCTCCAAGAGTCTGATAGTCTTATTATGAGAGAAAAAGGGGCAGAAAAAAACAATTTGTGTATTTTATGAGGGAGTGAAAGAGTGTGGGTAAAAATTCTTGGAGATACTGGAAAGTTGGGATGATTCCTTAGAGGAGTGCAGAAACCAGAGGTCAAATGCCTCTAAGGCTGGTCCTCTAAGAGGATCTGCTTTCAGAAATTCCTGGGACAATGAGGTAGGGACAAAGACCTTACAAGAAGGCTAGTCTAATACTCAGGAGCTGTGCTAGACAAGAAACCCATCTTCAGCCATCTGTCATCATTACATGATGGAAATTCCTCCCTTGCCTGCTGTCAACTTAAGCTTGGAGTGATTGAGAGCAATGATGCACACATCACTCCAGTCTTCCTAGGTAACCTTATTTGATTGCTCCATGAGGTAAGTCACTTATTACTGAGAAGAATTGTGAGTCTGTATTTGGGGACAGAATGGAACATACCAAACAGAACTGGAGGCTCTTAAATATACCTCATTATTCACTTTTTGTGAAAGTTGATCGTTTTTTTTTTTTTTTGCTATTGATTTTTCTGAGAGGATAGATGAATACTTGGATTAAAGTATATTTTTGATGACTCTATATGTCTTTCTTACTAACTCCTTTGGTCCTCAAAGAGTTTGTGATTTAGGAAGTGAGAAATAAAAGGTTACAGTGCCTTCGTAATGTACACACTATTAGGTAAGAAGCGGCTGGCAATGTTTTTTATTAAAGCTGCCTCGGGAATGCTTAATAGACAGAAGTGTCATGATGCTGCAGCAATATCAAATCTAGTTTAGTTCAGTTATCAAATAGAACAAGATTCTTCCCACCAAAATCTTACACAAGATAAGAAAGCCAGAGCATAAAACACATCCCCTCTGACTATCTACTGTCTTTAGCAATCAAGAGAGTAGAGCTGATGATGTCAACCTCACAAAGCAATCAAATAGGGTTACCTGGGAAGATGGGAGTGATGTGTGCCTCATTGTTCTCAATGATAGTAGAGAAATGATATTCTGCTGTCTTGGGGTTCACAAGGAGAGATTAAGAAATGTGATTAGTGGGACGCCTGGGTGGCTCAGTTGGTTAAGCGACTTCCTTCGGCTCAGGTCATGATCCCAGCATCCTGGGATGGAGTCCCACATCGGGCTCCTTGCTCGGCAGGGAGCCTGCTTCTCCCTCTGCCTGTGCTCTCTCTCTCTCTAACAAATAAATAAATAAAATCTTAAAAAAAAAAAAAGAAATGTGATTAGCAATAAGCTTTTATGTAAAAAGATCCTTAGTAGATCAGACCTCATGAGAATGTCTAATACCTCACAGTACAAGTGTCTAACACATAATAGTCCTTGATAAATTTAATCTGTCATCACCCTCTAGGAAAATACCCATAAGCAAACAATGTGATTTGGTTTTGTTTTAAAACATTTAGTCAAAAATTAATCTGGCTATTTATCTTTTTTTTTAAACATTTTAAGATTTTATTTATTTATCTGTTAGAGAGAGGGAGAGAGCAAGCACAGGCAGACAGAGGCAGAGGGAGAAACAGGCTCCCTGCCAAGCAAGGAGCCGGATGTGGGACTCGATCCCAGGACACTGGGATCATGACCTGAGCCAAAGGCAGCTGCTTAACCAACTGAGCCACCCAGGTGTCCCCTATTATTTATCTTAATTCTCCAGTTCTTCAACTGAATTACTTTAGTCATGCAAAACTATTCTGAACAGAAACAAAAATTTGAATTATTTCCCCTCTTGATATTATAGTTTGTTTTTTACTATTTACTGGGTCATTAGTGGAAATAAAAAGATAATCTTTTCCTTCTTTTTCTGTATTTACTATGCTATATTGAAGTGAGAAGCAAAGAGAGAAAGAGAGAAGAGAGAGAGACTATAGTTCATTCTTTTTTCTCCACTCATCTTTCTGGACACTTATTCATTCTTGAATAATGCATTTCAGTTGAATTTGCACATGTTTACATAATTTATAAACTGCCAGAACACAGTTTTGTGCAACTAACTAATTAAAATATTATCCCCATTAAAATGTATGTTCCTTATTTAGACTATGCAGTATTTCTTAGGGAGTGGGAATGACTCAAAAGTATTTTATAATGTTTTTATTGAGGCCTACTTCTCTTGTAAAACATATGAGCCATAAATTCCAAGAGAGGCATTATATATTGAGGGTTATTTCCTCAAAATAACAATAAAAATTGTGTTTGTTATTTGTAAAAGTTAGTATTTAGTTGTAACTATCAGAAGCTGTATCTAAATTTATGAATTACTGCCCCCCCAAAGACTATGTATAAATGAATAGTTAAGTTGCTTAGTCTCTATTAATTTGTTTACATATTTTTAGGTATGGATTAGTTTTTTAAGTGTGTATTAAGCAATTTAAGTATGAAGTTATAATTTATAAGTTATAATTTATGGTTCCCTATTAACTTATGTATATTAAGGCCTAATTAATGTAAAACAAATTTTCTTTTTAGGGATACATTTGACAAACATGTACAGTTGTGTAACCACCATCACATTAAAATATAATATTTCTGTTGTCCTTCCAAAAATTCCCTTGTTTCTACTTATAGTTAATGTTCCCTCGGCTTACTGTTCCAGTCTCTGCTTACTAAGATTTGTCTTTTTCCAAATGTCATATAAGTGAAATAATGTTGTCTGTAATCATTAAGTCTGGTTTCTTTCACCTAGTATAATGTCTTTGATATTCATCCATGTTGTTGCATGTATCATTAGTAAGTAGTTTGCTGATTTTCTTTTATTCCTGAGTATTATACTATTGTAGGGATGTACCACAATATGTTTTTCCATTCACTAGTTGATACTCATTTGGATTGTTTCCATACTTAACGATCATTGTGCATAAATATTTATTTACTGCCCTTCCCTATAAGATGATTATATTCTTCTCCTTTTGATATAAAATATAAGCAAACATGCTTGTCAGCTTCTGAGTTAGAGCTTTAAGGATCAATGCAGGATTCTTCTTCCTGCTTTTCCCTCTGCCATGTAAACTGCATGTCCTCAATAGGACTGCTCCTTGTCCCAGGCCTAGAGAGAGGACACACGCAGTAGAGAACCACAGTCAACCCATCACCTACCTGTAATCTGAGAGAGGAACATTTGCTATTGTGTGCAAAAGAGGCTTTGAGTTTGTTACCTCAGCATAACCTAAGAGAAACTAACTCATAAACCTTAGAAACTGCTTCTTTCTACCTTTAACTTCCTGAGTACTTGAAGTCCACTTCCTTGAACTTCTTTCTTCATCCCCTTGAGCCTGATATGCCTTTCATTTCCAACCTCCCTCTTTACTTCATTATTATTTTCACTGAGTTATCTTTATGCTGCTAGTCTCTCCGAAACTGTCTTTAAATCACACCTTTACATCTTCATACTAATGTGCTATAGATGTTTAACTGGTCTCACAGCTTTGAATCTATAACCTCCTAGCCTAGATGATATATTCATGGTATTATGTGAACACTGAAAAAAAAAAAAAAGTGCTCTCCTAATATTCTGTTTCTACTAAAAATCTTCAGTAACAACTCATTAATTATAGGGTTAATCTGACCATCTCACCTTTATTTACAAGGTACTTTTTGTTGGTTCTTGAATTCCCTCCTCTGTCACTTCCACCATTACAAACATCTTCTGATACTCCATTGAATGAACCTCTCTTCCAATCACATAGGTATACCCCTTGGTTCAGGATTTGCAGCAGATATCTCTATCCCCTTTGTGCCTTATACTTTCTCAGCATTTAAAATTCTCCAAGATGTCTTCAATTCCATTACTGTAGGGAAAACTTTCTACTGATTCCACTCAGAGTTACCATTAGGTCCTCCAAGCCATGCTCTACAAAGCAGCCAAAATGATCTTTAAAAACACATCATCTGGGGCGCCTGGGTGGCTCAGTGGGTTAAAGCCTCTGCCTTTGGCTCAGGTCATGATCTCAGGGTCCCGGGATAGAGCCCCATATCAGGCTCTCTGCTCCACGGGAAGCCTGCTTCCCCCTCTCTCCCTGCCTGCTTGTGATCTCTGTCTGTCAAATAAATAAATAAAATCTTAAAAAAAAAAGCCAACAACACATCATCTACTTTTTCTCTCTATTCTACTTAAATTGTTTCACTGGCAGCTAGGATAAATACTGAAATCTTGAGGACTAGATGGGTTGGCCCCTCCCTACCTTTTTAGTCTCTTCCCTTCCCTCTCTAGCATTCTGACTGCACTGGTTCCCTTTTTGTTCCATTGAACATCCTGCTCCCTCCCACTGTGGATCTTTGTGCTTACTATTCTCTCTGCCTAGAATGTTACTCTTTTCTCTCCCTCTCTCTCTCTCTCCCTCCCTCCCTCCCTCCTCTAGTTAACTCCTTCCTGTCCTTCGGATCTCAACTCTGTTACTTTTTCAGAGAAGCTTTCCCTGACTTCTCCGAGAGGTCCGAACTTCCTAATATATGCTTTAATTATAGTACCATTTACCTACCCCTTCTCAAGGTACTTACCACAGTTATAACTGTACATTTATTTGTGGTATTATTACATCATCTACCTGTTTGGACTTCAGCACTGTAGACCCATATCATCCATGGAACAATACCTGGGACATTATTTGCTAGATGTTTCTCAAAGACTGAAAGCACATGGTATGTGGAGCCTCCACTCAGTCATTATCTGTACCCTACTGATTTGAAGTCTTACACTGATTTGTAATTTAGATTTGCGTCATTCTGAATTGGCATCTTTTTCTTGTTTGCATGTCTCATCACTGTATCAATAAACACAGGGACCTAGTAAGTATGTTATTGGTTGAATAAATGAATAATTTCTACTTATTCTCAAATATGAATACTATTAAACTGAAGGTTAGTTGATGTAACAAAATTGACACCAATATCTAGCCATTTCCAAAAATTATAGTCCAGAGTTTCATTTACATATTCAAACAAAACTGTTTATATAAAACCACTGAATGCCTACTATCATCAGCACTATGATTAAGGTTGCCAGATAAAATTTCAACCATGAGAAATTTTTTTAGTGTATGTATGTTCCCAATATTGCATACGGCAAAATTATTTTAAAATTTGCCTGTGGTTTATCTGAAACTCAAGTTTGGTGAGGAATCCCTTATTTTTATTTGCTTAGTCTGACAACTCTAATAATGATATTCCTTGAAATGATAATGGCTGCTCTCCCTGAGTGCTGATCATTAATCACAGAGAGCATCAATTGCTACCTATGGATGATTTTATGTCATCTTAACAACCAAATGAGTAGGTCTTATGAACAGCAATGTTGACCACATGGAAAAACTAAGGCACAGAATAAAGAACTTGCTCAGAATTACACAACTATTAAGTGGCAAGTTTTATATATGTTTCAAGGTATTTAAGATCTCAAAGCCAACACTTACAACCACTATAATATACCACCTCATCTTACATTATCTAAACCACTGAACATATACCAGGCAACTTCAGAGACAACAGAGAGACTTTTGCCATTGGGTTCTCAGAGTATTTGGTAACTATGGTAATCCAAAGATCCCAAAGTAAGACACAGCACTGGATTTGTGAAACGGCAAATGAATTTCTGACAGTCCCGAAGGAATTTCAGGTCTTTAGCCACTACATAGATTATGAATTTGCATGAATGTGCTACAGTATCACTGTCTCCGTAACTTATTACGTTGGGTCTATTACCGCCCATGAGTTAACTGTTAAAGAACTTTCTATGACATAGAGAAAAACCTAGATATAGTTTTCATGTCCTAAGGTCAATATAATGTATACTTCTCCTGGTAACAAAAGCATCTCCAAGATTAAGCTTTCTCTGAGCCATTATAAAGATGTGCACTATACATGCTAATTTTTTTTTTTTTTGGTGGTGAGTTTCAATATTAACAGACCACCACCCAGTACTTTCCAGTATAATTGTGTAAATACTATGTGAATGGGCCTGGGTTTTTTTTTTTTTTTAATCTTATTACTTTTGTATCTCTTTTGTAAGTATTAGTTCCAATTTCCCTCTCTTTAAATTGAATTGTTAGGTGACTTAAAATAGTTCCTGAGTTCCATCCAAAAGGCAGCCTGAGCAAATTGATGGATTAAGTGATTCTTGTGCAGAGTTTAAATATCAGCTTCAAATATGGTAAGGAAGAAATTTTAAGGTATATCATATATCAAGAATGTTGGCCCTCAAGGTGTTGTGCATTCAATCATCCTTTTACAATCTTCTTTCAAGGAAAATGAGACTTCTTAGGTTTCATACCAAGTAAACTTCTGCTCCTTCAGCACAAGATAACTTTCACTAAGCGGTGGGTCTTAGACACAGATTTAAAATGGTTATGTCCCACATTGAGCCCATACATGTTTTCTCCCTGGTTCATTTAACTTAGCTGCCTCATTTTTTCTCACCCTCTTCACGCTGCTCACATGAGATCTTGTCACTCAGCACACCCAGGGATAAACTGCCCCCTTCTCTGAGGTGGTAACAATAATACAAAGACAAAGTACAGGCTCTTGAGTCAGACAGACTTGAGTTTAATTCCAGGATCTACTTATTAGCTGTGTGACTAGAGCTAAGTATTTAATCATTCTCTCCCTCAATTTATTTACTTGAAAAATCACAATAATAGTGGCGCCAACTTCTTAGGGTTGTCATAAATATTAAGTGGATAATGCATGAAGATCACAGAAAGAGAGTAAGCAGTCAAAATGTTAACCAATCATTATTATTGTCATTTCATGGCAGCAAAATGTGAATAACATACCTTTGTAAACAAGAAAAAAAGTCCCAGTTTTTACTTGTCTGTTAGACTACACTCTAATCTCTCCTCTCAATTTTCCTATTAATAAGCTGCCTCTAATGCAGGTACTTTATATTTTGGATTTCAAAATGTACCACAGGAAAGCTATTAAATTTGATATCAGTGAAAAATACAGAGCAGGACATATTGCTGACTTTGCTCATTTCTACCCATTCCCCACATAGAAGTACTCTTAGCCACTAGACTGGACTTGTACTTGAGCACAGCCTCTGAAAAATAAAATACATGGATTCATTTGCATAAATTATCAAAAGTCTATTCTTCCAGAATGAAATTCCCTCCTGATTTAGAAGAGAGCTTTGGAGTAAATATTTCTCATTTTGTTCAGAACATTTTCCTTGGGTTTTGCAAAATATGGTAGAACTTCAGTACTCTCCAGTAAGAAATATATTGATTCTCTTTCTTCCATGTTGAATGCCACTCTTACTATCCCCACCATATTTTTTTCAACCTGTTGGAAATATTGTCCATTCATTCATACCTCAATAGAAATTCCATCAAAAAAATTCCATCAAATCAGGGGTATAATTACTTATTCAAATCAAAAGAATCCCTCTCTCTTTTTCTCTCTTTGTCTATCTTCAGACCTCATTACATGCAATGCATCATTCTCTTAGGACACAAAAACCTAACTTTCCTTTCCTAGTAGTGTGTGCATGTGCATGTGTGTGTATAGACATGGTAGATATTCATGTTCCTCCATACCAAGGAGACTTGTGAAAGTTCATATCTGCATACTCATTAGGTCAAATTTCATATATCTGCATCTTAAAAATTTGTCAGTGCTTAGAGTAGCAGACATAAAATAAACTTTGGGAATCTTTATGGTCTGCAAAACTGATTATATATCCACAAGTAGCTGCTTATGGTGATTGCAATAATATTTCCATGTGAGTACATTCCTTACTAAGTGTTGTTCTTAACAAATAATTAGTGTTATATGCAACTAATGAATTGTTGAACACTACATCAAAAACTAATGATGTACTATATGCTGGCTAATTGAACATAATAATAAAAAAATTTTTAAATATATTTTAAAAATAAGTGTTTGAACCCTCCTTTTTAGGAAAATAGTGCTTGAGAGATTGGCACAGGTTACTGTTAAATCTTTTTTTAATTAAAATAAATACCCATAAGTCCCCTTATGCAAAAACTCTGTGTTGAATACTTAAAAAATGGAAAAAAATTAATGTGTACATTAAGCATTCAATTCTTAATTTCATTCCTTTGATAAATATTTGTTAAGAAACTACTCTATTTCAAACTTTGGTCAAAACACTAAGGATAGAGGGTTGAACAAGATGTCATATCCAGGTCCTTATTTTCATGTAGTTTGCATTCTAAAGAAGACACATATCAAGAAAATAACTAATACTTTCATTTATACAATTCTGTAAAGATTTAGTTGGTTCTGTGAAAGTGTTCATTAGACTGAATGGGGAATGAGGATGAATTAAAAAAAAAATCTGAAGACCTAGAATGATCACTTCAAATAAAGTAAAAATTACTAATAAGCATTTGGTCCGCTATTTTTTTAACTTAAAGTGGATTTCCCATGTATGTTTACTAGATTAACCTTTCATATATAATTATGGAGGTTTGTAGTTATCTATATTGTGCCTGGATTAAACCAGAATTCTCCTTGAAGGAAAAGTCTGTATTCTGAAATCTCTTTTCATCAATTGAAGGGTAGGATATAACTTTAGAAGGTTCAGAGCTCCAAAATTTAAATATGCATTAATGAACAGATATAATTTTTATATAGTGATACCATGTTGTTTCTTTGAATACCACTGCTTTAGGACTATAACTCAGGTATAATGAAGTTGAAATTATGACCAGAAGACTAGTTGTATCAGAAAGCCAAATGATAAATGGAAAATAACTCTAATTCATAACCCAACAAATTGTTTTTAAGTTCTTCATTTTGGCCAGATCTAGGACTTTGGGTTTGTCATAAGAGTAACTATCTTTGCCTGGGGGATATCAGGAAGACATCCCCAAAAGAATGTTTCTTTACTGGGTTTTCAAGTGTGAATAGATATTCATCAGATTAAGAGGAGGAAAATGAATGTTCCAGGACTATGGAACAAATGGGATAAACCTATGGAGGTTTTAACGGGCATTGCATGTTCAAAGTACAGGAAAAAATAGAATAGATTATTAGGAGACAATAGTTGCATTTTTGTACGCCATACTAAAGAGTTTGGATTTTATTGTTTTCAATGGTTAACCAGCAGTGCTTTTCAAGCAACAGAATGACAAGATCAGATTTACTTTTCAGAAAGTCTTCTTTGTTGTCAGTGTGACCTACGATATGAAGATTGGGCAGACACAGTGAAACAGACAGATGACCAGAGCAATAATCTGGCTGAGAGATGATTCTAGACACTATCCATAATCTGGAATTATTATATCTGTGATAGTTATTCCTAATGGGAAATAACAGGGAAGTTTAGCACATATAGGATTGTCAGATTATTTCAGACCAATAATACTGAAGCATAGTACCAACCTGATTACTGCAGATTAACATCATGGGTGAACAGTTTCTGACCAGAGAAGCAGGGAGCCTTAGATCATGTGATACATCCCTCATAACCAGTATGAATTTTGATCTGACATCCACAAAGTAAATCAGGGCTTTAGATTTTATATAGTTTCACAGACATCAAATGAAAGCTAGAATGTTTAAGCCTATTTATATTCCTGTTCTTATACTTTACAGATGACTTGCATTTCCATATTTCTTTAAGCTGTAGTCACCAATGTCAGTTTCTTCACAGGGGCAGCTGGTGGAATCAACAGTTGCTGGGCAAACTCTCTGCTTTGGGTTTCTAAGCAACATACTCTGCATGTGGTCAGAGTTAAAGTTTGTTGTAGTCCAGGGTGTTTTGGCTGCTGCAGAAAGGTTTCTTTCTTTCTTTTTTTTTTAAGTTTTCAACCATGCCTATTAGTAGTTTATCATCAAATGAATAAAACTGCCTACCATAAGAAAAAGTTACAGGTCTGAAAGAAAACAAAGACATGAGCAAGGAGTTTTTCACTCATTCTATCCTTTGAACAAATTTTCCTGCTTCTCTGACTTTAACATTTTTCTGTGTGCTAATTTCCCTTGTTTGTCAAGTAAATCAATGATAATCTCTCCAGGCATGGAAGTTGGGTAGAATACAAGGTAAAATGAAGAGTGTCTCCATTTACTGTGTTACCAAATTCTTTCATATAGCTGGGTTCAGTCCCAGCTGAGGAAAATCAAGACCCATTCTTCTGTCATCAAGCACTGGCTGCCATTGGGAGCGAGAAACCTCCTAAGCACATATTAAGTGATGCATTAATCACTGGCTCTGGAATGCAGTAGAGCCTGCAAAGCCTGTAGAATAATCTCAAGGATGTTTATTCCTATGTTGTTAAGTCCTACTTGGGGACTGGGTATTTGGGTTTATCCTTGTTGACCTGAATCACTTATTAATTCTTCCAGGCTGTGAAACATCATAAAATATAATTGTGAAGATGGTGATTTAGCCCCTTCTCTCTTGTCTCAAACAGATGCGGATGACCCCAGAACACATCCCCTGAGACAGACTTCTTCTCTGGGAAAAATGGGGGGTCATTAACTTATATGATATACTCAGCATATCATATTTTCTTTTTGAAAAAATGTTGGATTGGAAGTCAGAAGACTGTCCTCCTTCCTAGTAGATTACTGAATACATTCAAACTCTGTGTTTCTCTCTTGTCAGGTTCCTTCTTATTTTCTAGTGGACCAGATCCTCATTTGTGCCTTACAATCTATCCATACTAACCTATCTTTGGATCAATGAAAACACAATATTATTTCATGCTTCTCTTCTGTACACCTAAAGGGTCTTTTTCTCTCTTGTTTATCTTCTGAATCTTCACTTTTCCTCCAAGATTTTCTTCTGAAGTTTCTTCTTTGAAATTGTTTCAGTAACTCATCCTTATTCTCTTTTAATTCCAATATTCTTGCTCAGAGCTGCACACAGAAACTATTTCATAAATATCTTCAGAATGAATATAAGAAACCTTTGATTATAACCACTGTTTTTAATTAGTTAGGTTGTGGTTTTGAGCACGTTTCATTCTTTTGCTAGGAGTAAGTTTCTGCATCTGTAAAATGGGTATAACCTAGATGATCTCAAAGATTCCTTCTATAGTAGTCATTGGAATCATTAGGAATGTTCATGACTATTCTCATCCTTCACTCATCAGGCCTATGTTAGGCTGAAGTATAGCATGGTTGGGTGACTTTAGTGGAAATGACACATGTTCCTTGCCAATGTGAGACACTGCACCGCCCACTTCTTTCTTCTCCCTCCCTTCCTTATAATGACAGGAAGCAGGGGTTGAAATAAGACTGGGCACTATCATGGCCTGTGTTGGATAAATAACATGAGTGAGAAAAACTTCTTTCTCAGATTTCAGAGTTGTACCACAGTATAACATAGCCCTTCCTAAATTCAACCCTTACATTTCATGATTCTATTTTATTTAAGAGAAGGTACACACTTTGAATACAAGTTTAATCTCAGGTCATAAAAGTTATGGTTTCCAAAAATCCATTACATTAATATGTACTAAATAAGGGTTATTTCAAAACTATCAACAATACTTGAAGCATTAAAATGTGCTTCTATTTCATGTCAGTAAGTAATTACAATAAAATAAAAAGACTTAAAAATTAGTTTTATATAAACCATAAAGAGAAATGGGGTAGAATGGGAACTATTTTCCTCTTCTGCATTTAATTTATATTCAGAAAAGATGGTTTAGTTTCTATATTTTGGAAAACAGTGTTGCACATGGACTTAATTTTACTAAAAATGCAGTGTTTGTATATATCATTTTCCAAGTCATTCCTCTTTCCATGAAATGTGGCTAATTTCTCCCTTTTCTGCTATAATATATTTTCACAATTTCATGAGTTAAATGGTAATGTTTTTTAATATTAGAGAAAATTTTAAATATATTTTTCTAACATTAAAGCTATAACCAGAAAGTTAGACCAATGTCAAAACAATGCAAATAAATATTTTAAAACTTCAAGCATCCATATGTTTCTAATTAGAGAGACCAGTCATTTGAATAGACTGAACAATCAAAAGATGGCTGATATTTTTCAATTTTATTCAGAAAGTTTTAAAATAACAAACTGATTTAAAATTTATTTCAAATTTTATTTGAAAAAATACATTTTTTCTATGGGAAAATCCTGTAGTTGTTTATCAGTAAGTCACATCTTCACCATTGGTTATAAAGATTTTGCTTTTTCTAACTAGACTCTGTGTTGGCAGAGAAGGAAGTGACTATTAGTTTTTGATTTATATTACTTATCCAAAACACTTCAGATCTCCACTTTTCTTCATGATAACTAATAATAAAGCAGTCCTATTTCATACTGAAATCTGAATCATATTCCTTAATGATACACCTCGATTTTAAAGGCCCTGAGACAATTAAGAACAGATTTGTGATTTGACAAACTGAATTCAAACTCCTAGTGATCGGCCTACCAGCTGATATCCTTGAAGAATTACTAACCTCCTAGAAGCCTCTGATTCCATATTTACAAATGTAGGTACTGATTATTATTTCCTGCACACATTTGTTAGAAGAGGTAAATGGGATGGAACATTTAATTCCAGAACTACAATTTTCATAAAGCCATTTTGTGTTGCTCATTCTGTAGTTCCAGTGCCCACCATGTCTTACACAGAGGAGGCTTGTATAATGTTTGCAGAGTCCATGACTGAATAAATACTTTATGAATATGATGGACTGATGACTGAATACAGAACTTTACATAATACACAGTATACTGGATAAGTTCTATAAGTGATACCTACCACTTGTAGATGATTACTATTGCATGAAATGCTATCTACTTTTACCTTTATACTCACCCAAGATTTTGTGGTTTGGTTCTCTTAAGAAAATATTTTTACCAATTTTCATAATTTTGATAAACCAAATGTTACAGCCTAAGATCCTGGACTAGTATAAAGAAAATCCTTACATAGTTCTGCTGAAAAGTCATTCATTACATTCTTTTCAATATTTAATGTTAGTCCACAAAGATTATAATCATTTTTACTCTCAGGATTTAATTCACTTAAGATATGTTCTTTCTAATGCCTTTTTTTTTTTCCAATAGCCTTGGCTTTTTTTTTTTCCTTTCAAGTAGTCAACATATAGTACACCATTAGTTTTTTATGTAGTGTTCAATGATTCATTAGTTGTGTATAATACCCAGTGCTCATTACAACATGTGCCATCCTTAATACCCATCGCTTGGTTACCCCATCCCCACACCTCCCTATCCTTCTGGAACCCTCAGTTTGTTTTCTGGAGTCCAGATTCTCTCATGGTTTATCTCCCTCTCTGCTTTCTTCCCATTCAATTTTCCCTCCCTTCCTCTGTGGTTCTCCATACTATTCCTTATGTTCCACATAAGAGTGAAACTATATGATAACTGTCTCTCTCTGCTTACTTATTTCACTTAGCATAATCCCTTCAGTCAAGTCCATCTCAGTGCAAATGATAGGTATTCATCCTTTCTGATGGCTGAGTAATATTCCATTGTATATATGGACAACATCTTCTTTATCCACTCATCCATTAAAGGACATCTTTTCTCCCTCCACAGTTTGGCTATCGTGAGCATTGCTGGTATGAACATTGGGATGTGTGTGCCCCTTCTTTTCACTATATCTGTATCTTTAGGGCAAATATCTAGTAATGCAATTGCTGGCTTATAGGGTAGCTCTATTTTTAATGTCTTGAGGAACCTCCATACTGTTTTTCAGAGTGGTTGTACCAGCTTGTGTTCCCACCAGCAATGTAAGAGAGTTCCCCTTTCTCCTTATCCTCACCAACATTTGTTGTTTCCTGTCTTGTTAATTTTTGCCATTCTAAGTGATGTAAATACTAATGATTTGTATTTCTCTGATGGTTAGTGATGTTAAACATTTTTTTCATGTGTCCATTAGCCATTCGTATGTCTTCTTTGGAGAAGTGTCTTCTCCATTCTACTGTCTTTAATGAAAACATAAAGTCTGATAATTAGAATTTTTGTGTAAGATGTTTTAAGACACATATTATCCAGATTTCTTTTCTTCTTTCACTTTCCTAACACTTTACTAAATGCTCCTGAAATACATCTCCAAACACTCAGCACATGAACACATACACCGTCTCTCTATTTTTTTTTCTTTTAAAGATTTTACTTATTTATTTGACAGAGACACAGTGAGAGAGGGAACAGAAGCCGGGGGAGTGGGAGAAGCAAGCTTCCCACCGAGCAGGGAGCCAGATGCGGGACTCGAACCCAGGACCCTGGGATCATGACCTGAGCTGAAGGCACAGGCTTAACAGACTGAGCCACACAGGGACCCCTCTCTACCTATTCTTAAAACCATCTTTCTAGAGACTAGGGAAGAGTTTGACAAGATCGCACTATGGAAAATGCATCAGCATATAATCACATGGTTCTTCACCTCACGGTGTTGAACATTTCACTTGTGGACTGTAAAGACAACACTACTGAACATCACACCCTTCCTGGAGCTGAGCTCTTCAGTAGGCTGAGCTTCCTGACTCAGGAATTTTGCTATCCCTATGAAGCTCTGTGATGCACCAAGCAATTAAGGAGCAGAACCTTGAAATCCCTCCTGGTTCATGCTAAATGCGGCTAGCAGAGCAAAGGCAACTCTTGGGATGCAAGGCAAATCCAGAAACCCTTGGCTATGGTAAAATCCCTCCTAAATCCAAACGATTACTAAAACTATGCTCACAGATCTTGAAGGAAAGGAGAAAGGAATCAGACATCATACATATTGTCACATAGATATTTCCTCAAACAGTCCACACTTGTACACTATTATTTTATCATTTTATGCTATTCCTAGAGTATTTGCCAGTGTGGCAGTACCTGGGTATCTTTGTTTCACTACTAAACAGACAAACTCTCATCTTTTTTTAAAATAGAGCTAAGGCTCAGCTGGGATGCAACAGTTACTTTGAAATGAGTCCTATAAAGGATTTTTACAAGTTCTGTGAAGAAACACATTTACCTCTTGTAAATTAATGAGCAAAAATCTACAGCAACATACTGAAGAATTACAGGTAAGAAGAATAAAGGATCTCAGTTCATTCTAGTCCAGAATTTTCTTTAGGGAAAAGTATATAAATTGTTTTAACAGGTCCATACTTCTAAATTATTACAAACTTTATTGTTCTTGGTTACCTGGCCCAAAAGTACTAAAGTTGCTCTTCAGGATAGGGACAGAGTCTGGAGTCTGGCTGCCTGAAGCAGGAAAGCAGGGATGTTACACACATGTTTGCTAAAATTCTCTCAGAGTCATACCAAAACACATTCATGTAACATTTTGACTTTTATAACAAATGAGAGAATCTCTTTGTTTTTGGCTGACAGATATTTTACACTGCCCGCTGAACTGTCTGGTGCATAACAGTTGCTTCATGAATATTTATGAAGTAAATTATTATCTGGTAAATTGATAAAACAGGATATTAGGATTAATTTATAGTTATTCAATTTCCCAACAGTTTGTGAACAAGTTTAGAACACATCAGCTTCATGCTTTTTATTTTAATTATGGCGAATTTGATGTGCAGAGAATTGCAGTGTCAGCTACCTATCCTTAAAGGGCCTGGCATCAATATGGTCCCCAGGGATTTGGGGATGTTCTTCCAGAGAAACTGACCTACATGCAGAATTGTACAAAGAGCAAGACACAACACTGGTGAGGAATTTTACTCCAGCTCACATCATAAGTTTAAGTTGTTAAAATCTAGTTCTCTTGATACTCAGGTCCAGTTATTCTTTTAGTGCCAACTGTGGTCCAGTTTTTTTTAAAGATTTTATTAATTATCTGACAGAGAGAGAGATCACAAGTAGGCATAGAGGGAGGCAGAGAGAGAAGGGAAGCAGAGAGCCTGATGCGGGGCTTGATCCCAGGACCCTGAGATCATGACCTGAGCCGAAGGCAGTGGCTTAATCCACTGAGCCACCCAGGCGCCCCAATGTGGTCCAGTTTTGCAAAAAGAAATACCTCATGTAAAAAAAAAAAAAAAACCCACAGTATTCCCCCCCTTATCTGTGGGGGACACATTCCAAGACTCCCAGTGAATACCTGAAACAGTAGATAGGACTACACTGTATATCTATGTTCTTTCCTATAAATACATATCTATGATAAAATTTAATTTATAAATTAGGCACAAAGATTAACAACAATAACCAATAATGAAACAGAGTAATTAAACACTAACTAATAAAAGTTATAAAAATGTGATTTCTCTCTCTCTCTCTCCCAGAATATCTTGTTATACTATATTCACCCTTTTTCTTGTGGTGATGTGTGATGATAAAATGCCTGCATGATGACATGAAACAAGGTGAATGACATAAGCATTGTGACACAGCATTAAACTACTACTGACATTCTGACAATAAGTCAGAAGGAGGATCATCTGCTTCTAGACTGGTTGATCTTGAGTAACTGAAATCATGGAAAGCAAAACCATGGATAAGGGGGGACTATCATATCTCACAACTCTCTCCTGATCTTTGAACTTAGACCACAAATGCAGAACCAATCTGAGGTTTCCTTCTGCTCTAAGCAGTGTATCTTCCAATAGTTCCCTGTGTTTCCCCCTTAGCCACCCTCCCCTTGGTCCTTTCCCAGGCCACATTTTCAGTGCCAGTTCTTACTCCAGCTAGCAACTCAGTCAACAAACATTTAATGAGCATCTGGTCACATTGCACTAATTTGCAGTGCTCACAACCGTTCCTGTTCACACATTTGAGTTTGGGCAAACTGAATGAAGAAGTTTATAAAAGGCCAGGAAACTCTAAGCCACGCTTTCAACTAAAACAAATATGTTTGTATTTGTAGGATTAGATTTTGTTACCTCTTGGAAGAGAAGCAAGAATTTGAGAGTCATTTCTGCCAATCTTAATAGTCAATTTGCCTTATGCTGTAAATCCAGACTTCAAACATCAATACAGTACATTCTTCTACTCAAAAGGAAATAACTTAAATGATTTTTTTTAGCTGTATCTAAGATATACCTTTAAATTTAAACAGTTTGGGGGAAAAGAGGAAAGATGTTTTGCTTATTTACCAACTGTTTTATATCAAATGGAAGTTTGGGAAGTTGGTCTTTTATTTAATATGTGTTACCTGTTATTCTCATGAATGTGGAAAACTGGCCGCACCATAACAATACAAAAGTTTCAAATCTGACTTTTTGTTTTTAGCAAATGAATATGTATGAGAATTATTAATCCATAAAAAGAATAATTTTCTAAATATTTCAAACTAGATAAGTAGATTCTAGGAAGAGAAGTTAAAAATAATGTGGAATTGTACCAGTTTGCCAGTTTAATAGACATAACAAGATACAACTCATTTACAAAAACTTGCTATTATTATTCGAACAACACAAGGAATAAAAAGAAAGGAAGGAGATGGTTTCTACTTGTTTCTGTAGACTACAGGTAATATGTATTTGGGAGGAATAAAAATCCTACAGACTGATAAATAGAAAGCTCAGGACTAAAGGCCATTGAAAGCCAGTCATAACCCTGGAGTGTCTCCAAATAAATAAAACAAGGACCCAAAGGTAGATTCATCCACTTTATGTGAAAAAGATAAAAAGATTTAGCATGTGAATCTTCTATAAATATTCCCAAAATAGAGAGAAAATTTAAAATAATGCTACTGAAACATCTTTGTTTTACTCATGTTATTTAAATACATAATTCTATGTTGTGGTTCATCTGGGAATGTAATAAAACTATGAAAGATTTATTAAAGTGAATGGCAGCTAAATGCCTAATCTATTATAAAACAACAGCCAAGGAATCCTTGACTTTGATCTCTTGTCAACAATTCTCCCTCCAGAGAATATAATCTGATGCCACCTTAAAGGATCATGGAGTAATTTCTGACTTTTTTTTTTTTAATATTTTATTTATTTACTTGACAGACAGAGATCACAAGTAGGCAGAGAGAGAGGAGGAAGCAGGCTGTCCGCAGAGCAGAGAGCCCGATGCGGGGCTCGATCCCAGGACCCTGACCTGAGCCGAAGGCAGCGGCTTTAACCCACTGAGCCACCCAGGCGCCCCCTGACTTTTTTTTTTTAAACCTGCTCTTGACTCAAGTGCAGGAATTCTGGAATGAAGCATAGACCATTCCAAAACATTACATACTTGGTATCTTCCTGCATGCTTAGTGAGAATACATTGCCACCAAAATAACTGAAAATTAAAATCCTGACCCAGATTCCATGGGGTTTCATTATTTTAAAGTCTTTGGAAAACAGAGTGGTGTAAAATCAATAAACAAACCAAAACATGTGCAAGGAATATATGCAGATACACAGCTTAAGAAGTTGGTGCTCCTTGAGTGTCTAGGAAGAGTATAGATCTGAACCATCATAGTACCAAATCTCATCTATGTCATTTCATGTGTTTAATGCAACCTTCCTTTTCCATACTGGAAAATCACGGGTGATTTCCATATTGGAAAATCAGGAGTGGTCGTGTGTGTGTGTGTGTGTGTGTGTGTGTGTGTGTGTGTGTGCGTGTGTGCACTCTGTTGGATTTCATTTAAAATAATTACAGAAATTTAGAAACATAGAAGGCTAATACTGAGGTCTACCAGGGAGAAGATATCCTCTTTCTATGAAGAATCGTGAGGTAGAATAGTGTGATAGAGCAAACAGTGTTCCTCCAAAGATATCCATACCCTAATCCCTGAAACCTGTGAATAGGTCACTTAATGAGGCAAAAGGGAACTTTGTGCAGACATGATTGAGATAAGAATCTCAAGGAAGGAAGATTATTCTGGATTATTGAGTGAGCCCAGTTTGATCACAAGTCTTATAAGACTTATAAGGAGGATTCAGGAGGGTCAGTGTCAAAGAAGGAGATGTGACAATGATAGCAGAGTTAGAAAGAGATCTGAATATGCTATACTGCTGACTTCAAAGATGAAAGAAAGATCTACAAGTCAAGGAATCCAGGTTGCCTCTAGAACTGGAAAAGGTAAGAAATAGATTCTTCCCTAGAGCCTCGAAGGAGTACAGCCCTTGATTTTAATCCACTAAGACCTTTTTGAACTTCTGGACTCCAGAACTGGAAGAGAGTAAATTTGTGTTGTTTTAAGCTATTAGGTTTGTAGTTATTTGTTACAGCATCACAGGAAACTATGAGCATTGCATATTGAATAACAGCAGTTTCTGGAGTTATACTGATTTGAACCCACATAACTGTGTGACATTGATTAATTTAATTTTAATTGTTCTGTGTCTCAGTTTCTTTGTCTGTGGAATGGGAATGATGATAGTAACTACTTCATAGTGTTAAGGCAGGGACTAAATGAACTAATATATGTAAAACACTTAAAATATGAGCCTAGAATGAGAAAATCACTGTAAATGCATATAAACTATTATAAGAATTGGAGCAATATGTATATCTGGCAGCAAATTGGTACTATGTAGCTGCCACCTGTTCGGTTGGCGAATGAATTCCAACTTGGTCCATCAGCAAGGTGATTTCCTGTCTATAGTGTATGGAAATGCATTGTCTCCCAGTCTACTATCTTCCTGTTTTGTTGGAATGGTTCATGACCTATTTCCTGCCACAAAGCAGGGCAAAGTTTTTCAAATCATCCTGAGGCAAGAGTGCTATATTCAAGATTTGAAAATTAAATCAATAGAGAAAAAGTACAATAAAAGGCAAACTGAAATCAAATATAAAGTCGGAGGCACAGGAGATTGTCAAATTTGAGCAGCATTGAAAATATCAGATTTTCTCATTCAGTTGGGAAAACTGAATGGGAAGAAATCAGAGAGGGAGACAAACCATGAGAGACTCTAGACCCCAGGAACCAAACTGAGGGTTAAAGAAGGGAGGGGAAGAGGAGATGGGGTAACTGGGTGATGGGTATTAAGGAGGGCATGTGTGGTGATGAGCACTGGGTGTTATTTGCATCTAATGACTCAGTGAACACTACACATCAAAAAGTACATCAAAAACTAATGATGTACTATATGATGGCTAATTGAACATAATAATAAAAAAAAAGAAAAATAGAAATTGGATCAAAAAATCTTTAAAAAATAAAGTAAAGGAAAATGTTTATATATTTAAAAAAAAGAAAAGAAAATATCAGATTTTGTTGCTTGAACCAAGGTTGAAGAAGGAAAGTGACAGAGAAGTAGGGAAGGCATGGTAAAGACTGCAAGTACAGGAAAATCTATACAAATTTATCCAAGCCATGTTTTGTGGTTATGGAATTTTCCTAATATGCTTTTAGTCCAGAAGTCTTCCAGAAATCCAAGACTCTCTTTCCAATAGTCAACTGGTCATCTTCACATATCTCCTCCCTGTATTTCTTATCTTGCTTGATTAATTACACTAACATTCCATTCAGAACCTGGGAGATATCATCAACCTCTCCCTCATAACAAATGCCTAACCTGCCAAGTCTCATCAATCCACATGCCAAGTAAATCTCAACTGCCTTCTATCTCCACTCCCATAGTTTAAACCACAGTTTCTCATCAGCTTCCTAACTGGTCTCTCTATCTATATCTCAACACCTTTCAAAGAATCCTACACACTCTACCTGAGTTATCTTCATAAAAATAAAATTTGTTCATACCGCCTCTCTGCTTAAAATATCTTAATAGATCTTTACAACTGTAGGACTAAACCAACACTTCTTAGCGAGGACTTTAATATTCCAGTTGTGTCTACTTTTGCATCCTCATGGATCTCTGTCTGATAATTCTTAGGTGACTGTACTCTAAGTTATCGCTTGGTCTTACTCAAACACAATTCTCTCTCATCCTTTTACAGGATTGTATTTACTCTCCCTTTGCCTAAATGCTCCTCATCCATTATATATCTGACATATTCTTATTCATCTTTCAAATTTGGCTAAATGTTGCCACCTTTACAAATAGTATGAAGTCTTCCCTTATTACAAGATGTTTGCTACATGTATATGTGTGTTAATAGTTGGTATAAATCTTAGTAAGTATGCAAGAAATCAGTGTGCTAGAAATATACCTTACTTTTTGGTAACACTAATTTTATTTTCAGCACTCATTTTATCAATGCAGGAGAAAATTTTTTTTTAGTCAAGTTAGGCTCCTGTCTCTTTCCCTGGGGCTTGTGCAAGTTTTGAAAGACTCAAGTAATTCCAAGTACTTGGGGGGTGGTGAGTCACATTTTTAATTCTCCCATTCATGCATTGCTGTGTATAATCCTTAGTCATCAGACCATTCAGCCCAGCACTGAAATTCCTACTCTTGTGGCCCCTGCAAGTAAGTTTGTTATTTTCTATTAATATCATGCTTCCATGACATGTTAGGATCATAGAAATTGACCCTACAACTTCTATGGTTTCTGGGCTAGAGGGCAACTTCTCAAGACTCTAACCATAGACAAGAGGTACATGATCAATCTTTTTCTCCATTTCCACATCCCTTCCAATCTTTGTTCTTATAACATCTTTTCTATCTCTCTTCTCTCCCACTGGGAGAAATCATGGAAAAGAGAATAATTTTCCCTTCAAATCTTTATCTACATCTCAAATCTTCTCCATGCCTTCAAGGCCTTAAGCATCTGAACACGAAAGCTGGGAAGCAACTCAAATACTTTCTCTTTTTAAAATTGTTACTGTTTTGGTTGATATGCCTGTTCTGGTCACTGTGTTTCTACTTTGACACTCCCCTCATGGAAATGATGAAAACAGTGAAGTCTTCCTGTTGACATTCACAGGAAGGGAGAGAATAAATGCAGGTGGGAACCACAAAAGGAAACATAATTAATGCCTTTAAAATATTGTTCTACCTCACAACACAACTAAAATATGAAGCATCTTGGAACACTACATCAAAATCTGATGATGGATTGTATACAACACAATAAAAAGAAGAAAAAAAATAGGAAGCAATGACAAGTGACAGGGTCCAAATCCACTTATTTCTATCAAGGCTATTTCAGGCCAAATCATGAAGTAGAAGTTGGTCTCGGGATATCACTTCTCCTCCACCATCCCATCAACTCTTCTCTCATTTTGGTTTGCTTGTTTCCTCACAAATCCACCAAAATACGCTCCCAGGAATGGCTCATCAGCAGTTATTTACTACTAAGTATAAAAGCTGTAATAGGAAATTCACAATAGTTGATTTTTGCATGTTAATCTCATACACATTACAAAAGTTACATCCAGAAGCAAGGGAGATAGTTAATGAATATATACTCTGATCCTGAAGGAAAATATAAAACATTTTTATTTTGTCCATGATGCTCAAGAGGCCAGACCAGGAAGAAAACAGACATACATGAGATTACAACCACCACAGATTTTGTTGTCTGCTTGTAGGCAACCAGAAAACATAATTGCTAGCATTTCTTTCTTTGACTAACTTGTTATCTAGTTGTGCCAGGGGTCACTTTGGGTTCACTTACTCATCATAATTTGGAAGAATAATTTTGTAGGTCTTTTCTAACTGCCAAGCACCAGCTGCCTGGTTTGATTTACATGGTTACAAAGGATAATATCTTCTTTTATTATTATTCCTACATGAGTGTTTATGCATAAGGGATTTTTAATACTATCTTATTAACTTCATGTTAAATACATCAAAACATTAATTTTTAACTATATTGGGAATATTAAGCAAAAAATTACCAACTTTCATAAAAAATAATGTTTAGGGGAAAAGTGTCACTTTCATAGAAAAGAAACCAAATGTTATTATTAAAAATATATATGTATAAATATATTTCTAGTCTTTTATTAAAGTCTGTAAATATTAAATATTTTTAAATGGACAATTTCTATACATAATATGCACCAATGAAACACATATTTGAAAGTTTTAAATTGTCATTCCCAAATTTAGAAGCCAAGGGCAACTTTTTCGTTTCTGCATAAGGCCAAGAACAAAACCTTGAAATAGACCCAAACCATCTGAGGGTTTAAATATCCTTGTTTTTACAGCTGTGAATTCTAGAGGAGGCTACAGATAACTAACAGTTTACATTTTACAGATTTCACTGAAAGGGGAAAAACTGTTTTTCATGACAGAAAACTACTTTTGGTAAATATAAAAGGAAAGGAAACCAGAAGGTGCACTTCAGTGTTTAGCTAAAGGGGATATTTTATCTAGTTACAAAATTCTTTTTTACTCTTATCTGATTTTGACTTGAATGGCTCCCAATTCCATTTGCTTACTTTGTCTAGGCTTTATGATTTTCTTCCCTTAACTTATGGTTAAGGTAGTACGTCTGCTGAAAATTTTCAGAACTCCGTGGCTTAAGACAATTAAATATTCTCTTCCTTCAATCCATCATTTGTCTACCAAAATCTTCTCACTCCAAAAGAAAGCAACATATTATGGCTCTCATAGAGCTTCCACACTTAAGAAAAGTATTAAATTGCTGTTTGCCACCTTTAAGAGAAGAATTCAAATCCTTTCACCAAATAAATTACAAGGAAGTTCCATTCATTCAAAAGTCAAGTTACCTGTAATAAAAAGTTTGATTTATTCTTGGTAGTTTCCCTTCATTGTTTGACACTGACCAACAGGCAGAGATTATATTTACCACAGAGTGATGCAAAGTTACCAAAATACATGTACGTACTAGGCTCTTACTCAGTGTAATTCCCAAATTTGTGAAAGTCCATTATCTGGAAAACATTAGGAATACACATAGATAAGTAAATACTAGATCTAAATTTTCTTAAGAGTTGAGATTAGTTTTTTCAAAACAGTCTTTAGAGTTTTTTAGATGTGTTCTTGGTTTCATAAGATAGTTAATATTGGATTATAAAATTGGTTATTGTAATTTTTATTTTGGCAAATAATTCAAGAAGGAAATATTCAATTGGCTTACACTTTACATTACATATGTATATGCCTATTTACCTAGACCTATATCTGTACCTACATATGTATCTATGCATATATATATACAGAAAGATAAAGGAGCATTTGGTTTTTGTGTGATATAATATTTTGTCCACTAGATAGGTCTCACTTTCATATTTTTCAAAATAAGACACCTATTTTTCTGTATTCATTCCAGCTGACCTCAGAGAACTGCCTGTTGGAATTAAAAACAATACCAAACCAGTACTCTTCAAAAATGCCAAGATCCTGAACGATGAAAAAAAAGGAAAAGAAAAAAAAAACCCTGAGGAACTGTTCTAACTATAACTAAGAATAAATTAAATAACAATTAAATACAATGTGAAATCCTGGATCCAATCTTAGAACAGACAAAAAGACAGTGGAACAACTACTGAAACTAAATGTCTGTACTTCAGTTAATAGTATCATAGGGATACCAATTTCCTGAATTTGATCATTGTACCATGGTTATGTGAGGTGTGATTATAAATGGAAGGGAGATGAGGAATATGAAGGAACTCTACTATTTTTGCAAGTTTTTGTAAGTCTACAACTACTTAAGAAGTTTTGAAGAATCAATGTTATAGAGTTGAAGTGAATGATAAATTAAGAAAAAATATCTATCAAGTAAAAAAAGGCTCAAGAAATGAGATGCTAGAAAATGTTTAGGGTATATTTTTTAAATCCTGTAGAGCATGATCATTTTTTTATTAATTTAAGATGTAGCCACTGAAACAAAAATAATTAAACAAGGAAAACAAAGTAACATGGGTTTGCTTCACACAGCCCTTTCATCATATAATTTTATAGTATTGTAGTTTTTCTCTGTATTTTGAATTATTGCTCAGTTAATGCAGATACATAATTTTTTCCTGTCAGAAAATATATGTGGGCGCCTGGGTAGCTCAGTGGGCCAAAGCCTCTACCTTCGGCTCAGGTCATGACCCCAGGGTCCTGGGATCTAGCCCGTATTGGGCTCTCTGCTCAGCAGAGAGCCTTCTTCCCTTCCTTTCTCTCTGCCTGCCTCTCTGCCTCCGTGTGATCTCTGTCAAATAAATAAATAACATCTTAAAAAAAAAAGAAAATACATGTGAATGATATGTTTCTGAACTTGTGATTATCTGAAAATTAATTATTCTTGCATTTATAAGTAAATGGCTGTATCAATTTATAATTATCAGGTAAAAAACACATTTCCCTCAAACTTCTGAGGTTCCTTTATAGTTAGCTGTTTTATTTTTGGTGCCAAGAAACTTTTGGAATTCTATGTATACCATGGAGATTTAAAGTGTTACTAGTATATATCTAAGTATAGGTCTCTTCTTCTTATTTTCATTACTGTTATTACAAACATTACTTGAGACATATTAATAATTGATACTTTTAATCTCTAGATACAAGCTTTTTAAAAATTTATTTATTTATTTATTTATTTATTTATTTATTTGAAAGAGAGACAGAGAAAGAGCACACGCACATGCTCACACAAGAATGGAAGGAGAGGCAGAGGGAGAGAATCTTCATGCAGACCCCCCACTGAATGCAGGGCCCACTATGCATAAGATCACTATGCATAAGATCATGACCTAAGCTGAAACCAAAAGTTGGATGCTTACGACTGAGCCACCTAGGTGCCCCTCCAGATACATGCTTTTATTCATCATAGAGAAGTTTCATTCCATATAATATTTGGTTGCTTATGTTATATGTGCCCTGGCTTATTCTTTAAAAATATTTATATGTTGGACCATGTTCTCTATCCTTCATATCTAGTAATACATGACCCTTTCCTTTTTTTCCTTTTCTTCCTCTCTCCCTCCCTTCCTTCTTTGCTTCCTTCTCTGCCTCCCTCCCCCATTTGCTATTCTTTCTAAATTTTGGATACTTTCATACTTTTTCTCTCCTTATTGTTGCTTTGGATTGTTTAGATTCTTTGACTGCATTCGATGTATATTTAAATTTGGCTATTACATTTTGACTATTGTGTTACTTTTCAGCTGTGGTTGGGCACATCACAACTGGTTTTCCCTAAGGAATATCATAAAAGTTTCTGACATTTGTCAAACGTATGTATTTCCTATCTTGCTTTAAATTTCATCTTCATCAGTAATATTTTCTAAATTCTTTTTAAAATTGCAACTCTTTGTATGTAACATAGATACTTTAAAGGAGATATCGAGAAACTCCAAAGCTATCAGAAATTAGCAAAGATGGACAGAAGTTTCAAACTATGCCACATAAAAATGAATAAAAGTATGAAAGATTAAGAAAAAAAGATAAGAATCCCTTCAGTATCCTATGTTGCAACATACATGGGTGAGGAAAAACTGTGTAGAACTTACACATGCATAATGAGTACAAATAAAATTGAGGAAATCTAAATAAAATCAAGAGATGGTTACAAGTGCCAATATTTTGACTGTAATATTATACTAAAGTTTTGTAAAACATTACCATTGGGAAAAATATAAAAAGCATATCATAATATTTCATATAATTTCATGTGAATCTATAATTAACTCACTTTAAAAAATGTGAAAGCAAAAGAAAGATATCCCCCAATTTTTAAAGAAAGAGAGAGCCAGGGCAAAGAGTCTGAAATTAAAAGGAAATAAGTTTTATTTTTTGTGGTTCCTAAAAAATCAGGGATTTTTTTTTTCTATATAAACATTTTAGGCTTTGTGATCCACAAGTTATCTGTTGCAACTACTCATCCCCGCCTTGTTTCATGAAAGCAGCCATAGTAAATAAATATGTCTATGTCCCAATAAAACTTTACTTATAGACACATAAATCTGAATTTTATATAATTGCCATGAGTCATTAAATATTATTCTTCCTTTGATTTTTCTCAATCATTTAAAAAGATAATTGGTACTCTTAAAACTATAAGATGGTGATGAAAGAAATTAAAGATGACATAAATAAACAGAAAGATATATCATGTTCATGGATTGGAAGAATGAATATTGTTAAATTGTTCATACTACCCAACACAATCTACAGATTCAGCGCAAGCTCTATCAAAATACTGATAGTATTTTTTCATAGAGCCAGAATAAAAAAATCCCAGAATTTGTGTGGAACTACCAAAGACCCTATATAGCCAAAGCAATCTTGAGAAAGAATAACAAAGCAGAGGTATCACAGTACCATATTTCAAACTCTACTACAAAGCTATAGCAATCAAAACAATGTGGCACTGGCACAAAAATAGACTAATCACTGGAACCAGAAAAGAAAGTTCAGAAATAAAGCCACACTTACAAGGTCAAGTAATCTACAACAAAGGAGGCAAGAATATACAATGAGGAAGAGACAGTATCTTCAATAAATGGTGCTGGGAAAACTGGACACCTACCTGCAAAGGAACAAAACTACACCACATTCTTACACCATACAAATAAATAAATAGATAGACAGATAAGCTGACAATGTGTTAAAACCTAAAAGAAAGCCCTTAAGCCATGAAATCCTTAAAAGAAAACATAAGCAATAAACTCATGGACATCATCAACCATAGCAACATTTTTCCGGATATGTCTCCTCAGGCAAGGAAAACAAAAGCAAAAATAAACAATTGGGACTACATCAAAATAAAAAGCTTTCTGCATAAAGGAACCATCAACAAAATAAAAAGAAAACCTACTGAATGGTAAAAGATATTTGCAGATGACATATTCAATAAAGGGCTAACTATCTAAACAAGAAAAGTAACTCATAAAACTTAACACCAAAAACACAAATAATTTGATTTAAAAATGGGCAGATGACTTGAATAGACATTTTTCTAAAGAAGATATACAGAAGACTAAAAGGCACATGAAAAGATGTTCAACATCACTAATCATAAGGAAAATGCAAATCAAAACCACTTCACAACAATCAGAATGGATATTATCAAAAATAAAAAAGATAAAAAATAACAAGTATTAGCAAGAATGTGGAGAAGAGAACTCTTATGCATTGCTGGTGGGAATGTAAATTGGTACAATCATAGAAAACAGTATGTAGATTCCTCAAAAATTAAAAATAGAAATACCATATGACCTAGCAATTCCACTTCTAAGTATTTATGAAGAGAAAATGAAAACACTAATTTGGAGAGACATATGTTCACCTATGTTTATTGCAGCATTATTTACAATAGCCAAGATATAAAAGCAAATTGTGTCCATCAGTAGATAAACGGATAAAGATTATGTGGTATATATAAACAATGGAATATTACTCAGCCATAAAAAAAGAATAAAATCTTGCCTTTTGTGACAACATGGATGAAGTAGAAAGTATCATGCCAAGTGAAATAGGTCAGAGAAAAACAAATAACATATAATTTCATTTACATGTGGAATCAAAAATAAATAAATAAATAATAAATAAATAACAACAAAACAGAAACAGAGTCATAAATACAAAGAAGAAATCGGTTGTTGCCAGATGGAAGGGGTGAAGGGGGTGCAGACAGGGTTGGCAAAATAGGTGAAGGGAACTGAGAGATACAAACTTCCAGCATAAAATAAATAAGTCATGGAGATGAAAATGTATAGACTATAGTTAATAAAACTGTAATACCATTGTATGGTGACAGATGATAACTACATTTACCATGGTGAGCATTTTGAAATATTTATAATTGTTGAATCACTATGTTGTACACCTGAAACTAATAAAATACTGAGTGTCAACTATTCTTTTAATTAAAAAAAAATTTTAATTATGCTAGAAGGAAGGTGAGGTTGAAGGTGGGAAATGAGTGCTTAGTATGTAAAGATAATTCGTCAACATCAAAGAAATAATCACATTCATTGAAAACTTATAATTATATGTGGTAAATTCTATTTTAATGAAATAATCCATTCTATGTTTAAGAGTAAACTTTTAAAAATCTTTATTCAATTCTAATTTAGTTACTCTGAAAAAAAGAAAAAAAAACCTAGAAAGACAGTTATCCTAAATTAAAAATCATTAAATACAAAACTCACTGCCATTACCAATAAAAAGCTTAAAATTAAAAAATGATAATAATTAGTTAAAACAAAACTAATATCTATTCTTAGCTTGTGTGTTACAGGAAAACAAGCCACAGAGCAGAATTTGGCCCAAAGACTATAGTTTACTGACTCTTGCTATAGAGAAACAGATATGGCTAAAAACCGGAGATGTGTATAAACAGAATTGAAGCTAAATGCTCTTGGTTAATAGAGAAAATCTTTACAAAATAGATGCAAGATTGAAATTTGTAATCCAAGATGACTTCCAGTTGGAAAAGTCTGTGATTTTTGTCTTGTTGTATCCTGAAATATGGGAAGGTAATTCAAGGTGATAAAAGGAGATTTTATTACATATTTAAAAGGATATTTTTTTTAATTTACCTCAAAATATTGACTATATTTTCCAGGAGCTTAAACAAATACATTGCTCTTACATTTCCTGAACCCAAAAGCTACCTCCAAAGCCTGAATTATCTTTACTTTCTGATTCATATCTAATATTCTGGAAACTTCTTTAGTAAGTTTACTTAAATTTAATAGTGGAAGCCACAATTTTGCAAAGGATTTCCTAAGTGTTCAATAATAGGTAACTATCCTTGCTGTTATTGTTATTATTTTCAATTTTTTTCACAAAAAAAGAACACCTTGCCATGCCACAAAGAAAAAGAGAGGACAATTCAGAGGACACCCATGTAAATTCACTCCATGGAGGTATCATTGTATCAATGCAGAAATACTTGATTTCAAATTCTAGGAAGGTTATTTTCTCCGCATTGGCATATACCTGAAATTCACCAGTGACAGCTTTGGCTCTGTTTGAAGGTTTCGGGCTCTGTGTAAATGCCCGGCCTTTGGAAGGGCCACCAGAATAAACTGCGTGAGTGGGGGCTGACTCAGGTTTTCTGAGACCTGAAATTTTTTACTTAATCATTTATTTGTTGTTTAATTCTAAAACCTTAACATTAAAAAAAAGGAGGATCTTTCTTTACTTTCTACTATTAAAATTCAATGATATTTGACAGAAAAGTAAATGGCATTTGGGGAAGGGAAGTAAATGTCATTCACCTTTTAAAAGCATGAGATATGCAGCAAGTAACTGAAACTACTACATTCCAGAGGGTAAAACAAATTATTCTATCTTTCTGCCTATCTGTGCAAACATTCAATAAAGAAATATTGAGTCATGAGCATGGTGCTGTATTGAAATACCATGGAGAGCTGTTTTTGAAAATCTATTCTTCAGGCCTGTATCAATGAGTCATTAAAATTATTATGAGTAATATTCTCACCAAGTAGATATTCAGAGTTCAACTCTAAGGCTTGTCCAGAGGGTAGAAATGAATATCTGAATATAAGAGCTAAATGGATCTTTTGGAGTCATTTAATAGAAAATTCTCATTTTATTGATTAGGGAACCTCATAACAGAGAGGTCATTTGTCCAAGATCACACAAAGGTCATAACAAATCTGGTCTTTCATTATCTCATTGCTGCTTCTTCTGCTCTACCACCCTATTCCTTCCCCTTAGCCTGGGTTTAAATAGAGATCTAGAGGTTTCTAGATGATGGTTTTAGCTGGTCTAATACTGTTAGCACTTTTTTTTTTTCCAACCATGCTGTGAGTAGAAAATTACTTACACTCCAGTTTCGAGTGAGTCAAACACAATTTTGGCAGTATCTTTCTCTTTTTTCCAAGTCTTTCTGATTGTTATATGCTGTTGCGGTAAAGCCTGAATTGGCAGTGGTGAAGTGAGGACCCTGAATAAAAGATTGGATCTTTGACCTCTCTGAGTCAGCTGAAAGGACTAGATAAAAAGTCTCCAGGGATGCTCCAAATAGAATAGGGTGCAGAGCTCTTTCCCACCATTGAGAAGGGTACAATATTCAAGGACTCTAGGACTGCTTACCTTTGCTCCAGGATTCTACATAGATAGTGCAGAAGGAGATATGGTAGGAAAAACAGAGACAGAAGAGATTAAGCTGACTTCCCTGAGCCCAGGAAGACATGTGCTGCTCTTGTTCTAAATGCAAAGCTGTAAATCAACCTTTTCAAGACCAATGTTGTTTGAATTGATATTCACTGAAAGTGACCCAAGAGTTTCAGAAATATTACAACCACAAGGTTGCTAAGCATCCCTCTAATGTACACAAAGCAAGAATAAAGACTTTTAACACAAGCCAAGACTATTCAAATAGAAGGATCTCAAATGATCCTGAAAGCAACGTGACCTGAATGTTTCCAGACCCTAATAGGGATGGGTTCTGCCATTGTTGGCTTACAAATCAAAGTGTTATGCAATGGTCTTCCAAGATGCAAAAACAATTTCATTTATTTTTCTTCTAATTCCATCTGTAAATACATATAATTTTCCATTTATTGGATTATTACAGAAAGTTTGATAAATAAAGGCAAAGAGTTTTGCATAAAGGGTTAATTAATAGTAATATTTTCTACTCTATTAAAATACCTTACTGTATTACTTCTAGGTTAAATTTGTATTTACTGTGGTACATTCAGTGGCATCCAGCAAAGCAGACATTTCACTAGCAAAATGCAAATGAAGCAAACATTTTTGTTAAATACTTTTTAAATGCAGCTTTTTGTTTGTTTTTAAGCAAATCTTTTGGGTTATTAGCCATCATATTTCCATATGGAATGTCTGTATATTTAAAATGAAGGCACAGTAAAAACTAGTTATCTTTAATTTCAAAAGGGAAAAAATTCAGATGAAAGTATTATCACTTCTTATTTTAAACCAAATCTTCATCATGACCCCTGGATATACTAAGCTTCAACTAAATATTTTTCAAGACTTTAAAATGTCTAAAGAGGAATTGAAGTCACAGTTTCCTTCTAAATAACTTTTCAGTTTCACCAACGCTTCTATCACTCTACCGAATTTATGCTAAAAAATCACCAGTTAACCACAATTTTGTCAATTCTAATGGACCTTCCTAGTGACTCACTTTAAAAGTAACATCCATGAACTTCCCATATAGTTGGTTCTCCTTCCTTGAAACTCTCATACCTTGGCTTAAGTGACACTAAATCCTCCTGGCTTTTCTCTTTTCTTCCTTTGGCCACTGTACCACAATTGTTCTGCTTCTCTTCTATGCAATGTTTAATGTTGGAGTTACTCAGGACTCGTTTTTATGCCCTCTTTTGTTCTCACCATAAATTCTTATCTCCAGTTAACTTTCAGCCTTCAGTTCCATTTTAACATGGAAGGATAGTCCCTACCATCCCTTCCTGCAAACATTTTGGTGGGAATAGAGTATAGTAAAATTTAGTAAAAGAGACAAGAGAACTTATTAGATCCATAATGGCATGGGGGTGAAGAAACATAAAGACCTAAATGTTCTCTTATAGATAAGACAGAAAGATTATGCCATTATGATATTGTTGCCAGGATTTACCTTCTTTATTTTATTTTATTTTTTATTTTTTTATTTTTTTTTACTTCAAGGACCACAGACAACTGGACCCTGGAGAAGAGGCCAGAGATTTAGAAAGACCAGGTGAAATGTGAGGGACAAGAGAAAATGGAGAGAGACCATATGTGTTCATGAATAGCTAATGGAAAGGCTGTTCTTTATTTGCTGTTTTTTTCCCGGTGATTGACTACATGTGCACAATTCCAGATGTTAAAGGCATTATTAATGAGTTACACCAGTGCCCAGGACTCCTGGTTATCTCTAGCCTAAATTTTTCCTTTGAGTTTCAGAACCTTATACTGAGTCATTACTCAAGATGTTCATGTCAACTTCAGCTAGGGTTTTATGAAAAAATGTATGCTTCTTTAGCTCTTTTTCTCCTGGTGATGTTTATCACAGTTGCTCATGAAAAAACATAAAAGCTAAACTTGGCACTTCAATATTACTCATTCTCCTTATCAGATCCATCCATTCTCTTCCATCTCTGCTATCACTATCCTAGTCCAAGCCACCAGGATCTCCTTCTTGGGTTATTTCAATAGCCAAACAGTTGGTATTTCAATAGCAACAAACTATTGTTGCTGTTTTTATTTCCCACAAAGTTATATATGTATGCATAAACTCTACCTGAATCAAATAGCCAGAGTTCTACATACAAGGCTTTCAGCATACACACACACACACACACACACACACACACACACACACACAAACACACATGGGATCCTCACATCTTCCTCCTCATTTCCCATCTCCAATCATTTTTAATTCTATTAGCCAATTCTTTTGACATTTACCTCTAGAACTCTACAAAATAAACATATGTTGTCACTTCATGATTCAAAGTAAAACATTAATTTCTTGTATAACATTTTATATTTCCTGGACTTTATAATTGCCTAGGTGGGTTTTTGTCAATATTTGCTTACTTTTCTATTTATTCTAAACTCTTTGCCAGTTGTTGTCTGTATAAGAAGTTGTTCAATTATCAGATATTCTTTCCACTTCTGTTTTTTGGAGCATTTCTCACAGCCTGTTGACTTGCTCTGGACTGATTTGCGGGCTTCCATGCCTGGTTTTCATCTCCTTTCAAAATCCCCCTGGGGATTCCTTTCACCTTCCTTCTGTGTTTTCTATTTTTTTCTATTCCATGGCTTTCTAAGTCTTGGTTTAATCCATTGTTTTAGTAGAGCACCATCTGTAGTACCCTCCTTAGAAATCCTGACTAGAAAGTAAGTTTCTACATCTTTCATGTCTCAATAAGTTTTGTTTTACTCTAGGAATTTGTCAGACTATAGTATCATAGATCAAAACGGTTGTCCTTCAGAATTGAAAGCACTGTACCATTGTCCACCAAGTATCCAGGGTTGTTATGAGAACTCTATTTTGATGCCAGTATTATATACATGTGCCTTTTTTCACTGTTTTGTTTTTTTTGTTGTTGTTGTTGTTTAGTTTTTGTTTTCTATTCTCTGTGGAAGTTTGTAGGTTCTTAATCTTGTCCTTCTGAAATTTCATGATGGTATAATTTGGAAGCAACTAGTGGGATTTGCAGTATAAAAATTTATGTTCTTCTGCCTTTGGGAGCTCTTAATTTTTTCTATTTATGATTTTCTTCCTTTATTTTCCCTCTTCTTTCTGTCTGGAATGCCAATAATTCAGATACTAGCCTTCATGAGTTTATCTTCTAATTTTATAACATTACGTTATTCTTAATTTTTGCTTTATTATCTGCAATATATACCCTAAATAATCTTCCAACTATGACGTTGAGTTTTTTGTTTCTGCTATGCTTTTACTATCACAAGTTCTTTTGTTTTCTGTATTCTGAATATTTATGTTATTCTTTAATAGTACCCTGTTCTTGTTTCATGTTTATGTATATTCCTCATTTCCCAAGTTTAAATTATGTAAAATAATAATGTTTAAATTATCTTCTATTTTTTTATTTTTTAGAACTCATTTTTATTTTTCAAATTTATTTTTTAATAATTCTTCTCTTTTTATTTTTATTTTCATTCCAGTATAATTAACACACAGTGTTATGATAGTTTCAGGTGTATAATAGAGTGATTCAACAATTCTGTACATTACTCAGTGCTCATCATTAAGTGTATTCTTAATCCCCTTCACATATTTCACCCATCTCTCTTCCTCTCCTCTGGCAATCACCAGTTTGTTCTCTATATTTAAGAGTCTGTTGTTTCATTTCTTTTTTCTCTGTTCGTTTTTATTCTTAAATTCCACTTATGAGTCAAATTATATGGTATTTGTCTTTCCCTGAATGATTTACTTCACTTAGCATTATATCCTCTAGGCCCATCCATACTGTTGTAAATAGCAACATTTCATTCTTTTTTTATGGATGAGTCATATTCCATGGTACATATATGCCACATCTTCCTTATCCATTTATCTAATGATGGACACAATTTGCTTTTATATCTTGGCTACTATAAATAATGCTGCGATAAATATGTGGATGCATATATCTTTTGAATTAGTGTAATCATATTCTTTGGGTAAATACCCAATGGTGGATCACATGGTAATTCTATTTCTATTTTTTTGAGGAACTTTCATCCTGTTTTCTATCATGGCTGCACCAGTTTGCATTCCTAACAACAGTGCATGAGAGTTCCTTTTTCTTCAGATCTTTGCCAATACATTGTTTATTCTGTTTTTTATTTTAGCATTTTGGCAGGTATGAGGTAATGATTGTGGATTTGCATTTCCCTCATGATGAGTTATGTTGAGCATCTTTTCACATGTCTGCTAGCCATCTGTATGTCTCCTTTGGAAAAATATCTATGCAGATCCTCTGCCTATTTTTAATCGGATTATTTGCTTTTTGGGTCTTGAGTTGTATATATCAGCCCTTTATATATTTTGGATATTAACCCTTTATAAAATGTGTCATTTGTAAATACCTTTTTTCATTCAGTAGGTTGCCTTTTAGTTTTGTTGACTGTTTCCTTCACTCTGAAGGTTTTTATTTTGTTATAGTCCCAGCAGTTCATTTTTGCTGTTGTTTCCATTGCCTTTGGAGACAGAGCTAATGTCAGAGAATTACTATCTTTGTTCTCCTCTAGGATTTTGATGGCTTCAGGTCTTACATTTAGGTCTTTAATCCATTTTGATTTTATTTTTGTGTATGGTGTAAGAAAGTGGCCTAGTTTCATTCTTTCACATGTTGATAGCCTGTTTTCTCAACAGCCACTTGTTGAAGAGACAACAATAGCTTTTCCCACCAGCTATTCTTTCCTGCTTTGTCAAAGCTTAATTGACCATATAATTGGGAGTTTATTTTTGGACTCTAAAATAAAAATCTTTTTGGATTCTATTCCATTGATCAATGTGTCTGCTTTTGTGCCATTGCCATACTGTCTTGATTACTATAGCTACATAGTATCCTTCAAAATCTGGGATTGTGATACCTCCAGTTTTCCTATTTGGGGTCTTTTGTGGTTCCATACAAATTTTAGGATCATTTGTTCTAGTTCTGTGAAAAATGCTTTTGGTATTCTGTTAGAGATTGCATTAAAACTGTAGATTTGGGTAGTATGGACATCTTAACAATATTTGTCTTCTAATCCATACATATGGAATATCTTTCCATTTGTTTGTGTCATCTTCAATCTCTTTCATCAATATCTTATAGTTTTCAGAATACAATCTTTAACATCCTTGTTTACATTTATACCTTAACATACCTTAGTATGTTATTATTTTGGTACAAATGTAAATGGGATTTTTTTTTAATTTCCCTTTCTGCTACTTCATTATTAGTATATAGAAATGCAACAGACTTCTGTATATTTATTTTATATCCTATGACTTTATAAAATTCATTTATTAGTTCTAGAAGTTTTTTGGTAGAGTGATTATAGCTTTTATTTAGTTTTATTTTCTCTGCATAATTTTTTCTCTAAGTTATTCTTTTAATTATTTGTTTATTTTAGTTTCTTTTTCAAGTGAAGAGGTTTTCCTTTTCTGGTAACCTGTCTGGTAATCCTTAACTGATAGCTCATATTTAATGGTGGGAAATTAAAACTCAATGGTATTGTCTCTGAAGGTGTGGATAGGATCTTGTCAATGTGGGCTCAGTAGAGACACATATGAACACGCCACACCTTTGGGAACCTCCCAGTCATTATTTTTAGGTCTTTCCTATGGGTCATGTCAGAATGTTCAGGGACACTTTCCCTTATTCAGTGTTTTGCTAGTAGAAGTCTGGCTAACAGATTTCTTAAACCCAAGTTGAAAAACTGAGGATTTCAATATCTACTTTTTTTAGTTTTATTACTTTTTTTTTTAGTACAGACTCCTATCCTCTCCATCCCAACTTTGCAACTATACATTGTATTTCCCAGTATAGAGATTTGATGTCTACTTCTCCAGAAACCATTAACTTCTATTCTTGTGTTCTTATGGGAAGCAATATGGAGATCTAACAGTAAATAGCTTCCAACCCATTCACCTGAATTTATTCCCTCATTCTTTGTCCTTACTTTCGTGAGAACTGGATAGAGTGATTCTTGAGACACTAGGAAACTCGATGGAAAACATCTGCTCAGTTCCTATCTCTACTGCAAGTTTTTCTTCCCCCATTTTTCTTAGAGAAACCTCCCTGATCTCACAAAACGAATTTTATCTCCCTACATATACTTACCAAAGTTCTCTACCTCTTCTGAATACTGATTGCAATTGCAATTACATTTATTTGGATAATCACTTTTAACCTCTTTCTGCCATCCTAGGTTGTAAGCAACTTGAGAGCAGTCCATGATTGTCTGGTTTTCAGTTCTAATGCAGTTCTTGGCTTATTTTCTAGTACATGATAAGTACACAATTACTTATTTTTTAAATGAGTGAATGAATCCAAGGAATAAGAGAACTAAGATAAACATCATGAAAATCCTCAGTACATGACTATGGCCTATAATACTTTTAATTGGTATGCTAAATTATGAAACTATTCCGAAGTACTATATATTTGTATTATGCTAGGTCTGTTCAGCCACTTCAAACTTAGAATCAACTGCTAGTTGATTCAGTTTCAAAATAAATGAACTAATTTTTTTCTGATAATTTTATGAAGTTATATGGCTCCAGGAATAATTTTAAGGATATTAAAAATAAATGCACATATATATTAGGTAGTGCTAAAAAATATGAAGAAAAGTAAAGAAGAGAAGGAAGAATAGGGAGCAACAGGAAGGATCTTTTAGAGAAGAAAGACAGAGAAGAATTTTATGCTAAGTTCACATTTTAGCAGAAATTGGGATGAAATTTCAAATCAAGTCATGAAGATACTGGGTTGTTCTTAACTCTCTGTCTCTCTTTCACACACACACATCATTTATCAGAATAAATATTAACTTTCAGTGGGATTACAGTCATATAATGAGAAAAATATTTTCCTACTTTGCAATTATGGGAAATATTTTCCATAATATTCATTGTGTTTTTCTTGGCATAGATTCAGTTCTTATCATTACTATAGTTAGCATTTTTTAGTTATTTTCCTTTATCCACAGCATCCACACTGTGGTCTTTCAAGCCTGTTAGGAATAATATAGGATTCATACTGGGCCACACACCCACTGTTATAGTAAAAGAGAAAAAACTTTGAGATAACTGTTGTAATAGAATCACAGCTAAATTCTTTACCAGTAGTACTCACACCCTTAGTTATTCACTAAGTGGAATGATAGTTTTGTCTTATTTTTTCAATCATATAAATATAGGTGACCCCAAAAAAGCTTGCTAATAAGGGTTTCCAAGGAATCATTCCCTTGGAGATTTATAATTTAGGGTGATTCAAAACTGAGAAACATATTTCTACCACTCATCTTTCTTTTCTGTTATTTCCTACAAACCTCCAGTGGTCCTGGCATCTAATTCTGTATGACTATTTGGATACATAACATGCAGAAAACAAGGTTTATTTCCACATACATATTCTTCACTCCCAAACTAAAAATCTTGAAATGGAGAAAATGAAAGACACAGGAAGAATTTAGAAACCTAAGCAACATTTTAAATGTCATCTACAATGTGAACACCAGGCTTCCACAAAATGATCAACATCAGCACTTCATCACATCTAAATCTCAACTTTAATATACAATACATATCATATTCTGTTTCCTATATTATGAACTTTTAGTTATATGTACATGGTCATTTCTCCTATTATTAACTACCCTGCATCATTCTATCCAAATACAAATCCATTCATTGCCCTATAGAAATAGTTAATGTCAGTTTAGAATTTATTAAACTGTTATAAGTATGATGATGATGATTGATAGATGAGAGGGATTTTTATATTTAAACTCATTTAAATATCACATCAACTCTTGTAAAGTAAGGATTATTTTACCCCCATTTTGCAGACGAGAAGGAAACTAAGATATGGAGATGGTAAGCGATTTACCCAAAGTTACAGAGCTAGTAAGTGGCAAACACTTTATTCAAACCCAAATACTTTTAAGCCAGAATCATGTTATGGAACTTTGATCTTTATACTGTACTGTCACAATCTTCCCCTCACTCTTCTCTCTAGTGTCTCTCACCATCCTATTTTTTATCAGTCAAGCCAGCTGAAAAACAATTTTTGTGATTCAATTCTCTATCTGTCGTAAGAAAGCCCTCAACAAAAACCTTGTCCTTTTGTCCTAAGCCTATCCCTCTAGATATCAATGATTCTACCATTTATGGATATTAAGCATAAGCTTCTATAGATACCATATTAATAGTGAAATAAATATTGACCAACAAGAAAATTTCATACAAAAATAATTGACTCAACATATCCTTTTCCTTTTTAACATTATTTTTCATTACATATTCATAATAAAATCAGAAAATAACTCCACTTTCCAACAATGTGCTTAGTATTTGCTCAGCCAGATACTGAGGTAAAGAGCTTGTCATACAGTCTCTTTTTTCTAATTCTATATAATAATCATAATAGGAAATTATTAAGCCAGGACTGAAAGAGATAATTTTAGAGGACTTCATTATAAACTCACCAGATATTATACTGACTGTCCAAGTCTTAGAAAGGGAAAAAGTTATTTTAAAGTGAAGGAATATGTTATAGAACATTATACTTAAGCCAAGAAGTTTGGTTCTAATCCCAGCTCTATTTCTAACTTGTATTAACATGGGTAAAATTATTTACTTTGTCCATCTATTAAGTGGGAATGTTGAATTATATGGTCATAGAGGTTCATTTCTTTTTTTTAATGATTTTTTAAAGATTTTATTTATTTATTTGACAGACAGAGATCATAGGTAGGCAGAGAGGCAGGCAGAGAGAGATAAAGGGAAGCAGGCTCCCTGCTGAGCAGAGAGCCCCATGGAGGGCTCAATCCCAGGACCTTGGGATCATGACCTGAGCTCAGGGCAGAGGCTTAACCCACTGAGCCACCCAGGTGCCCCTAGAGGTTCATTTTTATGCTAAAATTCTATTTCCATGCTACTACAAAACAAAGGAAATGGCAAGTTAATAGAGACAGCCTCTTCCAGAATTATCTAAAATCAAGCAATTTTGACTTACCCTTCAACAACAACAACAACAAAAAAAAAAAAAAAGGAAGGAAGGAAGAACAAAACAAAGAAAGAAAACAATAGGATATTTATTCAAATGCTTTGATAATGATGATATGGTTCAGCTATCCATCTGACTCCCAGCAAATTTCCAGCACCCATCTTTGACTGTATGGCCTTGCTTCATTCTTATCCTTTTATCTTATAAAATATACACATAAGTAGATATTCTTTCAGAAATAATGTCTTCTCTTTCTAAAGAATATGGATGGGCAAATCTCATCTAACTTCCTCATCTTGCCCAATTACTGTTACAGTTATTAACACATTGTTGATAAAATGGCACTTGGCCACTAACTAGCCATCCTTTTAAGTATCCCAGTTTTTTCTAGATTAGTCATTCTCAACTTTCCCTGTACACTGAAATCATCTGGGGAAGCTTTTAAGACTACTAATGTCTGGATCCCACCCCCAGAGATTCTGATTTAATAAGCCTGGCATGAAGTCTGAAGATTGGGATTTCTTAAAAGCTCCCCAGGTGATTCTAATGAGTAACCAAAAGAATTTTTCTGAGTCCTGAAAATGTTTTGAAGGAATCCAAACTCTGGATCATTGAAAATGCTGTGCTCACCTTTCTATAACAGTCTCTATCTCACTCCTGACACATGATGAGTTAAATCATACCATTGATCTGTGGATATAAGGAAATATTGCTATTTTAAATGAAAAAGATTGCAGACTTTTCTATATGTGGGAGCCTGCATAAATTCTCTTAGGTAGAAAATGTCTTCTCTCCTTTGAAAAAAAGATACATATTTGTTTCATTGTGAAAGGCAAGACATAGGGCAGAGTTTAAATGAGAAAACATAGCTGCCGTAGAGAAATTATTTTAAGATAAAATTTCGCTTTGAACAGGTAACAAGCAGGAATTTTTTATGTGTTTGGTAGGGGGCTTGGTTTGCTGTTTTGTTTTTATTTTACAGTTTTGCTGGGGATGGGGACTACATTAGATGGAGAAGAAAAGGAGCAGTCAGGGATAGAGAGTACAGAGGAATAAACAGGAAAAACAAAAATAAAAACACTGTAAAGAGAGAACAGGTCCCAACAACACAGGCATAGATCAAGCCCAAATGAAAACATTCCCTGAGACAATGTGTGATTAACAAATTTAGAAAAAGCAGTTTTCTATTCTATGCTATAATTTTCTTAAACCAACCCTCCCCAAATCTTTAATACAGCTTTGTTAACTACTAACTTAGTGTCTCTTCCCCCTATTTGGGGAATAACCTCTATACTTACATTTTAGGTGAAGCCAACCACAAAGGCTAAAGGAATATGTGGAGGTGGAGAGAGATGGCCAGAATGATCAGAGAGAAGCCAGCCAAAACCAGGAATTTGGCACAAAAGACAAGAAATAACCACCAAGACATGTAAGCACAATCTCCGGGAATTCTCAGAAATATTTGAAAGGAATATGAATTTCTGGAGTCTAAAGTGTGATTGGAATTTAAATTATTTCATTTAGAAATTAAAGAAAAATTGCCCCACTGAAGGCCAGGGGTACAAAATGAGTTATATAGTGGTATATTTAGGGAGGGGAATAGAATTCCTAGTACCCAGACTATTATTTTTCCTTCTTCATCAGTCTCATCATCCTTTCAGGGCTGAGTATATAACAAAATTAAGAAATGATCATTAGAGCTTTTATCCTATAGCAGAGAATAAGAGCTTAACAGCTACTCTTTACAGAAGGGTTAAGACTTCTTGAAGTCTTGAAGAGACCCTTGATTACTGGGTTATAGTTACAAGTTCTTTGAGCCTTGTAAAAAGTCCTGTTGGAGTTGCAATGTCTTTTTATTTAAAGTTGTGGTTGTTTCTTGTTGTTTTTGTAGGTGAGATGGAAAACACTATCAAAAGAAGAAAAGAAGCCATAAACTGTCCAACATTAAAGCAATTACAGGATGTTAAATAGTTTCCAAGTCTTTAAATAGTGTACACTTTATTGAATTTGTATCTAGATGATATTTCTTTTCCATTATAAGGCCTTAAAATAAGATACACTTAATTTCTTAGTAATGGTCAATTTTATTATGCTCATGGGATATTCCTGGTGATCGGTTGACATTTTTTTTCCTTAGTGTTATCTTTTTCTTAGAAAAAGCAGTGTTGGGGTACCTGGGTGGCTCAGTCGTTAAGCATCTGCCTTCAGCTCAGGTCATGATCCGGGGTCCTGGGATCGAGCCCCGCATTGGGCTCCCTGCTCAGTGGGGAACCTGCTTCTCTCTCTCCCTCTGCCATTCCCCCAGCTTGTGCTCTCTGTCTCACACTCTCAAAAAAAAAAAAAAAAAAAAAAATCTTAAAAAAAAAGAAAAAGTGGTGTAATTTCTAGTCCAGTGCTTCCAAAAATAAATAAAAATCCCCAAATAAGGAAAATATAAAAAAAATACATAACCAGCTACGTACATAAGAATCATCTCAGTGGCTTATTAAAGCTCCAAATGCTAGGGTCTCAACTGCAGGGGTAAAGGAGCAAAAATCAATTTTTCTAGAAAAAGGATGTAGGAATCAGTTTTGAGAAACACTGGGCTAGATTATAGACCCCTCAAAGAATCTACAAGTTCTGGGGTTTAAGTATCTTTGCCACTGAAAGTAAACACATATATTCTGTTGTATTGTCTAATAATGTTCTTTGTTCATTTCATAGTTTTAAAATTTATCTTTCCAAATTCTCTCCTTCCTCCTCTTCCTCATCATTCTTTTTCTCCTCCAATCTTCTATCAAAAATATAAATGATGAACAAAAGTCAAATAAAAGAAGATCTGAGAAAAGTTGATTCCAACCTGAAGGAATAGCAGTGCAAAGCAATAGGCAGAAACAAGAGACCAGTATGTTGGAAAAACACCAGGAAGCTACTCTTGGTGACTGAGAAGTATAATTGGTGAGGAGGAAGATGGTTAGTTTTCAAGATCAGAGACACAAGCAAGAGTCAGAAAAATAAGGCATTGTAGACCAAGGTAAGAATTTAGATTTTATTCCAATTGCAGTAAAAGGTATTTGGAGTGTTCCAAATAAGGAGAAAAGATGGGGGTTCTGGCTTTTATTTTAAAAATATTACTCTGCCTGCTTTGTGGAGATAAGTTGGGGGTGGTCATAAGAACGTTCTGCTGAGAAGTTACAATGAAAAGTATATGAATGAGGTGACAGCGACTGGACTTGGGCAGACTTGGAAAGGGTGTGTGTTAGTTATTTTTTTTGATACTCAGTGTAAACCCCACCTCCTTTTATCATTCCCCCTGTACTATGGGTGCTGCATGCTGGGAACTGAATTTTCCTAGGCCCCTCATCAAGAAGTTTCTGTTTCAAATTCCACCTGTTATAGACACTCACAAAAAAGCAGAAGGGAAAGAGTTAAAATTCATTCTTCCTCCTGAATGGTGCTGGCAGCCTGGGCTGTTGGATTAATGGTAATGGTTTCATGAAGCTTCTTAATATCCAAAGTCCACTGTCAGTGTCCTGCTTCAAACGAAGAGTTTCAACATTAGCTTCTTGTAGTTCTATGATTTCTAGACAGCTTCCCCAATGCTTACATTTATTCCTCTCCCTTTCCAACAGCACTGAAAGCTGTTGACCTTGTATTAAATCTTTCTGCTTAAAATACATAAATCAATGCCTACTTCCTTGATTGAGCTCTGACTTAGGTAGCATTTCTCTTTCCCCAAGAGTAGTCCCAAGAACCAGTCCTTCAAAGATGGAAGTCTGGGAGTAATTATCTGTCTTACTGGGTTTGAAGGTAGTAATGACTTCTTCTCAAGAGAAAATGAGATGTTGGTTATACACATCACTTAGATAAAGTGTAAGACAAAAAATATACATGATGATTGAAACTGCTCTGTGTGCTAGTTATTTCTGGCTACATTGGAAGAATAGGTAACACAATGAAAGTGATGAGTTTAGGGCTTTACGTTTTCTGTTCAAGTTATAAGCAGAGAACTGAAGTTTTCCAACGATTGCCCTAAAATAACCTCTTGTCTCTTAATAATAAGGCTAAAAAATAAGATAAAAGTGGACATCCCTGTCTTATTCCTGACCATAGAGAAAAAAACTCTCAGTTATTCCCCACCGAGGATGATATTAGCTGTGGGTTTTTCATTTATGGCCTTTATAATGTTGAGGTATGTTCTCTTTAAATCTCCACAGTTGACAGTTTTTATCATGAATGGATGTTGTACTTTGTCAAAAGCTTTTTCTGCATCTATTGAAATATTCACATGGTTCTTATCCTTCCTTTATTAATGTGGTGTATCACATTGATTTGTGAATACTGAACTACCCTTGCAACCCAGGAATAAATCTCACTCGATTGTGGTGAATTATTTTTTTTAATGTATTGTTGGATTTAGTTTGCTAGCATTTCATTTCTGCAACCATGTTCATCAGGGATATTGGCCTATAGTTCTCTTTTTTTAATGAATCTGTATTGGGATTAGGGTAATGCTGACCTCATAGAATGAATGTGGTAGTTTTCCTTTTTTTTCTTTTTTTTGGAATAGTTTGAGAAGAATAGGTATTAACTCTTCTTTAAATGTTTGGTAAAATTCACCTGTGAAGCCATCTGGTCCAGGACTTTTGTATGTTGGGAGGTTGTTTTTGTTTTATTTCGTTTTTTATTACTGATTTCATTTTTTTGTTGGTTGTCAGTCTGTTCAGGTTTTCTATTTCTTCCTGTTTCAGTTTTGGCAGTTTATGTGTCCATTCTTACCTCTGTTATTTAACATGATACTAGAAATCCTAGCTAAAGCAATCAGACAAGAAAAATATGTAAAAGGCATCCAAATCAGCAAGGAACAAGTAAAACTTTCACTATTTGCAGAAGACATGATACTCTATAAACCAGCAAGACTCCACCACAAACTGCTAGAACTTTGATAAACAAATTCAGTACAGTCTGAAGACATAAAACCAACATACAGAAATCTGTTGCATTTCTATACACCAATAATGAAGCAGCAGAAAGACAAATTATGAAATCAATCACATTTACAACTGCACCCAAAACAATAAGATACCTAGGAATAAAACTAACCAAAGAAATAAAAGATCCGTACTCTGAAAACTATAGAACACTGATGAAAGAAATTGAAGATGACACAAAGAAATGGAAAAATATTCCATGCCCATGGAATGGAGAATTTAAATATTGTTAAAATGTCTATACTACCCCCAAACAATCTACACATTAATTGAAATCCCTATCAAAATACCAACAGCATTTTTCACAGAACTAAAGCAAACAATCTTAAAATTTGCAAGGAACCACAAAAGACGAATAGTCAAAGTAACCTTGAAAAGGGAAACAAAGCTGGAGGCATCACAATTACCAACTTCTTATATAACCAACTTCTTAAATAACCAACTGTTATATTACAAAGCTATTGTGATCAAAAGAGTATGGCACTGGCACAGAAATAGACACAAAGTTCAATAGAAAAGAGCAGAAAACCAAGAAATGAACTTACAACTGTATGTCAATTAATCTTTAACAAAGCAGAAAAGAATATCCAATGGGAAGAAGACAGTCTCTTCAATAAATGGTGGTAGGAAAACTGGACAGCAACAAGCAAAAGAATGAAACTGGACCATTTCCTTACACCAAAGACAAAAGTAAATTCAAAACGGATTAAAAACCTAAATGTGAGACCTGAAACCATAAAAATCTTAGAGGAGAACACAGGTAGTAACCTCTTTGGCATAGGCTGTATCAACTTCTTTCTACATATGTCTCTTGAGGCAAGGGAGACAAAAGCAAAAATGAACTATTGGGACATCATCAAGGTAAGATGCTTCTGTAGAGCAAAGGAAACAATCAACAGAACCCAAAGGCAACCTACCAATTGGCAGGCGAGAATTCTACCACTGAACCACCAATTGGGAAAATATATTTGCAAAAGACATATCTGATAAAGGGTTAGTATCCAAAATATATAAAGAACATATAAAACTCAACACCCAAAAAACAAATTATTCAATTAAAAAATAGGCAGAAGACATGAACAGATATCTCTCCAAAGAAGACAGCCAGCTGTCCAAAAGACATATGAAAAGCTGCTCAACATCACTCATCATCAGGGAAATGCAAATCAAAATTACCATAAGATCATTTCACACCTCTCAGAATGGCTAAAATCAAAAACACAGAAAGCAACAAGTGTTGACAAGGATGTGGAGAAAAATAACCCTCTTTCACTGCTGGTAAGAAAGCAAACTGGTACAGCCACTGTGGAAAACAATATGGAAGTTCATCAAAAAGCTATAAATAGAACTAACTTTTGATCCAGCAATTCCCTTATTTGGCATTTATCCAAAGAACAAAAAATACTAATTCAAAGAGATACAAGTACCCCAGTGTTTAAAACAGTACCATCTACTATAGCCAAATTATGGAAACAGTTCAAGTGTCTATCAACTGATGAGGATAAGTAAGAGTTGGTATATGATTTAACTCATATGCAGAGTTTAAGAAATAGAACAGATGAACTTGGGAGGGGGAAAGAGAGGTAAGCCAGAAAACAGACTCTTAACTATAGAGAACAAACTGAGGGTACTGGAGGGGAAGTAGGCAGGGAGATGGGCTAAATGGTTGATGAATATTAAGGAGGATACTTGTTGTAATGAGCACTGGGTGTTGTGTGTAAGTGATAAATCACTAAATTCTATACCTAAAACTAATATTATACTGTATGTTAATGAACTGAAATTTAAATAAAAATTTGAAAAATATTTTTTAAAAAGAAAGGTGATTTTATATATATATACACACACACACACACACACACACATATATATAAAACTCAGGTATAAAAAAGAATGAAATCCCACCATTTGCAATGACATGGATGGAACTAGAGAGTATTATGCTAAGTGAAGTAAGTCAGTGAGAAACAGACAAATACCATATGATTTCACTCATATGTGGAATTTAAGAAACAAAACAAACAAAAGGGGGAAAAAAGGAGAGACTAATGGTTACCAGAGGGGAGGTGGGCAAGGAGATGGGTTAAATAGGTGATGAGAGTTAAGAAGAAAACTTAATACTTGTTGCAATGAGCACCAGTTATTATTTGGAAGTGTTGAATCACTATATTGTACACCTGAATGTAATATTACACTGTATGCTAACTAACTGGAATTTAAATAAAAATGAACTAAATAAATAAACTCAAGGTAAGGTACAGTAAGGTAAGATGAGGTAACTAATATAGGCAAAAATCATACCCAAAACATAACTCTAGGTTTGAAAATTTTAATGTAAATTGAATTCAGACATCAGTAGGATTTTTAGAATTTTAAAAAATGAATTAGACCCAGAGAATTGGATGAGGAAAATTTTGGTTGATTTAAATGAAACTTGAACTTCCAAATCTCACTGCACTTCCTGAAGGAAGCAGCACCGCTTTTTTTAAAGAAAGAGTACAGACTTCTTGTTATCTCATCTGATGCAGTTACCTTACAAAGAGTGACCTATTTCATTTTGTTGTTGATTACTGAGGTTAAATGTGAGACAGGAAACCATTAAAATCCTAAAGGACAAGACTGGCAGCAACCTTTTTGACCTCAGCCATAACAATTTCTTACTAGACATGTCTCCAGAGGCAAGGGAAACAAAAGCAAAAATGAACTATTGGGACTTCATCAAGATAAAAAGCTACACAGTAAAGGAAATGACCAACAAAACTAAAAGGCAGCCTACAGAATGAGAAAGATATTTTCAAATGACATATTTGATAAAGAGTTAGTATTCAGGGGGTACCTGGGTGGCTCAGTGGGTTAAAGCCTCTGCCTTCGGCTCAGGTCATGATCCCAGGGTCCTGGGATCGAGCCCCGCATGGGGCTCTCTGCTCAGCAGGAAGCCTGTTTCCTCCTCTCTCTCTCTGCCTGCTTCTCTGACTACTTGTGATCTCTCTCTATCAAATAAATAAATAAAATATTTTTTAAAAAAGAGTTAGTATTCAGAACACCTGGGTTGGCTCAGTCAGTTAAGTGGCTGCCTTTGTTTCAGGTCATGATCTCAGGGTCCTGGGATTGAGTCCCACATCAATCGGCTGGGAGCCTGTTTCTCCCTCTGCCTGCTGCTCATGTGCTCTTTCTCTCTCTCTCTCTCTCTCTCTCTGACAAATAAATAAATAAATAAAATATTAAAAAAAAAGAGTTAGTATTCAAAATCTATTAAAAAAAACATAAAATGCAACATCGAAAAAGCAAAATAATCCAGTTAAGAAATGGGCAGAAGACATGAAGAGACATTTTTCCAAAGAAGACATCCAGATGGTTCACAGACACATGAAAAGATGCTAAACAGCACTCATCATCAAGGAAATAGAAATAAAAACCATGATGAGATACCACCTCACATCTGTCAGAATAGCTAAAATTAACAACACAGGAAACAAAAGATTTGGCAAGGATGTGGAAAAAGGGTTATCCTCTTACAATGTTGTTGGGAATGCAAACTGGTTCAGTCACTATGGAAAACAATATGGAGGTTCCTCAAAAAGTTAAAAACAGAACTACCTATAACCAAGCAATTTCACTACGAGGTATTTACTCAAAGGATACAAAAATACTGATTCAAAATAGACATGCACCGGTATGTTTATAGCAGCATTATCAACAATAGCCAAATTATGGAAAGAACCCAAATGTCCATTGACTGATGAATGGATAAAGGATATACATATACATATGTTTTGATCTGGCAAGTGCCCTTTCACCCCAGTTGTAATTGTTAAACAGTATATAGCAAGGGCAGTGATAAAACTTCATTCTTTTACTTTAAGAGTATTTCAAGTTTCTGATTATCTGTCATAATCAAATGTTAAGGGCATTTGATCACAGCATCATCCCACAGAAAATGTACTGGCCCACTACATTCATGATCTCACCCTGACTGGATCTGGTTAGCAGGAAGCAGCAAATATCCTAAATGTGTTGACAAGATACATACATGCCAGAGGGAGATAAACATGAAAATTTAGAACCCTGTCATCTTCATGAGGTTCTAGGCATCTAGTAGAACTGAGAAATGCCCAAATATTTCCTCCAAAATGAAAGATAAGTTGCTTTGCCTTGTATCTCTGTAACTCAGGAAGAGGAAATGTTTAGTAAGCTTTAGATTTTGAAGACAATGTGCACTGCATATAATATGTTGCTTTGAATCACTTAACATGTAGCTTTGCTATCAGGCATACTAATGCTCCTCCCACAGATGTCCATATCCTCTGAAACCTGTGAATATATTAAATTACTTGGCAAAAGAGACTTTGAAAATATGATTAAGTTAAGAACCTTGAGTTGGGGAGCTTATCCTGGATTTTCCAAGTGGGCCCAATCTAATCACATGGATTCTTTTTTTTTTTTTTTAACAAGCATGCATTCATTTTATTTTCCTCTTTCCCCGCCTTCCTTCAAGCATTCAATGGACACCTCAAAAGCACACACACTTGTGTATTTGCTTACAGATGATTAGCTCAGTTGATTAGCCATAGCCAGCAGTGTTAATGAGGCCACTGCTGAATTACTCCCTGGGTGAGTTACCATCCTTTTGCTCCATGGCCACTGATGTATTCTAACTAACCATCGCTAACTATCTTGCAAAGTATACTCTTGGTCATAAGGAGAGCTGGGTGGGAGTGTGCATAGTTTAGGGCAAAATTCACATTCAGCTGAGGATGATCACATGGATTCTTAAAAGCAGAGAACTCTTCCCAGCTGTTATAAGCCAGGGAGATAGGGCTATGGAAAAGTAGAGAGATGCAACATTGCTGGATTTAGCAGGGTCACAAGACAAAGAAAGTAGGTGGCCTCTAATAGGTGAAAAAGGAAAGGAAATGGATTATTTCCTAGAACTTTCAGAAAGAAATCCAGCCCCTCCAACCATTGCTGGATTTGTGACCAATGGAACTATATAAGATAATAAATGTTGTTTGAGCGACTAAACTTGTGATCATCTGTTACACAGCAATAGAAGACTACTACAGGCCAAGAGCAATGAAAAGTTTTGAAGCTGATAGGTAAGATGTTAGCTGCTTCCTTACTTGGGCTTCATAGCTCAGCAGAATCAGCAGTGTTCCAAACAACTATTGCAGACACAAATGTTGATGGACCATCTGAGAGTCCCTGAGAGAAGAATCATGATGCAGACTTCCAGAGTATGGGATTAAAGTTATGTCTTGTTTTATAAATAGCATTCACATTTAACTGCTTATGGGCTTGCTCCTAGGCTCTGGTAGAGACTGAATGCATACTCTGGAACATCAAATAGACATGTGACTTGATATGCCCATTTATGAACTATTTCCTGCCCGAAGCACCAAATCACAAAGTTGGGTATGCACTGAAGCACTCCATTTTCAAATGGTGTTGAGTAAAGCTTTGTAGTCTCAGAGAGCACAAAAAGTTTCATATATATTTGCTTCAGGGACTTGTGGCACCTGCTTCTATTGCATGGCCCCATTTCTCTCAACCAGAGTCTCTTGGTAAGAGATTGACTGGTGGTGACTGACCTGTGGGAAAAAAAAAACCTCTTCTGGATTTACCAATGCTCTTCAAAGTCACATGTTATAGACAGGCTTAACCGTCTTAACCATCGTGTAGATAATATCATCAGTTAACCATCATGTAGATAATATCATCAGTTCTGAGTATATCATTCAGCCTCTTTCCATAGTTCATGGGGGGAAAAGTAAACATAGTGGAAATATTATGTACAGGCTCAAAGATACAATATTCCACTTAACAAGCCTTATCTAATTACTGTTACATTCCCAACCTAAAATAGCAGAGTTCAAGGCTAAGTTCCAAAAATGGCCCTATTCTCTAATGTACTGACCAGCTACCTGCAGGCAGGGTAATCATACTGAAATTCTTACACCAAGGAGGGGATAAAATTTTGTCTTCATTGTAATGCACACTCATTCTGAATATGGATAAACCTGCCTGTCCACAATGCTTCTTCCAGCATCTGTTGTCTTATTCATAATTATAATATCCTATACAAAATTATGTTTGAAGAATTCATTTTTCTTCAAAATAATTGAGGCAAATGGGCTTCCCAATTCTACTTAGTGTCCCATTAACCTGAAACTGCTTTCTTTATAGAATGTCAGATGTCTGCTAAAGATTCGGTTATGGAGCCAGTCAGAATACTTGTTCTTGCGAGTGTGGGTGCTTTCCCATAAGATGCAAAATAAGCTTTGAACATTATTTTGATCACATAAATAATAAACGGAGCTGTTTCTTCCAAAGTCAGAAAAAAATGGATCTGGGAACCAAGGAGTGGAAGAGAGTGGAGATGTCTTCTTTCACTATGGCCTCTAATAAACCACTCAAATAATTTTCCCTTGTCCCCAGAACTTTAGATGCTGATGTCTTAATGCACCTAATTACCGAGAAAGGAATGCTTTCACCAAAAAATAAAACAATGTTTTAACTGAAAGAAAATAGGCACTCTTTTTGGTGAACATGCTTCATCTTCCCATCTTCATCTTCTCCCTGCTGCCTGGATTTCCCTTCTTCTTGTCCACATATCAGGCCATGTCTGTGCTACTAATCACATATATAATAATTATGCTGACACATAAATAACACTAGATTCATCTCTCCTAGATTTTACTGCAATTTTTTAGGAAGGCATATCTGAGTGTGCCTGATGGGGTCAGATTCTAATCCCTTTCTGATGAGCAGGGGTCAGGGACTCAGTGATCAAGGCCAGAAGCCAAAAAGAAAAGGTGTCATCATTGTCTATGCAGACATTCCAAACTGCCTCAACAACCAGAGGGTCATGTTCATTTTCTCATTACATCCTCATATAAAATGCAACTGAGATGTCAGCTGAAGACTTCCTGCCTTTTGAGTTATATGGGTATGAATCCCTGAGTACATGCTCTGTGGAAGTTCAGTTTCCTTCACAAGATGTCAGTAAGTTTACAAAAGGCTTATGTTCTCTATCTCCAGAGTCCCATTTCCAAATAGGTATCTCTCTTCCATTCCACTTTAACCCAAATATGAAGCTCAATTACTTATTTAATTTCCATTAAAATTAAACAAAAGCAAAAGCCATTCACATATATCATGCATCATACTAAGAGTTTAAAACTATAGAAAATGGTCACATCACAGCAAAATGTCATTAAATCCTATTATAATCTTTCTCTTTTCAGTAATGCCAACAGTGGTCTTTCAATTCATGCATCATTGACTCCTCTCTGGTCAATTTCCACTCAGATACCAGAAAATCAACACAAAACCATAAAATTTTAATCATGTTGTACAAGTTAACTTTCTTTTCACTGTATTACTAGAAATATCATCTTCAAATTCAATATATCAAGTTTTATCTTCCCCAAATAGGAAATCTTCTCTTTAAAAATCTATCAGGTATTAAGTGAATAATGATATAATTAATCAAATGATAAATTTTCATATAAATGATCATGAGATATTGAAATGATTGTTCCTGTTTTAAAGAAGATTAACATGAGACCAAGCAATGAAAAATTAGATGCCACATTAGGAAGAAATGGATTTTTTTAAGATTTTATTTATTCATTTGACAGAGAGAGAGAGAGAGATCACAAGTGGGCAGAGAGGCAGGCAAAGAGAGAGGGAGAAGCAGGCTCCCCACTGAGCAGAGAGCCCAATGCGGGGCTCCATCCCAGGACTCAGATCATGACCTGAGCTGAAGGCAGAGGCTTAACCCACTGAACCACCCAGGAGCCCCAAGAATTTTTTATTCCAAATTCATGTCCACTACAACAGACTTCTAAGATGTTTGTTGATGCCTTGCTATGTACCAAAGACTTTTTATATTACACTTCACTTATTCTTCACAACCACCTTGTAAAGTCAGCAGTCAGGATACTTTTAATTTTGGCATCTAGTCAAGATATACTCTAAGTAACTATGTTAACTTTCTGAACTTCTGTTTCTCTACCTGTCAAATAAGACATTTGGACTTAATTAGCTGGATGGCCACTTTTGATTCTAATAGGGGACCATATGATGTTTTCTGTCATTCTTTCTCACTCTATCTGTAATAACAACTTTACTCTGGCTTTATAAAATCAAAAGAACTTTCTTTCTAGCATTTATCATTTACATTAGAGTTAATTTTTCATACATATACCTGCCAGCTATATTCTGGAGGACAACTAAAATATTTATTCTTACATTCCCCATGCCTATATTTAGTCAGGGTTTAGTGAATACTTGTTGAATAGCAAATGGATGAATACATATGATTTAACTGTATAATCCAGGGCTATATATGAAGGAATGAGTCATCTCTATTAACAAGGTAATCTGAAAGGCTGCATTTATATTCAGTCACAATTCAAGAGAAAAACATTTTACTTTAGCTGGACAGATTTTAGAAATTACGGTATACACAAAAGAAATCCATTTACAAAGGTGAAAGTGAGTTCATTTGTGAATGGAGAGTGCATTCTTTGTCTTTTTTTAGTCTGTTGGCTTTTTATTTATATTGGAATATGAGTATGAAAATATTATGTACATTGACCATTCACTGAATTAGTTTTTATGTTACCAATAATACATTTATACATCTATAAATGTATTATTGGTAAATGTATTATTGGTAACATAAAAACTAATATATAATATATAAATGTATTTTAAATGTGTTTTAGTTATAAGGTAAAATAGCTTAATTTTATTTTTGAAGATAAAAATAAGATAATTTGGTGCCTGTGAGCATGACAAAAGGACTGTTTACAATGAAGTCTGAAAAAACAACACCACTTAAAATTTTTGTTTTTGCTATTCTCTGTATGATTCATAAAAACATACATTTTAATACCTTCTGTATGGAAAAAAAATGGTAAATTTCATTTATGGAATTTAGATGAAATGTTCAACTAAAATGTTAAACATATGCTTTTTGTTTGTTTGTTTTGCCTTATACCATTGTCCAAATATGTCCTGAGCACAAATTATGTTGTTCCATCCTATAGAGCAATACTCACATTCCAGTCTGTTCAACTGTCTTTCCAAAGGTAGGTCAACTGATTTTCACATGCATGTGCATGAAAGTAAGTGCATTAACATTTCCTTTTACCAAAAATAAATAATGAAATGAAATAAAATAAAAAGTAAAATGAAACCAGTGTTCATCCTGTTAGCTTTGAGTTTTTAACCTGTTTTGTAATAGAATGTTTTAGATGTAAATGTTATTGGCAATTAGTTTGCTTATTTGCCTTCCTTGTTTTTTTCAATCAGAAGCATTATCTTATAGATAGCATTTCACAGAGCTAACTGGAAATAAGAAGCGAGGAAATAATTTTACCAGCCAGTGTGATTAGTAGAGATACATAATTGCCTGCCTATTTACTTTGAAGCTGTCACTTAATGAAGTGGTTCTAACTAAAACTCTAATAGAGAAAAATTCTTAATTCCTTTTTAATATTTCCCTATGTCTGGGAATGTAATTTAAAATAAATTTGAATGTTGATTGCTTTTATTCTTTCCCATCAGCACACAAAGTTCTTTCTCTGTTTATAGGCAACAAAACAGATCATTTAAGATTTCACACAAAATAAAGAGCCAATCATTAGAAAATAATCATAATAATTCCAACCAAAATACCAATTCTTAAACAGCTAACCCAATTTAAATGTTTGTTTTTTCTTCCAATGTTCTTCATATATTTAACCCCCCAAAATGTATCAATTCTCATATGTCTTCTGCATTATATGTTATTTATAAGAATATTTAAACAACTTATTTATTATAAAATCAAATGGAAATTTGTCCACAGAAATTGTAGTTGACATGTTTAAATTTTCTCATTAAACAAATTTATTCAACATTATGCTGAGTGAAAAACACCAATCACAGAAGTTCATCCTGTATGATTTCATTTATAAAATATTTTTGAAATGACAGAATTTTTTAATTGGAGAACAAGCTAACAGTTGCCAGGTGACAGGGATGTTGAGGGGAAGAAGGGTAGGTGTGACTATAAAGAGGTAACTGTGAGAAAGATCTTTATGGTGATAGACTACATCTGCATCTTGATTTCTGTGATGGTTACATGAATCTATATATGCATAAAAATCACATAGAAACAATATATATATTATATATATTGAAATATACATATATTTCAAAATAAAGTTTAAAAAATGTATCTACTGAGGTAATATAGCACTCAAGTCCATGAGCTCTAGAAACATATTGTCAAGACCAGAATCCTGGCTTTACCTCTTACTAGGTGGTTTTATCTCTTATCAGCTGTAGGACCTTAAATAGAGCCAGAAAAATGGACAGAAGTTATCCTTCTCAGCAAAATGCAGAAAATAGTCTTCCCTACCTCTTTTTTTTTTTTTTTTTTTTAGTATTTTTATTTATTTGACAGACAGAGATCACAAGTAAGCAGAGAGAAGGAAGCAGGGTCCCTGCTGAGCAGAGAGCCCGATGGATGCAGGGCTCAATCCCAGGACCCTGAGATCATGACCTGAGCCGAAGGCAGAGGCTTAACCCACTGAGCCACCCAGGCACCCCAACCCTACTTCTTATATAAATAACTTGAAATGTCTCCTGGCCTCTAGAAAATGCTATTTAAGTAATTTCTATCATTATCATCATCAAAATTATGCATTTCATGATTCATGGAATCATTGATTTGTCTTAGACTATCAGTTTATCCTATATAGTGACTGGTTAAGACTACTATCTCAACCTGTTTATTATTACCATCCTTTCTTTCTCTTTAAATATGTCCTATTGGGATTATAAAAGATACAGGCACCTTATTAAAGTCTATTATACTTGGATCCAGGCACGTTAGTCCCAATCCATGTTGTATAAATTCAAAAAATGGTTGACAAAAACAGTCAAAACTAAAAAAGTTAGTATCTTGGGGGGCCGGAGTGTCTCAGTCAGTCAAGCTTCTGACTCTTGATTTCAGCTCAGGTTGTGATCTCAGGGTCGTGACACTAAGCCCCCCCACCCCCAATTCTGTGGGGCTCTGTGCTGGGCATGGAGACTGCTTAAGATTCCGTCTCTCCCTCTCCCTTTTTCCACTGCTTCTCCCTCCTCCCTTACTCTTTCTTTAAAATATATATATTATATATATATATATACATATATATATATATACACACACGTGTGTGTACATATATACGTATATACACATATATACACATGTGTGTATATATATATATCTCTTGGCAATCTAGTCTCTTTTGAGGCATAACTAATTATCAGAAAGTTCTTTCTTTGAGCTGGAATCTGACTCCCTAAAATGACCCCTCCACTCCTGTAATTCAGATCTGTCTTCTAATACCATACGGATGAGGTTAATTTTTCTTTCAGTTACATCTTTCACATCTCTGAAACTCACTAAACCCATCACTCTCAGTGCTGCCTCCTCACTGCCCATTCAACTCAGCATTCCTTTTTCCTTAGTCTTAATACATTCCATTATTACATCTACCATTTTTTTAAAGATTTTATTTATTTATTAGAGAGAGAGAGTGGGCAAGAGAGAGAGCATTAGCGGGGGGAGGGAAGAAGGAAAAGGAAAAGCAGGCTCTTCACTAAGCAGGAAGCCCCACATGGGGCTCAATCGATCCATCCCAGGACTCCAGGTTCATGACCTGGAGGCAGACACTTAATCAATTGAGCCACCCAGGCACTTCTATATCTACCATTTTTAAGGAGCAATGTCTTACATTCTCATGGTTTCCCCTGGAATCATTATGGTTTGTGAATATTTCTTTTCAAATGTAGTTTTAGATATAAACTAAGTTCCATATAAAGTGGGACTACTGTCTGCCTTATTTAAAACTTGTGATTCATTTATGAAGTTAATATCACATTTGCTTCATTGGCCATGACACAGTATGTAGATGTTTATGTAATATTTGAACCTAGACAATATTACTTTCTTGGCCTATCTCATAATACATGTTAAATAATTTTCCTAAAAAAAAAATAATTTTCTTAATGTGCATGCTATGATTGTTATTAGATTGTAACATTTCATGAGTTCATAGATTAATATATAATAATGTCATAGAACTTATATATTAACTATATAAACTAATAATTAATAAGTTAGTGAATTTTAAACAATTACACATAAGTATGTTATTAATCTATAAGTATATTCTATTAATAATATCACAGTTATAATAATATTTATATATTATGCATATTGTATAACAATCTACTTGAGAAAATAATCTGAAGTTAAATAATATTTTACCATATTTATGGAAATGTAGATGTTGGAAAACTTGGTAGATATATTTCAGTTTGCAGAGAATAAAGATATTTTCAAAGAAAATGACTATACGTCCTTCCTGAATATAATAGCAGGTATATTTGAAGAACATGATGCTAATGAATGTTACATTCCCATTGTATATCTGAGAGAATTGTTTATTGAAGCTGGTTAGTCTATCACAATGTAACCAGGTCCTACTACTTATAATTCACACAATCACCTTCTAGTCATAAAACATCCCAATGTACTCCCCATGGTTTGCTATGGTTTATTAGCACTAGACTCTAATAGCCTGTGTAGAGATATCTTTGCCATTGCTTCACATTAAGATATATCTGAGTGCCACATGAGAGTTTCTGGGAATGGCATAGTTAAATCATTCCTAAGAAAATGTACCACATAGCAACGCATTGCTTACATTGCATGCAAAAGAATCTTGACAAAAGAATAAAAAGAAAAGAGTACCTTGGTCCCTTTGACTTAAAATAAAATGACATGATCATATTATATAAAATCATTCTATTTTTTTAAGTTTATTTTTTTTATCTCCACACCCAGTGTGGGACTCAAACTCATGACCCCAAGATCAAGAGTTGCATGCTCTTCCAACTGAGCTAGCTAAGCACCCCGCATAAAATGATTCTCAACAGAAACAGCGGGGGGGGGGGGAGTATGTGTGAGTGTATACAGTGAAAAATGGGTTGTAATCCTATGCCTCATAAACTTACATGTAATTTTGGTATAATATTTTAAATTTATAGCTGGACAGAGCGTTACTAAGAAATCACTTCACTTGAGAACAGCAAATAAACCACATAAAAGGCATGGCAAGTGTGAACCTAGGTTCTTGAGCCTGATTTCTTGCAAATGAAGCATCAGAGCCCATGTCAACCTGATTCCAAAACTGAATGAATGAATGAGTGAGTGAAACAGATGAGTTATTCAGCCAAGTTACTCCCATACGTCCACAAGGGAAAAGATACTTAAATCCTTCAATGGCCCCTGATCTCTCCACCTAAGGTATACACACTCTGCAGCCTATTTCTCTCATGCCCACATTCTAGCAACCAAGGACCTGTGGAGAAGAAATGAATGAGTGATGTATACAGCACATAGCATGGAAGTACAACGACAGAGTTTGTTTCCAGAAAGTGGTATTCTTGAAACCTGGTATAAACAGAAAGCATACCACATTGTATTCTCTTAAAAAAAAAAAAATCCTCCTCAGCTTCTTGAATCTAGTAAACAATTCATTTTCATGCATCTTTAAAAAATAATGTTAAAAGCTACTTTCACGATTGCTAAATTTAAGTTCATATTTTAAAATACCTTAAATAATCCCTTATTAGGGGGCACCTGGGTGGCTCAGTTGATTAAGTGTCTGCCTTCAGCTCAGGTCATGATTCTGGGGTCCTGGGATCAAGTCCCATGTCAGAGTCCCTGCTCAGCAGACAGTTTGCTTCTCTCCACCTGCCCCTCTACCCTGACCCATACTCTCTCTCGCTCTCTCAAATAAATAAATATTTTTCTAAAAAAAGTCCCTTATCAGTTTTGTAGATTTATATAATTATACTCACAACGATTTCAAATTTTAAAAATCTTTCATCACTGCCAATATTGGACAAGGGCTTTTTCTAACTCAGTGTCATTCCTTTTCAGCACATTAGACTGGTTCCTAGAGCTGTTAGGCACATGTTCATGGTTTTAAAGCTCTCCCTGTTGTTTGAGGAGGAGTTGGTGTTCCCAGGTGAGATCTGATGATCAGCATGCTCTGGAGCAAGCTGTTCTGCAAGACTGTCTTTACCTTTTCTCTCTGTGGTATGTCTGTGTTCTCTTCCCAGAGCCCACAGGAGATTGACCACACCTAGTAACAAAGTAACCCGTCCAGTTCAGACTGCAGAGAGGTTAATTAAATTGGTCCCTCCATACATATGCAGGGACATTCCTTCAAATATACCTATCAACAAATCTTCTATTTTAACCACTTCAGTAACTCCATTAATTCTTATCTCTGTAAGAATCCCTGAATTCTCATTATAGGGCTTTTTAAGTTCCCACAATTCCACCTAGATCTTTCCTCCTTTAGATCTTCACAGATCTCCTCCTTTGGGACCCACAAGCTTCCTCCCCCCAGAAGGCCTTATCTGACTTACTATGGCAATTGTACCCCAGATTCTTCCCTATTTCATTACCCTGTGGTAGTTTCTTCATAGTGCTTGGAACTATTTGCAATTATCATATAATTAATTTACTTCCCTACTTTTTAATACTTTCCTCCAATAGAATGGAAGCCTCCTGTTCACACCAAAGTGATATCTAGGCCATAAATCAGCCAACAAATTTAAAAGAAAAGAGACAAGTTACAATGGCTTGCTCCTTGTTTCTGAATTCTTGTAGCATGTGGTTGAAATCTCTACTGAACCGTTCACTATTTGGAAATAGAGATATAATTTCTCTATTAGACTCTGACCTCAGAAATGGTGATATTTTATTCATTTCATACAACTTATAGACAATGCCCAGCAAAAACTTTCAGTTTTATTAAATAATAGTTAAGAAAACATATGCTTAATGGAACTAGGTTTTAAGTAGTTTTAAGTCAAATGCTGTGAATTATTACCTTTCACTGAACAAGTAAGTGGTCATCAAGGGGTTTTATTTCTACTATCTCCTTAGTTCTGTGAATTCACAGTATGTCTGAGATTGTGTAAGTAAAACTCAACCTTAATGAGAAACAGTTTCCTCCCTTTCATAACCTTCTTCAGTTCTTCTCATGGAACTTAAGGAAAGAGCCTAAAATGAATAAAGTGTTTCTGCACTTGACAATCAATGGGAAAGTGATACTAAATAATAATATCCATCATACTGGTACTTTAATTATAGTATGTTCTACAGAAACTCCATAGTGATAAGATAAACTGTAGATGAATTTTGGATTATGTATTTTATGGTACAGAAAATGTCTTTCTTAATTCTCTGCACCAAGAGATTCCTTTTGTAGTTTGGGTGCTTTTGGTTTCAGGAGGTTAAGAGTGACCTCTGGTGGCAATGGTATTTCTTATCCACCTTACTCTAAAGGGGAGAAAACTGACTTTATTTTTTCATAACCTAAGAATGACAAAGCTTATGGTTAAAGAGGATGGATCAAATCAATCACACGTAAGTTAAAACAATAAACTGTCCAGGGAACTGAGGACTCAGAGGTTAGACACAGCCTTCATTCCTAGTGTTTCTCTATTGCTTTGGTGTAAATGCCAACTGTGACCTGTTTTAAGCTGTGAATGAGTCACTGATGAACAAATGGGCAAACATGCTTATAATCAGCTCTAACCACCTAGTAGGATCCTGCTTTAGCAGCACTAGTTGAAATACTTCGCTGAGTCCTCCATAACTTTCCTCCCAATATAAATTAAAGGCTAGCCAAACACAAAACAAGGAAAGGCATCGAAACCAGTAAGTTTTCTGATTCCACTGTAGGCAGAATGATGCCTACAAGAAAAAGGATTGCCAGATAAAAATCCAGGATGTCCTGTTAAATTTTGAACTGCAGTTAAGCAACAAATATATACTTTTTTTATCATTAGTATGTCACAACCATTGCATAGAACATATTTATACCAAAATATTATGTATTATTTATAAAGTTCAAATTTAACTGGACACCCTGTATTTTTATTTGCTAAATCTGGCAATCTTAGATGGACCATGGGACATAGAATGAGAAGTTTATTTAAGGGAAGATGAAATATTGGCCAGAGTTGGCAACTTGCAAATATTCCCAGTGCTTCACCATCAATGGAGCATCCCAACCAGTGCCCTTAATTGGCTTGCAGATGAGACAAAACATGGATTCTCAGGGTGTTTAGGGAACTGGACAGGGCTGCTGTGACCAGAGCCCTTGAGCATTTTCATGGGCCTCTAGGCCTACTTTATATCCCCTGGGATCATACTATATCTATGAATGTTTGTCACCATGTTAGGAAAGTTGGGAAATTATCTTCTATTGCCCTTGCCCCTTCTTCCCTAATTACACTAAGTTCTGTCCTGATTATGAGGCACTGGTGTGGTTTCCGGAAGAATGCTGACCAAATTCTCTGGCTTGGCAATGTGATGTGGCTTAGTTTGGCCTTGGGGGCCACGATAAGTCAGCTAATAGCTGTGATGCTCTATATCACTCTGGTCCTAGAGAACTGAGGCAGGCAGTGGCACTGCAGATAAGGGATCTCAGACCAGGCCCAAATCTCTGCAGGTTGCTGTAGGAGAGGGTGTAGTTGTAGTTACGCTAGAATTCTTTAATTATTAGAACCCTACTTCACGCAGTTAGAGATAAAGACCTGGCCATTGGAGTTTCTACCCATCTGAAAAAAAAAGAGCACATCTTTTAGATGCTTAGCATCATTAAGGGTATTTCCCAGGCATTGAATTAAGTTTAGTGGAAGCCAGACTTGGAAACAGTTTACTAGAATACAAAAGCTGGAGGCCATAAAAAGAAACTAAAATCTCTAACTCTCCGCTTGGGCTTAAGAGACAGAAAAAGGGGCACTTGGGTGGCTCAATCGGTTAAGGAACTACCTTTAGCTCAGGTCATGATCTCGGGGTCCTGGGATGGAGTTCTGCATTGGGCTCCCTGCTCAGTGGGGAATCTGCTTCTCCCTCTCCCTCTGCTGCTTCCCCTGCTTAAGCGCTCAGTCTCTCTCAAATAAATAAATAAAATCTTTGGGAAAAAAAAAAAGAGAGAGACTTAGGAAAAAATTGAAGAAGAGTTATCAAAATGTTTAGAAAAAACTGGGCTGATGGCAAATGGTAAATAGTCTTTAAATGGTAAATGGTGCAAGACATTTAGAATACAAAGTACCTACAACTAAAATGGCCTTCATTATACATCAGAAAAATGAAGTAGAACTTTGGACAACATTAAAAAATGTGTTGAATGAAAACTCTAATCTTGAGGAAAGCATAACGCTGTTTACACAGGTAGGTGGGTGGAAAAGAAGAGCAGGTGAACCTTAAATGAAATGCAGGGATATAAAACCCTAAAGTGGTATGAAATAAGTTTGAAAAGTAAAAGATCACATTTCTAGGTGACCAATTCCTAAAGCTGAGCAATCCTGGTCTTTGAGAAGATAACATGGATTCCAGGAACTTGGAATTCCATAAAAAAAAATGTATCAGAAACTAGAGACATCTTAGTAGAAGATTAGAGGAAATGGCTTGCTTGATGTGGTAGGTTGAATAATGGTGGCCCAAAGATATCTACATCCTAATCCCTAGAGCCTTACAGGCAAAAGGGACTTGATAGATTTCACTAAGTGAAGGATCTTAAAATGGGGAGAGTATCCTGGATTTTTTGAGTGGGCCCAATGCAATCACAAAGGTCCTGGCAAGAGGGAAGCAGGAGGGTCAGAATGAGAAAAGGAAATGATATGATGGAAGCAGACACTGAAGTGATGTGAAGGTAAACCAAGGGATAGAGGCAGGCTCTAGAAGCTTTAAAGGACAAGGTATAGATGCTCCCTTAGGGCTTCTAGAGGAAGGGGAAACGCAGCTTTACTGACATCTAATCTTAGCCCAGTGAAACCAATTTTGGACTTTCTGATGTCCATACTGACAGATAATAAATTTGTGCTGTTTTAAGCCACTAAGTTTGGGGTAATTTGTTATAGCAGCCACAGGAAACTAAGCACTTTCTTAAGAAGTCTTGAATAAAAACAAAAAAACAAATGTACACTAAACTAGCTGAAAAAGGTAAAATAATCAATGCACTTAATGATCATACTAAAAGTGTCCAGGGGCGCCTGGGTGGCTCAATGGGTTAAGCCTCTGCCTTCGGCTCAGGTCATGATCTGAGGGTCCTGGGATCGAGCCCCACATTGGGCTTTTTGCTCAGCAGGGGGCCTGCTTCCCCCTCTCTGCCTGCTGCTCTGCCTACTTGTGATCGATCTCTCTCTCTCTCTCTCTCTCTCTCTCTCTCTCTCTGTGTCAAATAAATAAATAAATAAATCTTAAAAAAAAAAAGGTATCCAAACTAAGAATATTTTGCTGCCATCAGGAAGACCGCCATTAGAAAGTAAAAAGGGAAAGCTCTAGCAGAAACTTCATGTCCTCCTTGAACTGCATCAAGAAAAATAAATGCATGTTCATGAAATATTCAATTTAGAGTGAATTTAACACACACAAAAGGAGGAATATCTTTTCAAAGCAATTGAAAAGATGAGCCATGCATGTGAAGCATTGGACACATACAAAATAGAAGTCGAGTCTTTCAGAGGAATTGGAAATAGTCACTGGCAAGTATCAGTGTCAGAGAATTTCCCATGAGAGAAAAGCTCATGACAACAGGTGGAGAATACTGATGTTTGAGAATAACTTCGATGACTTAAAGAAAAAAGTGGAAACTTTAGACAAAATTTTTTTGAGTTAGAATTCAATGTGGATATTTTGAAAAGTATCTTGATGTCTCCAATGTTCTAAATGGGACATTTGGCAGAGTCCCTGGAAGACCACTAGGGAATTATCTGTATGAACAGGTCCTGAGGAAGGAGATTCGTGATGCTGTAATGGGGCAGTGATCCAGGGTTCCATGGCTGGTAAGAACCAGATGCCACCCACAGGGGATCAGGACCCCAGGAGAAAGAGATTCAGCAGCTCCTCTATAAGACAAAGATAGAGATTGTCCAACTGCTCTTACATAGAAGATACTAAGGATCTTCCTTTGATTTAAACCTCCCCTCTGATTGGGTGGTCTGATCCTCCACCTCATCCTACCATCAGAAGCCATTAGTTACAGAAGGGAGCCAAGGGGAAATTCCTAAGAAGAGAATAGCTGGCCTGACCCTCTTCTGGAAAGCAAAAACAAACCTCCCCAGAAATCACCTTCTTTAAGGGATTTCCATGACCCTGGGCGTTCTCCACGGATAACAAATATTTCTACACCTGGCACTAAATTTAGTTTTCTCACCACTCAACCTAAAAATAGAAATGTTTCAGCTTTTGGGTTGATTCTACCTTCCAATATGCTCACTTAAGAGATCGAGAACCATGGTAAGACACTTTCTTTTCTACTAAATTATTTTGATTTTTTTTAGTTTTATTGCTATTAGTTAAGTGATTATACATTGATGCAAATGAAGTTTTACAGATTTATAAGTCTTAAGATAATGCTTTATAACTTTAGATTATAAAGATAATATATAAAAAGTAAAGATCTAAAGGTAAATTTTATAAGTTAATTGATTCATTTTGCCCTACTTGTAAACAGTAAAATTACAATGTTTTTGTTGTTGTCAAGGAGTCTACTAAAATAATCCAGAAATATAGCAAGTGTTCTTTTTTTTGGTCTTCCAAAACAACTTTGAACTTTTTATATTTTGGCATTATTACCATTATTTAAGTGATTATACAATAGCTCAAATAAAATTTTATAGACTGTAATTCATTGGATAGTGTTCTGTAAATGTATAAGAGGAGAAACTTATGAGTAAATGTTTCCATTTTGCTTGATTCTTAGATAGCATGATTACATTACTTTGTTGTTGATATTTAGGAAGACTCTTCTGTTGACCCAGAAAAGGAGCATTTTTTTCTCTCCTTTAAAGGAGGAATTTTCTCTTCTTTAGTTTTACTGTTATAGTTAAGTAATTATACAGCTCTTCAAATGAAAGGTGACAAAAATTAAAGTCCCTAGGATAGCATTTCATAATTATCATTTATTTAAAAGTGATTTCATGAGTAAACTGTCTCTTTTTCTTCTATTTCTTGGTAGTGTTTCAAATTGACAGTGTTTAAAAAGTCTACATGTGACATGAACTGTGGTAAGAGCTTTAATAGGAACAGCCTCACATTTGGAGGCATTCAAAATTCCAAGCTCATTGTTATATACCAAAGGCTGAATTCACTCTAGTTATGAGACTATGCTTACAGAGATACATTTTAGGTCAAAAGAAATACTCGCTCATAGGCTGCATTATGCTTAGCCTAGAAGCCACCAAACTCACTGCAAGGCCTTGCAACACCCCAGACCCTACTCTGTGCTTACTCTTAATTCCCTGGTCTCCTGCCAGTGCCTACAGAACACAAGTTCCTCTTCCCTTTTGCTCACTCTTTTCCTTTTGCCTGAGATGCTTTTGTTCTTCTTTGTCTACCTCTTATTCTTTCATGCTTTAAATGGGAGGTAACCTGGAGAATCTCTTACTGATTTTCCAACTGAAACCGATTTCTTATGATTATCTTCCATAAGCTATACTTTTTCTATTTTTCTTGGCTAATACTTATGACAATGTGCAACTATGTAATTATGTATGTGATGATTTGTTAAATGTGCATAGCTGCCCCCATATCTCCAAAGATAAAATGTATTCAATCTATTTTCTTCATCTACTATTTCCAGTGTTTTAGGGCAGGAAATGGAGGGGGTTTAGGGCATTGAAAGAAACAGTTCTTTCCTGTACATGTATATGACACAGGTTTTACTTTAACAACAATGATATACAATATATGTAACAAACCACCTTCAAATCTCAGGGGCTTATGACAAAAGAATTTACTATTTTCAATGACAGATTTTTACTGTTGTTTTTTTTCTTTCTTTCTTTTCAATCAGTACCCTGGGCTTGGTTAGGCTTAACTTTCAAGTCTGTTCCACTTAGTCAGATTGGTTTCTTATTCAAAGGCCCAGGATAAAGGAGCTATTTAGGCATCTTCTCATGGGGGATGTCCCAAGCACAACAAAGCCCACTTCTTAGAGCCTCCATGTGAACTGGCATACTCTCAAATCTTCCTATATTCCACTAGTCAAAGCAAGTCATATGGCCCAAGTCAACAGAGCAGGGAAGTCAACTCTGCACACTCATAAAAACCCTAAATGCATACATCTCCTTAGGGGGCTGATAACAATATACTCTTCATCTTACCTCACCCCTATAAAGAAACTTCCTCAGTACCTGACAGAAAATAAAAACTAAATATTTCATGAAAAAATTTAACAGATTGCCCTCCAGAATGGTTTTAACAATGTACACCTTGTTTGTGAGTGTGATTAGTGCTGTTAGCATTAATATAAGGACTTTTTAATATTAACAATCCGATCAGCACAAACAAGTACCTAACTTAACTTTTTTTTAAGCAGGGGGTGGGTGTTTTTTCTTACATATATCAAAATTTCCCTTGAGATTTCTCTATTCAAGTTTCTTTGACAATTTTTCTATAAAGCTTCATTTTTTAAAAATCTATGGTACTCTTACATATACAAATTAACCTTTTACAAGTCTATTTTTTTCTATTTTTTCAGTGATTATTTTGACTTGGAATTTTTTAGTTTTGTTTTTTGTTTCACATAGTTTTATCTCTTAACATTTTCTTTGGTGGCACAATTAATCAACCTTTTCATGGACAAGTTATGTCCCATAAAATGAACATACTATAATTTACTTAACCAGTTCTCCATTGTAGGTTATTTAAATTATTTTCATCTTTTTCTTATTTAAATAATACTGTGAGGATCTTTGTATATAACATTTTTCTAAAGATCCTAGAAAAGGTTGGATCAAGTAGACAAATATTTTTAAAGTTTTTTACATATTTTCACAAATTAGTGTCCAGAGAAGTTGACCTGCTTTTCACTCCCTTGCCCACCAGGGCCTGCATAAGTCATCAACCGTTTCCATCTAAATAATAACATTACAGATATTTGGAATTAATTTAATGGTAAGCATGTCACCTCATTATAGTAAGTAATGGACTCTGAAATTTGAAGATTCCTTTAAAAGAAAAAGAGTTAAAGGATATTTGGAAACAGAAAGACTCGGAGGGATAGGTGGCCCATTCTGAAAAACCAAAGGAAAGGATTTGGGGAGACAAAAGAGGAAAGAAAAGGAAGTGGCCCTTCCTCAGACTGGGCAAGGGAAGCTCCAGTGCAGGCTGTGGCAGACCTCACACTCCACATCCCTCAAAGAACACATAGGTCTAGATCTTCAGCCTCAGAGTCCTCAGCGTCCCACAGAAGCCCAGCGCAGCCACAGGTTGGCTGCCAGGCCATGTGGGCGACATCCTTGATGGTCCTGACACAGAGTCCTAGGGTTGCGATCCCCATGCACATCCCAGAAAGTTCCAGCCACTGAGCTCCTTTAGGAGTACAGAGTAGAGGGATTTCTGGTTCATTTAAGAAGGGGCTGAGCTCTGACCAAAATCAGGCAAACTGCCTATGCTGCAAACTGAAGTACTCTCAATCCCAGCAGTGTGTTTCTCTCTCCCAGACTCCCCTAAGGAGAGCCAGGGGCTTGCACGGGGCTCCATTTTGACTCCGACACACCCACCTTCACTCTTGCCCAGCCCTCCCCAGCTCCACCAGTCCTGCCTGGACACCCCCAGGATCAAAAGTGGGATTTGTACCTGGGCTTGACATTCAGTCTGTATCAGGATAGGCCGTACAGACATGACAGCCATTCCCAGGAGGAAAAGAAGAAATTTACCTCCAAGGACTTCAGGATTGTGTTTCAGGAATCCTCATGACCCTAACCAACTTAACTGCTTGCATCTCCTCTCACTCTCCACGGGATTGAATTCTTAGTTGTTACTTCCTGTTAAACTGTATTTATGAAGGGTCCACAGAGAGCTGGGCTCAATGTTATAAAGACAGCCACATGCAGAAGAACGAAACTGGACCATTTCCAACTTAAATGTAAGACAGGAATCCATCAAAATCCTTGAGGAGAGCACAGGCAGCAACCTCTTTGACTTCATAGCATCAACTTCTTCCTAGACACATCACCAAAGGCAAGGGAAACAGAGACAAAAATGAACTATTGGGACTTCATCATGATCAAAAGCTTTTTCACAGCAAAGCAAATAGTCAAGAAAACCAAAGACAACAGACAGAATGGGAGAAGATACTTGCAAATGACATATCAGATAAAGGGATAGTATCCAAAATCTATAAAGAATTTATCAAATTCAACACCCAAAAAACAAGTAATCCAATCAAGAAATGCACAGAAGACATGAACAGACATTTCTGCAAAGATGATATCCAAATGACCAACAGACACATGAAAAAGTGCTCAACATTGCTCCGCATCAGGGAAATACAAATCAAAACCACAATGAGATGCCACCTCACACTGGTCAGAATGGCTAAAATTAACCAGCCAGGAAACATGTGTTGGCGAGAATGCTAAGAGAGGGGAAGCCTCTTTTACTGTTGATGAGAATGCAAGCTGGTGCAGCCACTCTGGAAAACAGTATGGCAGTTCCTCAAAAAGCTGAAAACAGAGCTACCCTACAACCCAGAATTGCACTACTGGGTCTTTACTCCAAAGATACAAATGTAGTGATTGAAGGGATACCTGCACCCCAGTGTTTATAGCAGCAATGTCCACAATAGCCAAACTGTGGAAAGAGCCCATATGTCCATCAACAGATGAATGGATAAAGAAAATGTGGTATATATATACAATGGAATATTACAGAGCCATCAAAAAAATGAAATCTTGCCATTTGCAAAAACATGGATGGAACTAGAGGGTATTATGCTAAGCGAAATAAGCCAATCAGAGAAAGATAATTATCATATGATCTCACTGATATGATGAATTTGAGAAACAAGACAGAGGATCATAGGGGAAGGGAGGGAAAAATGAAACAAGACAAAACCAGAGAGGGAGACAAACCATAAGAGACTATCTCAGGAAACAAACTGAGGGCTGTTGGAGTGGAGAGGGGTGGGGCGATGGGGAGGCTGAACGATGGACACTGGGGAGGGTATGTGTTGTGGTGAATGCTGTGTATTGTGTAAGACTGATGAGTCACAGACTTGTACCCCTGAAACAAATAATATATTATATGTTAATAATAATAATAATAACAACAACAACAACAACAAATGACAAAGACTAGGGGCCAGCTCTGGGAAGGCTCTTCCTTTTTCACTTCCCCTCTACTCCCCATCCCACACCATCACTACTTCAGTAAAGACTTCAGACGCAGAGGTGACCAAGCAAGGAGCAGCCAGGCAAGGCCCAAGTAGGCAGCCTCAGAAATCAGAGCTAGGTTGGGAAGGGTCACCAATATTTTTCAAGCACATTAATGAAAAAGAGGAAATTAAACTTCACTATATGACCTGAGCAACTTCTGTGCTGATTTGGATAATAGTTTTTAAATATTATTTATATATGTGTACATTATCAACAATGTAATAACTACTGACCCTACATACATTTACACTTAATCAGCATTATTAGCACTTACTCCATTAATTTCTTAAGTCTAGACAAAAAACAAAACTATAAATCAAGTCCTGATTTGCAGCATTTGCTATACTGTATGTACATTGTATTTACATTGTATATAAATAACCATCATATCCTGTTTTAATGTGTACAATGAATAGCCACTGAATACAGGTTTGGGAAGAAATTCATAGATGCACATCTTCACACAGTATTTGCACCATAATGATACAATAGAATAAATAACCTCAAGGACATAGAAAACAGGAATCTGTGGTATGATAATTAAACATATGAAATTCAATGTGTTACCTTTCTAGTAAAATGTATTTAAGAATATGTAATTTAATCTTCAGCTCAAAAATGTCAGTAATTTGAGCAACTGACTCCAGTTAGCGGATGTGAACTGTCTCTAGCACATACTCCTAACCCAAGAAGGAAGGTATTATAGTTTATATTTCCATTTAGATCTATATTTACTTTGAACTCAAATACAAAATAATAATAATAATAACATGCACTAATGTATAAACATATATACACCTTTGTATGTGTATATATAACATGTATATATAAATGTGTGTATATGAATACATACTTTTAATTAATAGCCATTTATCAAGGACCAAGAATTGTACCTCTCTCTATGGGCACCTGGGTGGCCTAGTCAGTTAAGCATCAAACTCTGTTTCAGCTCAGGTCATGGGACTGAACCCTGCATGCAGGCCCACATGCAGCCTCACATCAGGCTCTTTGCTCAGTGGGAAGTCTGCCTGTGACTCTCTCTCTGCCCCCCCCAACTCTTGCTCGCTCTCTCTCTCTCTCTCTCAAAATAAATAAATCTTTTAAAACATAAATTATACATCTCTCAGAATCATCACACTGTACAAATGTTCACAATCTATGGCAAATAGGCCAAATCTAGATTGCCACCTGTTTTTACACTGCTGGAGAGCTATGCATGGCTATTGCACACTTACATTATAAAGACAATTAACCTTCCTGCAAAAACAGTTGCTTAAAGAGTTGGAAGCACCATCAATAATCAACCAAAGCATAATGATTCCTGAGGTTTTTGTACGAACCAACCCATGCTACTAATAATTCTTGGTTATTTATATGAGAAGTCAATATAGAGTCTGAAGTGCCTGAAGAATCATTCCCTCTGAACAATGTGCTTGGAACAACTATCAAGTGACAGTATTTTTAAAGAAGTTGAGAAATACTAATTGAGTACAGCCATAAGTAGATTCTGCTAAAATGTATTTCAGCTGATGCTGGGAAAAATCAACTGATGTGGAACAGAAAAAGGCAAGTTTGGATAAATTTACAAAACTTGTGTTTAAGATGTTTAAGTCTGTATTTATTATTCATCAGCAAGTACTTTCTACATAATATTTGAATCTACCGCATTATTAGCCAGCAGCATCACTATAAATTTCATTCATTCTGGTGGGTAGTTCTGTAATTTTTTTTCTGTCTGAAATAGAAGCTTAATATCCTGACTTGTCCTACCCACATGGAAGTTTGATGGGTTAACACCAGTTAACCATTTTTCAGCTTAAAGATGAGATTGGAATATCTTTCTCAAAGAGTATTGCCCTTGGACAATATTAATGATTACTGAATAGCATTGGAAATTAGCTTCTGCTGCAGACTTGAAAATGTTTCTTAATGAATTCAACATACAATTACATGGCAAAACTGTGCTTGTATGTGGAATGTAAACTGTGTCATTTAATTAACTAATGTTATATGAATCATTAGTAATGTCAAGTTGCTCTATTCATTTATTTCTTAGTCAAAAGTTAAAACAAGAAGATTTCCATTTCTATAAATATTTAAAGATTGTACATTTTCCAAGATCAAACTGAAGCTCCAACAGCATGCATACCATCATAATGAAAATACAAAGAAAATTTCCTTATTTCAAAATCCATTTAACTTCAAACTTGAGAAGCTTCCACCTAAACTTCTGATTGGGAATGATTACTTTGCAATGCAGTGACATAGTAAGAGACAAATATCAAGAGAAAAATATGATCAAATTCTAACTTCCTTCTAAGGGACAAATATGTGCAATTAAAATCATATGCTAGTGGACTGATATCAGTATTTGGCAGCATCTCTATGTTGAAAATAACTTTCAAAGATGAAATCTTAAAATTTCATTTCAGATCAGCATTAGCATTAACAAATGAATATTTGCAATCAATTTTTACAATAGGGAAGATTAATTTGAACCTCAACTAGATGCAATGTTATTAAAATAATTCTATAATTATACTAGATTGTTATTATATTTTGAATTCAATGTATAAAAATAGCAAAAATGTATTTTTTTCCTCCTTTTTACATAAGTGCCTTCATAATATGCTCAATTTTGCCTCTTGGCCAACAAAACCTAAAATATTTACTATCTTGTCCTTCACAGAAAAAATTTGCTGACCCCGATCTAACTGAAAACAAAATTAGTAACCATATGTTGACACAATTTTCTGTGAAGGCACACACTGCTTATTTGATTGCTGCACATAGTCATGAGTAAAATGTCTTATAAGTTTTATGAAACATTCATTAGAGTAGTAATACATAGTAGAGAATCTTCAGTTAATACTTAAGAATTTGGCATTAAATACATAGGCACTTAAAACAGTGTAAGTAAACAATGTTACTTCAAATAAAATGTTAATTGATATAAAATCTATTATTCCTGACATATATTACAATATCCCTCTGTGCCATGTAGAAATACTCTATAAAACTGACCTCCATATTTCTAGCTCATTATCTCCCAATTAAAGTTTAGTATACATTTCTATGCATTAGTGGGCTGTGTACCAAAATGCAACGTCAATACAAATCATCACACTGAGACAAGCTGCTGTCACGTTCTCAGTAAAACCGTCTTCAACATACAGTCTTATAACAAAGCCTCTTTGGAAAGGGAACTCCTGTCCAGGATAAAATTATTGTTTTCTTATGGGAAAAAATCTCCTATTTTGCATTCACAAGCTACTGATAATAAAGGGCTTAATAAGATGATTTATATGATTTGTTTTAGCGAACCAATCTATATATCCTGGAGATCAGCTTATACATACTTGCCACAATTAATATTTCCTTTGGCAATCATTCACTTCTTGTTGTACTCAAGAGGACATGATTATTTTTTCCTGCAGCAGTTTGCTTCCTTTGTTTGCATTTGATGTGTAGATCACCATGTGACCAAGTTTTCTAAAACAAATTCTGAATTATCAATTTTTTACTGATCTGTTTTCCTTTAGAACTTACTGAACATAAAACATAATATTTCCTAACACATGAGGTACATACACATGGACTGAAAATTCCCTAACTATAAGTTTTTCACAACAGAAATAAATTACTTCACTGCTTTGTGAATTCCACACTTAAAAATTATAGTTATCTTTCTTATCAGTAAATATATCTATATGCTCATCTAGTCTTTTAAACTTTGAAAATCAAATTTAAATCTCAGGTCATTTACATAATATAACAGGGACACACAGAAACACTATCAGACAAATGAGAAAAGAACACAATTGCCTTTACAGTCATTATTCATTAAGCATATATTTACTAAATATCTACCAAGTGCCCAGCACCACATTAGATGCTTAATTCAGCCAAATAATAGTTATTGTACCACCCCATTTTTATTTAATTATGTACTGATTTTTTTAGGTTTCATTAAGTGGAATCAAATGGATTATCATTCTTTTAATGAGTGTTTTAAATATAATAATATATTTAAAATATATTTTTATTTCCCCCAACATAGAATAATTATGCTATTAGAAAATAACACTGTTTATCTTTCTTCCCCAAGTTTTACTTCTAGTCATCTTTCAAAATGAGCACATAAAGTTAAATTTTATTCCAGAGACTAATTTCTTGAACTGGCCTTTGCTTTAGCTTAGATTTTGCAGTATGTTTTCTTATTCCAGGAAGATGAATATATTTAATATATTTTAAATTGCATCATATTTTATGAGCTCTCAAGGGATCCACTGTTATATGAACCAAGCATTATTGCATAATTATTGCTTCAGATATCTCAAATTATGATGACTAATTAAATATACATATAATACATTCATCAGTGAAAAAATTTCAATGGCTCAATTTCTATTCTCTCTCAAAAGTACCTGTATCCACTGCAGAAGAAGTTTTAAGAAGTGAGTATCACAGCAATTGAGAACATGATTTAGCATGAATATTTCATAGTGCCATTGAGGTACATGTTTAATGAGAGAAATGCTAACATTCTCCCATCTTCCAAGTACGTGTGACTCTTGGTTTCACTAACAAGAAGATATATAAGGCTCAAAGGAATATATTGGTCTATTTTTTAATTTACATCTTTTTTATGGTAAAATTTTATTTTATTATTGATTTAGAAGAGCATAAGGGATGCCTAAGTGGCTCAGTCAGTTAAGCATCCTACTCTTGATTTTGGCTGAGGTCCTGATCTCATGGGTCATGGGATTGAGCCCAGCATTAGGCTCTTAGCTCAATGGGAAGTCTGCTTGAAGATTCTCCCCCTCTTCCTCTCCCCCATTCTAAAAATAAGTAAATAAATATTTAAAAGAAAACAGAATAGTGCAATGAAGAGATCCATTTTTTTAAGAATAAACATCTAGGGGCGCCTGGGTGGTTCAGTGGGTTAAAGCCTCTGCCTTCCGCTCAGCTCATGATTCCAGGGTCCTGGAATCGAGTCCCACATCAGGTTCTCTGCTCAGCGGGGAGCCTGCTTCTCCTTCTCTTTCTCTCTGTCTGCCTCTCTGCCTACTTGTGATCTCTCTGTCAAATAAATAAATAAAATCTTAAAAAAAAAAAAGAATAAAAATCTATCACTCCTTTCTTTTCTGAAGCCGTAAACTACACAACAAATTCCACTAAATTCTAGTTCACTAGATTTCTATAGGCCTAATTCCAAGATGAATCAGAAATCATATTGAATCACTTCTGACAAGGGAAAAATTCCCAATGTTATATCTGAACTGTGACCTGAAATAGCTTTCACCAGCTTGTAGTTAGTTATACTCCACTTAGAAAACAAAACAAACAGGGCGCCTGGGTGGCTCAGTGGGTTAAAGCCTCTGCCTTCGGCTCAGGTCATGATTCCAGGATCCTGGGATCGAGTCCCGCATCGGGCTCTCTGCTCAGCGGGGAGCCTGCTTCCCTTCCTCTCTCTCTGCCTGCCTCTCTACCTACTTGTGATCTCTGTCTGTCAAATAAATAAATAAATAAAACCTTTAAAAAAAAAAAAAGAAAACAAAACAAACAAACAAAAACAGGTAATCAGAAAACATACATCAATTACATGGTCTGAGAATGAGAACGATTTACTGACAGATGAGAACAACTATCCTAATTGATCTTTAGTACTCTTCTTTAAATTTTTTTTTAGAGTTTTATTTAGTTGAGAGAGAGAGAGAGAGGCATAAGCAGGAGGGGCAGAGGGAGAGGGAGAGTGAATCTAAGCAGAGCATAGAGCTGAGCATGGAGCCCAGAGCAGGACTTGATCTCAGGAACCTGAGATCATGACCTGAGTTGAAACCAAGAGTCAGACACTTAACCCACTGAGCCACAGGAGCCCCTCTTTAGTACTCTATCTTCCCAGAGATTTTCCCTACTTACGATTATTATATTTTAGAAATGACACTGATTTATAGTTAGTGATTTACTTAAAGCACTTATTTTGGTTCAATTAGTTGTGTATAACACGTGCTGTTTTTTTCATTTTTCTTTTTGCTACACTACAGACTCATCTTTGAAATACAAAGGTCCAAGAACCATGGCCTCATGGAAGGCAAATACATAGTCCCTCGCTAATCTCTTAACAAAGAATTCTAAGCAGGATGCACCTTGAGTTCTTTCCTAACCAAAGAAGAGTTTAATAATAAACCATATTGGGATATGGTTGACAGAGATGATGACACTGTGATGTTCTGCAGCTTTGTGATACATGAAAGCTACTGTTAATTAGTTTTCTTTCAAAATATTCCTGCAGGGAAGGATGAAGCAATAATTTTCTCTGAGTTCTACTAAGGAGTAATTTATGCAGCAACTTATGCAAAAACAAAGCCTGTTGTTAAACTAGTCTTTGTGTTTACAAGTAGAAGAACCTCAGTTCCCGACTACTGAAAGTGTTTGGATGATTCAAACCATTTGAGTTTAGCTCCTTTTCAATATAATTCTTTTTATAAATTTATTTAAGCCCATGCTTAATGCAAAAGCTTTGTAGTATACTGATGCCTACAATTTAAAAATAATTTCCTACCATTTCCAGACAATTGCCCACAAATAGCAAGTCATTCTGGGAAAACAAAGCAAAGTGGAATAGCAACAGAAATATAAGAAATGTCTTAAACATACTAATAGCATTAGGAGTTTTCAAAATTGCTTGCTTTTTTTTTTTTTAAGAGGTCAGGGAAGTCCCACCCTTCATGTCTTGTAAATTACATTTCCATATTCTGTCTGCAGTTGTCTTTTTTAAACTTAAAAGAAATGACAGGGAAACCCAGGCCCAACTGTTAGTGAAAGAATTAAGCATACTGTCCTTGCCTTTGTTGGGCACTACTTATATACCTAGGTATCTATACAGGACTAGAAATGATCTTAGGGTGTTTGTTGAATCAATGAATTGTTAAAAGCAAATAAAATATTTTGCTAAAAAATAAGAATTGCTATATTCTTTAAGCTATCAAAACCACATATGCTAAAATACTTTTATTTTATTTTATTTTATTTTTTTAGCAGAACTGTCTCTCTTCCCTCTCTTGGTAATCAGGACCTCCCACAGTTGAAGGGATACCAGAATCTGTCCAATGGTATTATTGGAATCATACTGAATACTTTAAACCTCACTCAGAAAAGCCACTTGACATCTTGAGACAGACAGCACCTACTCATAATAAACTAGGAAAGTTCTATGCGAATGGATCTGGGAATTGCTGGCATCGTGGCAGAAAGGTGGATCTTCACACCACGTCCCTCCCCAATGTCTGCTATCAATAGTCAAGGCCGAAACAAAAAGTTTACAAACTCTACACTGTCTAAAGGAAAATGCTATCAGTAATAGCATATGTTGCTTATTATCAGATTATCCACACAAGAAATTCTAAGTTACTGGAGAATAGTCAGTAACACTGTTGAAACAACCTTCTAGGCCTGAGATGCAGCTGCTCCTGCTGGGATACCACATCAGCAACCTGAAACTTACTAACTTCATGTCACTGTAAATGCTCTGCCTGACAATACATGCAGTATATCCAGTCAGCCAATCACCGCACACCAAGCCAACTCTGGGCTCTAGACTTACCTCCTTTTCCTTCTCACCCCAGAACTAACTATGTTAGTTTCCATTTTTCTCCTCTTCCTTGTTCTTTTTTCTTTATCCTATAAAAGCTTTCTGCCTTCTGCCCCATTTTGAAGTTCTCCAAATGGAGACTTTATTAAGTATTAAATAAAGTTTGTATAATCTATATTATCTTCTTTAATAATTTTTTTTTTAGCATTACCCAAATCTAGAGAGGGGAGGGGAAAAAGTATAGACTATTTTGCTGTGCAGTGTGCTTCTACGGCTAGCGGTAGCACTGTTATTAAGGAGCCTACTGAAAATGCAGAATTTCAGGCTCCACCCCAAATATACTAAATCACAATCTGCCATTTAACAAGATTCCCTAGGTGTTATGGACTAAGTGCCGTATCCTCCCAAAATTCATACGTTGAAATTCTAAACCCTAATGTTATGGTACTAGGAGGAGCGGCCTTTGGGAGGAGTTTATGTCATGAGAGTGGAGCCCTCATGAATGGGACAAATGTTCTTATAAAAGAGACCCCAGAGAGCTCTCTGGCCACATGAAGAAAGAAGCCAAAGTCAGAAGTCAATGAGCCAGGAAGTGGGTTCTCAAAAGACAATCGATCCTATCAGGATCCTATCAGTGTCTTGACCTGGTACTTCCTAGCCTCCAGACTTATAAGAAATAAACATTTGTTGTTTAAGTCACCCAGTCTACAATATTTTTGTTATAATCTTCCAAAGAGACTAAGATACTTGGTGATTAGTATACACATTAAATTTTGAGAAGGAAAAGGTAAAGGGTTGCAGGAGGTTTGACCTGGATTTCCCTTCTCTAAGTGAGAGAGTGAGCTCGCCCAATTTCAAATTAATGCTACCCAGTTGAGTTTCCTTTCTCTAGGGGAAATTGGTAAATTGTTATAAACAAAATAATATTGTAGCTCATCAACTTTAATGTGTGCACATAGATAGCCATATTCTGTTATCTCCAATAGAGGTGATGATGAAACCCATTGGCTTCATCTACTTTTTACTGTTTAAATGTTTTATAACAAGCATGCATAAAACTAACTAAATAACAAATGTATTTGCATTGAAACAACAAATTATATTCCACTGTGCAAATATTGAAGCCAACATTAAACATAAATTAAAATCTGAAAATTTTGACATCCTTTAGAGGTGACACCCTACATCATAAAGATTCTTATGCAACTTTGAAAAACAAGTCAAACTAATTAAAAAAAATTTTTAAATAAATATATGCTAGATAATATTTAATATTTTAGGAAGAAAGTAGATTACAACCTCCCCACCTCCCTGACACACATACATACTACACATACACACAAAAGTTGGTTTGAAATAACTGTTCTATCTTTAGTGGATGAAGGGAAGTAAGAACACTGAGCAATTTTCTACTGGGTGTTCAAGTATAACATCAAGATATTACCAAGAGACATTATTATAATTAGCCATAAACATGTTGTTTTCTAAGTATAATGATTCTAATGGATTCCTTCTACATGAATTACTTCTTTGCTATTGCCAAGAGATGGTCCAAAGAAGAGCCATTTTAGTTAAATTTGATTAATAGCCCTTGCTTCTTTGCAAAACTGGAATTATAAGAGCATAGATGGATACTCAACAATAAAAATAAACAAAGATAACATGGTTTATATGAGAGACTCTTAATTGAATTATTAGGCAAGAGGGTCTATGGAAGAAAACAGACAAAACACAAGTCCTTTAGTGTATATTATCTTATAGAGAATAAATCAACAAAACTCTAGGATATTAATGCAGAGTGTTTTGTACAACTAATGGAAAAAAGGCACTAGGGAAATCTTGGGAACTGAACTATATGACAAACTTATGTAATAATTTGTTAAAAATAACTGATATTTAAGAAAGATAAACAGAACTATTTTGTATTATCTTTCTGTTGACTAGCACTCAAAGTCATGTTTGAACTACTTCATGTTTCTCTATCAGTACAAGTGCATTCATAGGATAGAATTTCCATTGACTTTGTTAAATTTTACAGATTTGGCTTGTGTAGAGGTTCTCTGCAGAGACAAAGAAATTACCCAGATTAAGCAAAAGGCATATATACATAATCTGCTCTATGTCCAGATATTCACAATCAAAAGAAAAAAAAAAAACTGTGTTCAAAACTCCAAACATTTACTTTATACATTGCCAGTGTTAATTCTAAAGGATAACTCAAGCTAAATGAATTGTTTTGTCTTTAAAATTAATTTTGACATGAATTAGAGAAATATGGGAAAAGAAAAAAATAATTTACCTATTAACTGCTTTCTATATTTCAGGTACTGTGCTAAATACATTCATCGTCTCACATAATATTTACAAAACTTTGGGAAAGCTACTGTTTTTAATCTCCATTTTACAAATCAGAAAAATAGAATACTGGAAGATTACATTAGTAAACCAAATTTACATACTTCAATATGGTAGAACAAGTGAATTAAAATGAAAGAAGATGCTATGAATACAAATGTCTTTCACATATAAATAAGTATGCTCAGTTAAGTTGTATGCATATGCTAACTTCTGAGCATTTTTGCATCCTTTATCTGTCTGAATTTTCCTATAAAAATTCTTTTTTTCCCTGAAAGCATATAAAAGATTCTGCCTCCAAAAATATTTATTTACTTTACCCTTTCTCTGTGACTACAATGATTGACTGCTTTGTGGTATTTTTTTTATGTAGAGAGAAGTGGTGGGCAAGAATGATCATGTGATGCATAGAGGTAAATAAACAGAAAAAGGCCACCAGTAGACAAAACTCCTAATCACTGCCGATGGTTCTAAGACCACCTTCAGAATGATAATGAAAGCAGAGCCTGCGCTGCATAAATTTGGCAGAAGAAAATAGCAAATATAGAAAGAACATTTTTCAAGAAGCATAGCAGTGAGGGGAAGCAGGAGGTAGTAATTTAGAAACGAGTCATAACTTAGTCTCTTTTTTTAAATTAGATATAAAGACTTCACCATTAAAGGAAAAGAAATGGATCATGCAAAACCATTTGAAAACCCCAAAATAAAAAGACATTGAAGGAGCATGAGAAAGGTAGAACAAATAAAAGGATAAAGAACATGGCTGCAGGTTTTGGGTTTGGCAAGGAGGAAGGATATTTCTGTTGAGTCTGGAATTAATAAAAAAAAAAAAGTAACAATGGGAGAAAATATCAGAACCACTGTCCTTTAGAGATTAGTCCTCAGAAAATACTGTAAATGGGACAAATTTTAATATATAAAGAATGCTCAAAACTTACTATAAAAGCAAATAACCTAATTTAAAAATGAACAGAAGATTTGAACAGATACTTCACCAAAGAGAATATAAGGATGGCTAATAACCACATGGAAAAAAAAGCTCAATATAATTAGCTATTAGGGAAATACAAACTTAAACCCTGAAGAGATACCACAACATTCTAATAGAATGGTTAAAATATTCTGACAATACAAAGTGCTATTGAGGATGCAGACAACTAAAATTTTCACACATTGCTGGTAGGAATGCAAAAATAGTACAGCCACTTTGGAAAAACACTCTGGCAGTTTCTTGTTTTGTTTTTGTTTTAAATTAAACATGCACTTGCCATATGACCCACCAGCCCCACTCGTGGGTATTTAACTTAGAGAAATAACAACTTATGGGCATACAAAAACCTCTACACAAAATGTTACAGCAGTTCTGTTTATAAGCACCTAGCCTGGAAACAACTGGACTCAAAGTCCTTCAGCACATAAACTGATAAACGAACTATGGTAAATCCATACAATGAAATATTACTCAGCAATAAAAAGTCTAGGCCTAGCAATAGCTTCATAATGTACTGTGAGCTTTTATACCACCCTCACAGTCTCCATCGCACTATCTCAATCAAAGCATGCTAAAGAAAAAAGGATGATGCCATTTGTAGGCAATTACAGGACAATTGAGAAGTTTACAAGGTTCTAAAAAATTCTATAACATGTAAATAGCACAGCCCTATGGTTTTACTGCACATTTGGTTGAAACAGACAGTAATATATAGCATTGTGTTATTATTGTCCTGAAAAGAATACAACTTTTACAAGATTTGTTGGCTCTTACTTCACTTTTATTCACTTATTTTGAAACTACAGTGGACCCCTGAACAACCCAGGTGCTAGGGACACCATACCATGCCTTTGAAAATCTGATACAACATTTGATTCCCCAAAATCCTTAACTACTAATAGCCTACTGTTGACCAGAAGTCTTACTGATAACAAACTGTCAATTAACACATATTGTGTATTACATGCTTGTAGTCTTACAATAAAGTAGGCTAGAGAACGGAAAATGTCATTAACAATATTTCTCCTCTCACAACCAAATACAAGACAGAACAAAACAAAACCCCCTCTCTTGTCCCCGTCTTCCCTGCCACTTACTGCCCCTTTGTAGGAAAACTCAAAAAACTGGTAGAAAGAGTCTTCACCACTAGCTGTCTCCAATCCCTCTTCCTGCCATTCCCTCTTTTCTTGGTTTGGTTTGGTTTCCAATTGTGAATAAATACAATTCATGCATAGATAAATACATGCATGTATGTATGGATAATACAATTATGTTATGACATTAAAAAGAAAATATCATTAAGAAAATCATAAGGAAGAGAAAGTATATTTACAATACTGTACTGTATTTATTTTTAAAAATCTGTATATAAGTGGACCTATGTAGTTCAAACATATGTTGTGCAAGGGTTAACTTTATATATTTTCTTCTATTCGTCACCCCCTGTTGCTATATCGCTCTGCTGGGGCTGACGTAACAAAATACCAAATACTAGATGACTTCAAAACAGAAATTGACTTTCTCACAGTTCTGGAGGTCAGAAGTCCAAGATCAATTGTCATCAGGTTGGTTTCCGACGATGGCTCTCTACTTGGCTTGCAGATGGCCTCTTGTGGAAAGAGAACGTGAATTCTGGTGTCTCTTCAGTCTTCTTATAAAGATATCAGTCCTATGGGACCAGATCTCCACCCTTATGACTTCATTTAACCTTAATCACCTCCCTTAAGGCCCTGTCTCCAAATACAGTCACATCAGGGACACGGGGCTTCAACATAAGAAGTGGAGCACATTCCGCTTCATATTTAGGGGGATACATTCTGTCCATAACACTTGCTTTTGAATCCTTTTTCTCCGAAGACACTGCTTATTTTTCATCACTCTTACTTCCATTTTCTGTTCTAGAGTCCATGGAAAAACAATTTAAGACCACCCAGCGGTTGTTCTTAGCCATTCGGTGGCCTGAACAGTGGAAGCTATAGACCAGTGTCTGATGGCGGGCTGAGCGCGGTACTCTTCCTCAGAGAAGTAGCGGAAGAGGCACAGAGGACACCTGAGCTCCTTTACACAGCGGGTAAACTCAGATAAAGTAGCAGAAAACTCAGGAGCCAGAGTGGCCCACTCACCTTCAGATTCCCCTCGGTCACAGCCCTTTCAACAGAGGCGCTCTTCTTTCTCAGTTCTTCCTACCTCCGCAGGACCTCCCCAGACTGCTCCTGGGAGATGGTGCCGCGCATGCGCAGAACTTCCTGGGCCAGCGCCGCGCGTCAGTTTCGCTGACCGAACTCCTTTGTTGCATCAGGATATGGTAATGTCCACATGGCAGAGAGGAGAGACGGTGTTACATAGAGCAATGGCAGGCAGGTTAACATAAGACACCTCTGTGAGAGGCTGAAGGTCAGCGCTGGACTCAGTGACCACAGGAAGTCTCACCTCTCAGCCTGCTGCCTGCATCTGATTAGCGAGGCCTCCAGAAGTGAAGTAGCCAACAAAGGGCGTGGCTCTATGGCCCAAGCAGCTAGCGCCCGCTTCTCACCACGTTCTCTTTACATTAAAAAAAATAATAAATAATTAATTAATTATTAATGGTGTAGATGCCACCACTTTTCCTTTTGTAGATGTAGTGTTCCTTTTGGAAGTCAAGGCTGGTGCCACGAAAGTGGGATCCCGCTACAAAAATTTGAGGACATCCTCTTTTTTGGTTGAGGGGCATCAGGGGCTCTGGATATTGTGAAAGTTTCCCTTTAAGTTACAAGGGGGAACCCGGAACAACACTGTATGCACTTCTCCCTGGGTACATGGAAAGAATTTTCTCTCTCTCTCTCTTCTTTTTTTTAATGAGTCACTCTGATTTCATGGAGAAATTTGCAGCACAACAGAAATTTCCTTTTTCCTCTTTATGACAATCCCTTTCACTAAAAATGTGTCTCTTGTTTCTTTTCTTCAGTATAACTGTGTTCAGAAAGACCCTTGACTCTTCAGCTGCTGATTTAGGAAACTGTATGATCTGAGAGTCAAATGCACCTTCTGAGTTCCTGAATTGAATAGTGCTACTCTCTAATTTAAAATCAATAATATGGCAAAAATTTTTTTTAAAAGTGCACCATTTATTTTCCTCGCATGAAAAGTGATAGGAAAAAAGGTACATTTTAGTGATATGATTTGAGGGTTTGGTCAGCACCACAAACACTGAGATATTCACCCTGTTAGAGAAAGGGTAAATATGTACAAAAAGGGCAAAAAAGAAAAAAAAAAAGAAGGAAAGAAAAAAGAAAAATCAAGCAAGAAAGAAATCCCAATGTATGGGTTAACTAATTAGTTGAAAATACTGTAACAGCTCATTGGGCAATTTTGTAATCAGATGAGCCCAAGGGATGAATATGATCAAGTTTATAACAGTTCATTTTCTTTGAATGCAGCTGTATACAATGCCCCAGGAGATTCTAGAAGCAATGAAACTACAGCGACTCTTTTGATTAATAACATATTCAATCCCTAAAATCCATGAACAGAAACACATATTGTTATGCCTTCAAGGGTATCCATAGATGTTACGGAGCCCCTTCTGGAGAGAGAGTGAAGTAGCTGGAAATCTCCTGTGAATGGCCATCTTAATTGTGTTGCCTTCTTAAACATGGTCTTTGAAAAAAATTTTTTTCTCATTTTTTTCTTTGTATCTAAGTTCATAGGGTTAAACTATGCTGTGATTGCCATAATTGTTATTTCTCCCCCAGTGATTTTATAGCCAACAAGGGAACATTAGCACCCATTGATTCTTGTGGAAAATAATCTATTTAAAGATACTTGCTTCAGTTGCATCTTTTTTTTAAATGCTTCACTCCATTATTTTATTATGAAGAAATCTGCACTAAGGCAGAACTGGAGCTTCCAAAGAATTCACTTGTCTCCCTATTTATTCTTCCCTGGAAGTCATAAGCCTCTGTTGATAGCAGCCCAGATGGGTGGTAGGGAAGCAATTATGATTAAAAACATGATGGGAATTCAGAGAGCTGCAGGATGTCAAGGACTCTTGTGAAGGGCCTAATCCCACACTCATTACATGGGTTCTTTCTTAGGGTTGTCTATCTCTCAGTAATTACTGGGTTAAATATATATTGCATATATATATGTATATATATTTACTATAGTATACATAGACTGCTTCAGCTGTTTGAACAGTATTTTATATATTTAGGTTAGATAGAAATACCTGATAATATCAAAGAATCTTTTTCCTTTCCATTGAAAGAAATTTACTTTAAAAGGATGGGGTAAACAAATAAGTAATATGATTTTGCTCAGCAGTGTCTGGCATATATAGTAAATGAAAATTTCCTTTTCTTTCATCCTTTCTTCCTAAACCCAAATGTATGTCACTTAGGGAAAGGAGAAAAACGTGCAGTAACTACAATATAGGTAATTTAAAAAAATTAAAATAATCTATTACTCCTTTCAATACTTTTGAAAGAAAGGGAATACACAGTATCTAAAATAAAGTAAAATTCAAAGTTTAAAGCATAATATAGTTCTTTGGGGCCTATGTGGTCCTATTTTATAGTGTTTTCATTATATGAAAAGTTGATGGAAATTGTATCGCACTGATGCAAGGTGGTGTAAATAGTAAAATCATCTATAGTTCCAGGCTAGAGGATCTTTGAGAAAATAGCAACTTAGGGATAAAATGAAGTTGAGGTCAATGATGGCTAGCAAACTAATTAATAGATGATTATAAAATAAATATTTGTTCAGAGAACAGTCAAGGATATACAAGGAGATGTAAAAGGACAAAGAGAGTAGCATGGTAATAGTTGAAGGGAAAAGTTTGACTTCTGTATATATCGTATTTACTAAAACTTTTCAAGGCTACAAGCAGAATGCCAAAACTCTAATTCAGAGTAATGCTAGGTTATTAGCAAAGCACTGAACACTCATAAAGAATTATTTATTGTAGATGAGGTAGTAAATCACATGTGAGTCCTGTCTTAGGAAAAATTCCATGGAGAACAAGTATGTTTGGTGAATGTTTAAAATATTAAAGTGAGATTAAAACATTCTCTCAGAATTCAGAAGAAGAATATACTGTCTGGGGGGAGAGACTGAAGGATTAAATGACAACGTAGCATGTGAAGAGTACACAAACTGAGTCTTAAGAGAGTGAAGAAAGCAGGAAAGGGCTTTCCAATAAGGAACAGCAGTATGAAGAAGAGAAATAAGGTTGGAAAGCAAAGGAATTGCCAAAGGATTGGGACGACGCCACAGCCTTATGTCGGACATAAGGCTGGAAGGAAAGTGGAAGCCAAGACATATACAATGCATGAGATTTCTTTTCCTTGCCTTTTTTTTTCCCCCCTTCAGTTTGGAGTGGTTCCACTTATAATTGCTATATAACACACGAATCTAAACTTTAGTTATGGTTTAAAAGAACCATCTCATATGCTTATGGATTTTGTAGTTCTGAAATTCAGACAGAGCAGAGAGGAAGTGGCTTATTCCTGCTCCGTGGTATCTGGAGCCTAATGTAAGAGGTTTTGAATGCGAGGATGATTTTATAACTGGGGGGTTGGCATCATCTGGAGACTTGTTCATTTACTTGTCTGGTGCCTGCACAGGATGCTTTGAAGAACAAGGCTGTGCCTCAGTGTCCATGTGTGGCATCTCCATGTGGCTTGGCTTCCTCACAGCTTGCTGGCTCCTGGGTTGTTGGACCTTTTACAGGGTGCCTTAGGACTCCAGAACTCAGACTTTCAGCAAACAAATTGGAACCTGCATGCCCTTTTATGATCCAGCCTCATAAATCATTTGATGTCATTTCCACTCTTTTGGTTGAAACTGTTCCATACCAGTCCAAATTCAAAAGTAGGATATACACACCTTATTTCTTGATAGCAGTATTATCAATAAATTTAGGGGTACTTTTTTATTTTTATTCTTTGCGGGAACATTTAAAGATGTTCATATGAGGGTGCCTGGGTGTCCCAGTTGGTTAAGCGACTGCCATCAGCTCAGGTCATGATCCTGGAGTCCTGGGATTGAGTCTCGCGTCAGGCTCCCTGTTCAGCAGGGAGTCTGCTTCTCCCTCTGGCCCTCTCCCCTCTTGTGCTCTCTCTCTCTCTCTCAAGTAAATAAATAAAATCTTAAAGAAAAAAAAAGATGTTCATGTGAATGAATGAATACTCAGTAAGCGTTGAATGAGTGATTTGTAGATAAAATAGATTTCTCAGAAATATACACTGATAACTGACCTCAAGATAAAGGGTTGTTAGAAGTTAGAAGGGAATTAAAATTTAGAGTCCTATGGGACCCTCTCTAAATTAAAAAGAGGCACTGTATTAAGTATTTATCAAATTATATTTCTAGCTTTTAAATATATATAGTAAGTTTTATTTTTCCCATTTTATAGGTGAGAAAATAGTAATTCAAGAAATTGATTTGCTAAAAGATTTATAGGCAATAAATGGCAGAGATCTGATTTCTAATCAAGACTGAGTTTTGTTAGAGTAGGTATTTTCTCTTGAATGTAGGGGAAAAAGAAAGAAGGATTCATTGTGATACACGTTGTGAGGTTAGAATTGCTGGGATTTTGCCAACAATTGGAAGTAGAGGTGGTCAAGAATAAGTAAAGCTGAAGATAAGTCATTGTATCCAACGTTACCTAATGAAGCAGATATTGGTGGTGTCCTTCAAAAATAGAGAAGATAGAAAGAAGAACAAATTTGTACTAGTTAGCAAAAGGAGAATAAAAAGCAGGGCTGACAACATAATTTCAAAATGAAATTTTATTAAGAATTTCAAGACAGCGGGCACCTGGGTGGCTCAGTCATTAAGCATCTGCCATCAGCTCAGGTCATGATCCCAGGATTCTGGGATCAAATCCTGCATCGGGCTCCCTGTTCAGCAGGGAGTCTGCTCCTCCATCTCCCCCTGCCTGCTGCTCCCCTGATCATGTTTTCTCTCTCTCTCTGTCAAATAAATAAAATCTTAAAAAAAAAATTTCAATACGGCAACGACTGAACATTAAACCAAGCACTGGACCCCATGGCTAGCACAAATCCCACTCCCATGAACACAACCCTAAGAAGAGTTCAGTCTGGGGCATGTTCCATTTTAGTTCCTAGAGACTGGGAAAAGCTTTCTGCTTTTCATTTTTAAACTGTTAAGTGAGAATAATGGTGCTAACTGCCAAGTGATGCTTGAGATCCCTGTATATTCATGTATGTGAGTTGCCTAATTCAGTGTCTAGTGCCTAATACTCAACTATATAAATGTCTATGAGTTTTTTTACTCTCTCGTACCCCTAAATATGTATTTCAGATTCTGAGGCATAGTCTTCTCAGTATTAGGTCATCCGTCAAAATAAGAATAATTCCCAGATCACCTCATCAGGGCATTTCTGAGTACTGTTTAGACAGCCTCTACAAAACGATCTTTTTTTTTTTCTTTTAACTCAAAAATTTAAATGTAGGCCAATTTTCCCAAGCCACTTTAAAATGTATGATGGACGTTTGGAGTTCCTTTTCTCGCAATATAGTGATTCTTACTTGTTGTTGTTGTTGTTGCTGTTCTTGGATCTCTTTAAAAATGTAATGAAAGCTAAAGACCCTTTTCATTTAAAAAAAGCATCTATACATGAAACAGAAGGCAGGTTCACTGTGATCCCAGGCTCCTTGGTCCCCTGAAGTCCTTCCATGTACCCCAGACTGAGAACTCCGTTGTAATCCAAAAATACAGTTATTTACTACGGAAGACTCACATTTTAATTTGAAATTCATGAGTTCCAAGTGGTTATGGTGCTTGATAAATCATTCTTTACCATAGCTAATATCATGAAGGGAAAACTTCTAATCAATTCAATTTCACAGGCCATGTGTGAATATGGATTTCAGCCCTGCCACACAGGCTCTCTGCTCACTGTTATTTCAAGGTGAGGCTCATCTACCCCAGTGATTAATACAAAAACAAGGCCCGTGGGATCCAGCTGTCTCAAACCAAACCCTAGGATGCTCCTATATGCATCCAAAAGATTAGTTAATAATATTGATATATCTGCATGTGGTGATGATTCCCTTGTTTCCACAGACTTGAAACCAGAACTTATTTGAAGTTTCCAAGTCTATGTAAAAAAAAAGAGAGGATTCTGAAAGCCTCAGAATTTTGATTCTTTACAGGTAAATATTTAAATATAAAAATAGTTTAAATAGTGATAGTTTATTTTCCATAAGTATAAAATGCATTAAAAAGCCCATATTCTAATCGGGCAAAACTGGAATGTTTTATTTTTTTCTGTTTAGGTAATGCATCATCCCTACTCTCAAAATTTTTTTTTTATTTTCTTAATATATTTGTGAACTATCTTTTTAAATTCAGATTGCCTATGGCAGACTATTCCCACTAAATACAACACTTAGTTCCTTGTTACATTTCTAAAAGTTATTCCTATATTATGGATATCCTTATTTGTTTCAGCCTGAAAGTGCTCTCTCTTTTTTTTTAAATATTTTATTTATTTATTTGACAGACAGAGATTACAAGTAGGCAAAGAGAGAAGGGGAAGCAGGCTCCCTGCTGAGCAGAGGGCCCAATGCGGGGCTGGATCCCAGGACCCTGAGAACATGAACTGAGCCGAAGGCAGAGGCTTTAACCCACTGAGCCACCCAGGTGCTCCCTGAATGTGCTTTCTTAAAATGTCTAAAAATTCATTTAAAATATAAGAAAATGTTTTAAAGATGTTATTGTGTCATGTGGTTTAACTAGTTTTCAGTAATGAATAGTTCTCATCTTCAGAGGTATATTGTTTTAGGGATGTTATATTTCAAAACATGTTAAAAATGAACACGTTAGCTCAGCTTCCTGTGAGATTTTTGAAGTTTTGATCCTGGTATATAAAAGGAAAACATAAGTATTGTCCTTTACATGGAAATTGTTAAGAAACTTTTCTAGGATGGACATTTAATTGGAAACAAAATAAGTTCCATTGCAAAATCAAATAAGTTCCATGGAAACACTCAGAAAGAGTTATAATATGGCATAGGTTTGATATTTATGGCCCCTCATGTTAGCAGTAAGAGGTTGTGTCTTCCAAAACATTGCTTTATATAACGTAGACAAATAATTCACTTTTCTTTTTATAAACTTTAGTCTAGAGGCTCTGAAATTCAGATTGGAAATTATTACATTGTATCAGAATTAAGTACATATACAATTGAATTCCAAAATGAAACAAAAAAACGAGTTTTTTAAAGCTTATATTTTACTTCAGAAAGAAGAGCCTTAAAAATTATTTGATACATGACTTATTTTGCTTAAATGAAGATAACTGGTCTGTCACAATGTATTCTCTTTAAATAGTAAATCTTTGCTTTAAAAAAATAGTTCACATTTACTGAAAGCACAGTATATGCCTGCTATTAGCTAAATGCATTATGTGCATAATCCCTTTTAATCCTCAAAGTACACTCTGAAGGGAATAAGGGTGTCATGTTATAGATGAAGAAAGTGAGGTTTACAGAAGAAGCTAAGTGCCTCACACAACTGGCAGAATGGAGATTTAAAGCTGCATCATCCTGACTCTAAATTCTGAGCTCTTTTTTCTATCTATCACAAACATCATGGTCTTTTCCTAGTCTCACAATCTGTGAAGTGTTGCACAAAATATAAAAATGTTGATATCTTATTACATCAAGCCATCATACCCTGTAGTTACAAGTTGTAAAACAAGATTGCTTGGATTTAAAGTTACTCAAACTCTCTGTTCTCCAATTTCCACATCTGCAAAATTAGCATAATCATAATGCTAATTTTATAGACTTATTATGGGAATGAAATAAAATCTATTCAACAGTACATGAAAATTACTAAAAAGGGCCCTGGCAGATAATAAATATTCATAATATGTTAACAGTTAATATGATAACTATTACCAAATTATCTTTGCTTCATGTATGTCATGATGCCCTACAAAGAATGGAAAGATTTTATTTTTTTCCATCTCTTCTATAATGCAAATGGATTCTCGATATATAAAACTAAATGTTTAGGTTGCCTTCCATCACTCTCCAAGGCAACCAATTTGGGGGTGTGGGGGCATGAACATTTAGTACTGAAAAATATTTCATTCTATGAAAACCCAGTCAAAGTCTAACATATTAACAAAAAAGAAAGAAAGGAAAGAAAAAAACTAGAGAAAAGAAATAAAGCCCTGGAAGCTAGACATTTATATCACCTCTATGAGTGAAAATAATAATGCCTCCTTCACAGATTCACTGCCAGCACCTTTTCCTTTATACTGGGCGTACCAAGCTGTTTACCATATGGGTGTTATTTAGCCATTTCAATTGCCCAAGACTGAAGTGAATGGCACCCACACACACACAAATGTCCACAAATTTTGTAACTTGAAATACTGAATAATAGTTATTACTATTTCGGATGAAAGACAAATGCTTTATCTTTTCATTTAATATTCTGACATTTATCAAAAAACTTCTTAAGGCTCTTTCTTAAATGACTCATGAGCTTTGGGTTTCATTTTATCAGCTATTTTTTAGTTTTCAAGAAATTTAATATTTTCATCCATCATGTTTTTTTGAAATTCTCTTAATGAAAGCTTGATATTTTAAGTTAATATTGCTGCCTGCTTTGTTACTTGCATTATTATAAAACATTGCTGTCAATGTCTAGCAGAGTGATATAAAGTATATTTCCTAAGGAATAAAATTTAAGTTATTTTAATAATACATGATTACACTATTTGTCTATACCTCCCTCTAGAAAAGAGGAACTATTTCAACATGAGCCCTCAGTACATGTTTACTAAATAGACCTCTAAACTTTCAATACGCTAAATAATAGTGGAATATAGAAAGGTAATGGGAATAAGGTAATGGAAAAAGTGTGGTTATTCCAAATGTATTAACTTCAACTTGAGAGAAGTTAGAATGTTTCAAACGCATTTGCTAACATTTTATCTTAAATCTGCTATTTTCTTCAGCATAGAAACAAAAAACTCTAGAGACTATAGACTCTTGGAATAAGACCACATAAAACATATAACTCATATTCACTCTCAATACTGCAAATTATCTTTTTATATCTGTTGTACTTATCCCATACTTTGTATGACTGGAGGGAAAGAGCTGGGATCAAAAAGTGATGTAGATCCCTGCTTGATTTAGATTAAATAATTTCACCCTTCCGGCCTTTGGTTACACTTCTATAAAATAAAATAATTGCACTACTAATCTCTCAGTTCCTTCAAATCTTTAGGTTTCTATCTTTGTACTTCTAATAGTGGAAAACTCAGTATATTTTTGATCATCTACTGGAAAGCTCGAATTTTTTTTTTTAAGATTTTATTTATTTATTTGACAGACAGAGATCACAAGTAGACAGAGAGGCAGGCAGAGAGAGAGGAGGAAGCAGGCTCCCCGCAGAGCAGAGAGCCTGACGTGGGGCTCGATCCCAGGACCCTGAGATCATGACCTGAGCCGAAGGCAGAGGCTTTAACCCACTGAGCCACCCAGGTGCCCTGGAAAGCTCGAATTTTGAGAATGTTCTTGACTCCCTGTTTCATTTGTCCATTGGCTGGGTTTCTACCACTGACCCAAAGAATACCAGAGATTTTGCTAGTATGCCACTTGCCAGCTGTTCTCTCTTCTGAGCTAAATACAAAGAAAAACAAATGTAATGCCTATTTTAATGACAACACAAGAGTTGCACTCAGTAAAATATTGAATTTTAGATGTTAAAGGTTTGGGGTCCAAAGTTCACCAAGGCTATGTTTTGGTCCAGAAAAAAAAAAATGGCTATTCATTCATTCAAATATCTCATTTCTTCAAATATATATTCCATGCAGTCTTCAGAATAATTACTCAAAACATATAACTGACCAATTGTTCTCTTTCTGTACTCTTTTTGTATTTCTTCAATAGCTTTGGATAAAAGTGCAGTTCCTACCATATCACAAGGAAGACTGATGACTGGACCTCAGATCACTGTTTCCCTCCTGGTTTGGGTCCGGTTCAGAACTGCTTCTGGCTCCTAAGCCAAATACTGCAGTTTCTTACTATCATTTGCTACTTCAGTCAGCTACTTCTTCACCAGATTAATTGATACTCATTCTTTGATCAGGCTTTCTAGAAAGCCTTCTTTTGGCTTCCTTGATGTCACAGGATGAGACTGGGTTCCCTTTGATGACCTCCTCTCTTCCAGGGCAAGTATCATACCATTAAACTTACCACAGAGATTTCCAATACCCCTCCTGGTAACTCATGTCCTCTAGATTCTACACTCTAATAAGAGAGTAATATTCTGAGAGTAAGAACTCTGTCTCACTTATCTCTAGACTCCTCATGCTTGGCACAATGTTTGACATACAGCAAGCTGATACTGAGGGTATGATGAACACATGAATCAGGAGTGAGCATATATGAAAAAGGGCAGATTGCCAGTATGGGACAGATATTTGATCAGCCTGTGTAAGAAATACCATCGATCTGTGCTGAATCTGTAATAAAGGCATCACAACAATAAAAAATAAGCACCTGTTTATATTGCCAGATAATTTGACACTTAACTTGAAGAAACATTGTGACACATGGAGGATGTTTATCATCATCATGGAGAATGTTCCAGTTTCAAAGAGCATCCCAAGTGATGCAACTTGAAAGTGGGAGGAAAGCTACACATCCTTGAACCCCCCTCCTGGGTTCCGTTGTTGGAAGGGGGTGGAAAAGGGGGAGAAACTATATGGATGGCTGTGCACACTTGCCAGGGTGGCTATGTTCAGCCACTCTCTAGTCCTGCCAAAGTGGAGGTGGTACATGGAGCATGGTTTGCAAAACAGCAGATGAGGTTGGTTTGGTCCCCATGGAAACCAGATCTCCCATTGAGAAGTAAACATATTTGATACTTTTGTAATCAGAACCCATCAAAAAGTGAAAAATAATCCATTTTGTATTGTATTGTATTGAGAGAATGGATATTCTAAGTTGGATTCAGTCAGGTATCAGACTTGATCAAGTTATACCTCACTTTAACCACTGACATAAGAGATTTAAAAAGTTCCTCACTTGCTATCCTGACTTAGCTCTCTATATAAGCCTGGAAAATATCTGTGTTCCATCATTCTATTGGAAATGAGATATGGTAAAATGACCAACATAGCCAAAATGGGTCTCTAAGTATTTAATTATTCACTCCAAATCTCCACCTGCAGGCAAAGGCATCTCAGGATCAAGAGTTTTACAATAAAAATAATGCTAAATGTAATTTTAAAAACTGCAGTCCTTACCATACCTATGTGACACAATTTCAGTGTACCTTTGAATTTGTGTATTATGCATCCACATATACTGGAAAAGATGACCTGTAATCCTAACATATTGATTAGGAAATTTTTAAGACCACTTTTGGGAAAATATCTAGTCCCACTCCTTGAAATTTTCCTTCTGAGCATTGCATTTTTAGTGTTACAAGTGAAATGATCCTGTACCTATTCTCATTAGAGTCAGGGGATTTGGTTGGTGGAAAAATGAGATATATAGCAATTAATGTCTAGTATCTGTCCACTGTCTTGAAACAATAGGAATTTTATTATTTCTTACACATAGACGTAATCTGATCCCATCTATACACACTAATTTTGGGAAAACTAAAGGTTTTTTCAATGATTATATATTTATGTAAATTAGATATGAAATGAAAGCTTAGTTCATTAAACACTAGGATCTAAGTGATGTTAAACATCTATATATTCTAAGTAATGAGACATTTGGTGTAGTCTAGACAAAGAATTAATGTGATTGTTCCCCTCCCATTTTAATATACATCTTTTAGCATTGGCTAGTTAAAGCAAAATAATAATAATAATAATAATAATGTAATTCCCATAAATATGAATCCACCCTTCCTATTGTATTTACATGTGAAAACTAAAAAATTACCATGTCTAAACTTTCAGCAGGTTTTTCCAATTCATCCCAGCACATTTGCCAATCTTATATAAAACTGTTCTTTTTACAACATTTATAGAAATTAGAATCCATGTTTTTCAAATATCTCATAAACACTAATTGCTGCTGTCTATTTATTAGGTTTGGGTACATTTTTAAAAAGATGTATTCCAATAAGCTGTGCTGTTGTCATGGTTGATGATTATATTGTGGAAGATTTTATATTTTTGTTAGAAATGTCAATAGCATTTTGTATCATGTTCCAATATAACACAAAGTTTCAAATTTATTGCAAATATCTTAGCAAACTTTTTAAAAATGATTGAAAAAGTAACCATCTCACAGATAAGCACTTTCCATGTGTACATGCTGTTCTGGAACAGAGTATTTCAAATGTGGTCTCTGAAACCTGAGACAAGGACAAAACCTCAGCTGCAGGGGTTTTTGACCTTGTTTATTACTAGGATTGAAGGGGCCAGAGATAGGAGTGATCTCTTCCAGCCTATTTGCCCGAGTCTTTACAATTACTTTTCTAATTCATTGCCCTTCTCTAGTACTGTCAGTCAATTACATGTTCCAATATCCTTCACCTTACCTTACTCCATCTTAAGCTATTCAGACTATTATAAAAAAAATTACCATATATTAGGTGATTTGTAAACAACAGATTTTTTAAAAGATTTTACTTATTTATTTGACACAGAGAGAACACAAGCTGGGGTACCAGCAGGCAGGGAGAGGGAGAAGCAGGCTCCCTACTAAGCAAGGAGCTGGATGCAGGGCTCGATCCCAGGACCCTGCCCAAAGCAGCCGCTTAACTGACTGAGTCACCCAGATGCCCCACAACAGATTTTTATTTCTCACAGATCTGGAAGTTAGGAAGTCCAAGTCAAGATGTCAGCAAATTTGGTATCTGATGAGAGCCCACGTCCTGGTTCAAGGACAGCTGTGAAGGAGCTCTCTGGTGTCTCTTTTGTAATCCCATTCATGACAATGTCACCCTTATGACCTAATCACCTCCCAAACGCCTCACCTCCTAATAACATCACCTTGGGGATTAGATTTCGAGATAATGTATTTTATGGATATGTAAACATTCAGTCCATTGCACTCCCTTACCTGACTTCTTTCTGTATGTTCAACACATTTTAAGAAACAATTTTTCCATTGGAAAAGGGCACGATGAAATTAATACACTAATCCCATTATCATAGAACCCAGCATAATAAACCATATAATTCAATGCCCTTCTCAATTAAAGAACACTGCCATACAATAGTATCAAATGATAGTTTCTCAAACTGTACTAGAATATTTCTTATGATGAGGAATTTCCCCTTCCTCAGAAGTCCATTTTATCTTTGGATAGGGTTGACATTTAGAAGGGACTTTCTTGGGGCACCTGGGTGGCTCAGTGGGTTAAAGCCTCTGCCTTTGGCTCAGGTCATGATCTCAGGATCCTGGGATCGAGCCCCGCATCGGGCTCTCTGCTCAGCAGGGAGCCTGCTTCTCTCTCTATCTCTGCCTGCCTCTCTGCCTAGTTGTGATCTCTGTCTGTCAAATAAATAAATAAACACTTAAAAAAAAAAAAAAAAGAAGGGACTTTCTTCTAACTTCAGTTCATTAGTTCAAGTTTACTAGCAGCACCCTCTAACCAACTGAACTAACCAGTCACTCTCATTCATTCACAGTTAGCTCTCTGAAAAAATGCAAAATAAACTTATTTCTTCTTTTATTCCCTTTTACATATTAGAACATCAAATAGCTTTGTTTCGTCTATGATACATTGACTATTATATAGGTGTCTTCTACATTTGGAAAGGAAAACAATTTCCAAATTGAGGTCAAAATTGAAAGTGGTTTCTCAACTGGCTCAACACTCAATTATTGTGAGTTTTAGACTAATTCAGTTATACACGCTCCCTGATTTAAACAATTTAGGGGTTTGCTGTTTAACCATCCTATTGTCCCTATCTATAATCATTTGTTGCATTAGCCGATGTCCAGTGAGAAGCCATAATGCTCACCAGCTTTCTCTATATAATAGAACTTAATATAATAAATTGTTAAAAGACCTGAGCTGACACAGGAATAAAGGCAAAAATGGAACACAAAATCATCACTGAGGTAGCAATTACAGGGAGAAACTACTGCCTGCTGGGCTACAGACACAAACAGAAGAGGGTGAAATTAATTCAATGTAGAAGCTTTGATGCAGAGACTCTGAGTCAGCTCGGGAGAAGGAACACGATGGGCTGGTGGAGTTCAGGTCTCTCAGGAGAGGGCACTAGCCCACTGGTTTTGATGTTTCTGGAAAGATTTGAAAGAGTTCTAGCAGTATTAGTTCTAGAAGTATTGGAAAAAAAATATACAAACTGGATTCAGCCATGGCTACTGGGACAATCCATCGCTGTAGGGGGAGGTCCTGAACCTGAGAAGACCGTGGTGGCAACAGGAAGCCAATGGGAGCAAAGAGGAAATAGCACTTCCTTTCTTCTTTTTCCAGCCTCCCAACCTTCCTTCAGCATTCCACTCACAGAGTTGAGCAGGGAGCCAGCTGCCAAACCAGAAATATGGCCTGCAGAATCCCAGACCAAGCATGACAAGGGTGGGTGTTAAAATTGAGACAGCAGCTCACTAACTGGCACTCTTATTTGACTATGTTTCTAATTATGTGTGTAGATAGCTCTTTAGCCTAAAATTTCCTCCTTAAGGGCAGGAAATATATTTGTATCCATCCCATTATGCAGCATAATATTTGATAGACAGTTGCTATTGAATAAATGTATGGTTATGGTATAATGGCCTTCAGTTTATCCGTGTTAAATGTTATTCTGTTCGGTACACAATTGTTGTAGTTTGCAGAATTTTTTCTTTCTTCCCCAAATAATACCGTGTTGTTGGTTATCATTCCCAGCTTCGGGGTCATCTGTAGATCTGATATGCATACTTTTTCTTGTAAGTAATTGATATAAAATATATTGTTAAATAGTCCCTCTCTAGCTTTAAGGGACATAAAGACCACCTAAAGAGCTAACTGAACATAGATCTCTGGGCCAGACCCCAGAGGTTCTGACTGAGTGGGCCATGAGTAGGACTTCAGAATGTGTGTTTCTAACTAGCTCAGCGGTGTGAAAATTTTCCCATCCAAGGTCCACATTTTAGTTACAACTGTTTTCATATAAGTTTAGAATGCGTCAGTCTTTTAAAACTGCTTTACATTGTAATTCAATAGAACATTTATTGGACAGATAGTATGTATAAATCACCCTGTTGGAAATTGTAAGAAATCCAGCAACGATTAATATATAGTTTCTCTTCTCAAGGAGTTTATAGTTTAATAACTTAGTATAACATCTAGAAAGATTAAATAAAGACTAAAACATTGTAAATAAAGTATTTGGGGATTCAGAAAGTAGTGACTTTTTTGTTTGTTTGTTTAAAATATCGCAGTCAAATTTGGTGATGAGCACCAGGTGTTGTATGAAAGTGTTAAATCACTGAATTCCACACCTGAAACTAATATTATACTGTGTTAACTTGTTAACTAACTGGAACTTAAATAAAAACTTTTAAAAATACTGCAATTGACTTTGGAAATTTGATTATAAATCATGTTTTCTCATTTTTATTTGTTCTTAATGGATGGATAATGTGATAAAAATGTGACAAGAATATACCATTACATATCAGCATTATCTGATTTCAAATAATTCTTTTGTACTCTATCTCCATCACTTCAGTCATTTTGGAGCTTAACCTTCACCCAGATCCCTCTATGACATTCTTCACAACAACATCTTTAAAAAGAGAAATCAAAATAGGGCAAGAAAATTTGGAATATGTTTCAGAAAGGGGAGCAAAGCAAAAAAGTGAAGGAACTAAAGATTTCTCTCTTTCTTCATGACTCCAAAATGCCAGAATGTTATCACCAGAGCACTGGACATTTCCCACCTTCTGTGTCTGTAGATTATGGTCTCAGGCTACTGACCGTTAAATGTAGCCAAGTCTTTTTGTTAAGAAAGATGGTCCTCTGAAATGATGAGGATCAAGTAAGTGAAACCAGTTTCCTTTTCTCTATTCAAGTACTGGGGGGAAATATCAGCTTAAATCCAATGCCATTGGCTCATAGCTTTGGGCCCTGTTTCCCCAGATTCATATTTTGGATACCTTAATTTTTAGTTGAGCCCTGAATGAATGATTTAAATAGTGTGTGCCTCGGTTTCCTCACCTGTAAAATGGACATTAATCTTCTTTTTCAAAGGATTGTTTTGAGGATTCACTGCATTGATTCAAGTGAAGCACTAAAAAAGTATTTGGTAGATAATAAGCCCTCAACACATCACAGTTGTTATTATATTATCCTATAGATGGATCAATAACATCATCTTCTTATACAGAGTACAGTTGGTCTCTACCAAAAGATGTTATTTTAAGGCTAACATTTTTTGGGGAATCTATTATTTGTATATTTTAGAAAATGAATGAAAAAATTATAATTAAAAAATACTATAGTGTGTTGCTAAACCATTATATTTATTCCGTTTGTCTTTCTTTCTCTTGTGGAGAAAGGGGAAATAAGATACCTTTAAGAATCATTTAAAGGGAAAAATATTTGGATAAATAATATGTCAGGTTGTAAATGTTTATAAAAATTTAAAGAAACATAAATAATATAGTATGACCACTGGTTTGTTTGGAATCATATGTAGTATGAAATCGTATGTAGTATTGTAGGATAAGCATTCAAATTTTGGTTATGTGCTTGTATTGTATCTTTAATCTTTTGTCATTATTTGTTAAAATACTAAAGATCATTGAACAAGACCAATACAATGTCCAATCTTTCCACATGATGATTAATTGTGATTGAAAGAAACATGGTAAAAATGATAACTAGTCCTTAGCAACACTCAATTTGGTAATTCTTTTTTTTTCCCAGATTTTATTTATTTATTTGACAGAGAGAGAGATCACAAGTAGGCAGAGAGGCAGGCGGGGAGGGGGGTAGGCTCCCTGCTGAGCAGAGAGCCCGATGCAGGGCTTGATCCCAGGACCCTGAGATCACAACCTGAGCCAAAGGCAGAGCCTTAACCCACTGAGCTACCCAGGCGCCCCTCAATTTGGTAATTATAAAGGAAGTAGACAGGTTATAATCATCTGAATTCAGTCCAGACCACTATATAGTGACTTAGACTCAATACGTGTCTTAAAAATGAAAATATTTGGTGACCATGTTGGCAAAGCTATCTCCTTGACCTCTTCACCAAAAAAGATTGATCTTATGAATGACAGTGTCTGGGAACTTAGTGTTATAGACTGATACTTTATTCCCTTTTTCACTATATAATTTTGAAGGGTAACTTAGAATATTTAAGTGCACGTGGAAATGTCTGCACATGCATATATACATATTTCCCTATCCTGATATCCTGTGTCTTCTGTATATCCAGACACTTTGACATGTGAAGATGTTCCCTATACTTTGCATTCGTGGTACCTAATGCAAAACTGCAGAAATGTACTCTCAGTTGTTGTGGTAGAGGGAGGAAGAACTTGGGTATAATATGATCTATTTCAGTTAGTAGTTCTCAACTTTGATTGCACATTGGAATCTCCTGGGGAACAGAGGACCTAAGATTTTTTTTTTTAATCTTCCCAGGTGATTGTAAAGTACAGTCAAGTTCTGTACTATTAATCTGTTAATGTATTATTTTAAAATTAGAAACTAGGCATTTTATCTCATCACTGTGTTCCCTCTACTTTCTCATCCAATCCGTTTTATTTGTATCCTACCAACCTCTAAGTAACATACTCATTAAGTTCATTAGTGATGACAAAAAAATTTTCCCTTTTTTCTTGTAAATGTGAACATATTTGGGGAGTGTCTTCTCAGTTCAAAGGAATTAATAATTATTTGTGCCAACTATATATAAGTTACCATGCTAGCTGCCACTAGAAATACAAGGATGAATTCAATAGAGCATTTGTAATCAAGGAGCTTGAAATTTTTGCAAAGAGACAAACACATGTCTAAATTTCTCATATTAGAAAGGTTTTAATGCACTTTTCTCAAAATGGGCTGCACATTTAAATAACCTGAAAAATTAAAAAAAATATATGATTAAAAAAAAATACTGACAGGGCCCTCTGGGTGGCTCAGTTGGTTGCGCATCTGCCTTCCACTGAGGAAGGCAGATCCCAGGGTCCTGGGATCAAGCCCTGCATTGGGCTCCTTGCTCAGGAGCTTCTCCCTCTCCTTGTGCTTCCCTCTCCTGGCTTGGGCTCTCTCTTGCTCTCTCTCTGTAATATTAATAAATACAATCTAAAAAAAAAAAAGAAAAGAAAGAAAAGAAATACAACCCCAACCTCAGAAATGCTCGTATTAAATCTGGGCTGCATCAGAATTCAGGTGAGCAATGCTCCAACATCCACCACCATAAAGCAAAGTGCTGTAACAATAGGAAAGGAAAGTTTTTTTAGGCAGAGGTAGCACTTAATGAGAGCTATTTATCATGAACTTACTATATGCTAGAATCTCTACATGAATTATTAATTCATTCAGTCATCGCATTAACCCTTGAAATGGTTGTTACAATGATCTTTTTTTTTTTTTTTACAAGTGACTAAATGGAGTCACAGAAAAATTACGTAAATTTCCCAAGCCCAACTAGGTGGGGAAGCCCAAACTAGAACCTGGGGAGTCTGACTTAAAGGCTTTCTCTCCCACGTACTGTGCTATTCTTCCTTAGGGCAATTTAGGGACTAAATGAATGAAAATACATTGTAAGAAAACAGAATGGAGTAGTGTTTACAGGGAAGGGCTCTGGAGCCAGCCTTGTGCCTATTTGAATCCTGACTCTATCACTATCTAGCAGAGTTCCCTAGCTGCTTCATGCCTCAGCTTCCTCGTAGCCACCATTGGAATCATCAGAGCACTTGTTTCACAGAGTTGTTGTGAGGGTGAAATGAATTATGACATTGATATTAGGAATTGTAACTGTTGCTTTGAGAGAAAGAACAGCTACTAGGGAAACTGAAATGCCTAGTTGTGGAATACTGAGGATGTACCAGGTTATGGGAAGAATGGGCTATTGCTAGCATGACCTTAATTCTCAGTTTCCATCCATTGCCCTGCTGTAATAATTGACAGCACCTGCTTTACTCTTGTCTGTGTCCTGGTTGGCACAATAAAGAAAAGATCTACCATAGCTGTAATATATCAGGTTGTAACAGCCCAGGTGAGAGGATTACAGGTAGAACCACTCAGAAGGACTTTGAGTATAATCAGAAGTAAAATAATCAGGAAAAAAAATAAGGTCTGCTTTATAAAGATAACTCGAGCAGCAGTGTATCATTGCAAATTATAAAATTTGATAATTCCTAAATGCAAAACAGTATAAACACATGCTTTGAAAGACAGAGAGGGCACTGGAGACATAAATCAAGGGGAAGAGTGTTGAAAATGGGATGTACCCTAGCGAGGCTGAATCTTTAATCTTTGAAGTCAGGGATCAAGCCAGGAATTGTTTCATTATTAAGGCCATGTGTAGCCTGAAACACTCAAAAAGATCAGGCCTCAATAAATTTGGCCAAATTGCCAGTGGTGTGTGGGTTTAGATTTTTCTCACCGCGGGAAATAGCTATTCAGGGCAGACTAGAAAACACAGTGTTATATCTCAGGCTTTATGGTCCATGGCCTGGAATCAGGGACTAGGTGAGCAAGCTTGCCTGCGTGATACTACAGAAACCCAGAAAAGAATTAAGAAAGAGGGGTAGTTGCTGTCAGATCTTATAACCAGTTACTGCCATTCATTTGAAAGAGGGCAAGTGTGACTCTTAAGAAATGCGGTAAATTTGTCATTATTTTCCTTACCTTGCTTTTCACATGGATAAGATTTCTCAACCCACGATCACTTTAAAAGAACATATCGCTCTCATATAACATTCCAGAAACATGGCAAATAACAAGTGTGACTGTGAAGTGAACCTATGACTGGAAACTGAAGCCAGAATTTCTGCATTCCTTGCAAGTACCCATGGTTCCCTTAATTATACTCGGGGCTTGTAAACAGGAAAGTGTTTCACAGATGTAGAAAATCCAAGAAGTAAGCCAAAAAATAAAATAAATATATGGTCTGGCAAAACCAAACTAGATTAAAGCAACATGATTTACCAAGAGAGAGGAATATTCTGGAGAAATAGTAGCAACGATGGAATCATACGCAAAATGCTACTTATTGGAAAAAGTTTTGTGACTGAGGGAGGTTGTCGGTTTTAATAAATATAACCAAAATATAGGAAATAAAATGACAGGAATGATTTACATTTAAAAGTTACAACTTTAAGTGGGCAAAAAAAGTTATCTGCCTATCATCACATTTCCAAACTTTCTTTTGAGGGAGAGATTGAAAGAGAGAGAGGGAGAGAAAGAAGCATCTGAGAGTCTGTTACTGTAGTGGTGATTATTGAAAATATTTTTGTAATCTTCCCAAGATATTTCTATCATTAAATATCTCCTTGTTTTACTGATTCATGTTTGCCTAATTCTAAGGTTTTGCAGACTCTTTAATATTGTATTGCTTTTATTCAGATTTCCATCTATGTAAAATTAAGAAATCTCTGACACCAATATGAATTTCATATAATTTGGTAGTGAACCAGACCAGCAGTTTAAGAGGCAATTTTCAGAGAAAGTCCAATTGTGTTTAAAAACATCTGCAATGTATTTTTTTCCTCACAGCATCTAGAAGGCACTCATGAAGTTGACTGAGGCCATGAGACGTGAAGTATTTCAATCAAAGCTATCTTTCCACAAGAGTAAAAATTTGTTCCATTTATTAGCAATGAACACGTGGCTTATCACTTGACTCATTAGCACACTTCTGTGAATACAGCAAGCTTGTAATTTCCCAGAATTCCTTTCACCTCTCTCTCTCCCTGGCAGAAAGTCACTGTGGTGACATCTGTTTCTTATAGAGCTATCAAGAACGATAAGCAGCTTCTTGCATTGCATAAGTCATAGGGTTTTTTTTCTCTATTCCCCAACAGTTAATATGATCCTTTTCTGCCATATGGAAAAAATAAATACCAAAACCTAAAATATCAGAGTAGAAGAGAAATAAGAATGAAAGTCTTTGAACACTGACCATGGAGGAAATACAGAGTATGTTCAAAAGTGTTTGACTTTTTTTGTTATTATTATTAAATTAGTGTCCACATTGAAAATACATTAGCTAGCAAAAATTTTCCTTTATGTCATTCTATTCAAAAATTCAAATGAGCACAAACTGTTAAAACCATGCCTCATTTCCAGTTATTTATTGCTACGTAACTAAACACCTCAAAACTTAGTGGCTTGAAATTACATTTTACTAAGCTAATGACTCTGTAGCTTGACTAAGCCCAGCAGCATAAACTCTCAGCTAAACTCTCTCACACAATCACAGCGAGGTTTTGGCTAGAGATACAATCGTATCTCTACTTGACTAGATAATCATGATGGCACACTCGTAAGGCTAGCAGTTGTTGAAGGTTGGCTGGGAGCTCAGCTGGAATTGTAAGCACTTAGACCCACCCACCTTTCCATGTGACTTGGGTTTCTCATGCCTGGTAGCTTGTTTTTCAAGATGGAATGTCCAAAGGGCAGTGTCCCATGATACTCAGACAATAAGCGACAAAATTTCTTACAACCTAGATTCAGAAGTCATGTGGTATCACTTCTGTCATATTCTTCTGTTCAAAAAATAAGTCACAATGTCAGCTTAAATTCAAGGGGAAGGGACCACCCAAGGGCCTGAATACCAGGAGGCATGTCTCATTGGGGCCCCTTTGAAAATAAGTTGCCAGACCTCAAATTAAAATGTTATATGGAAATCCAGAGAGAAAAATCTGTGTGAAAAACACTTGAATTTACAGAATTTATAGATTCAGGGCCCAATTTGATATAGATTATCTAATTCTATTCAGTGTCTCTAAGATTATCGTATATAATATTGAACTACAATGAGTTTCATCTTCATGATAAGATATTTACAAAAATGCTATAAATCAGTTTTCACATTACTCCCATTACTACTGCAGTATTTGAATTTTAGGTAAAAAATTTCCTTCTTTTTTAGTAACGATCATTTCAAATGATGGCTACCATTTATTAATTATTTACAACTTTCCAGAAATTGTCAATCCTAAACAAGCCTATAAGAGAAATACTGTTATTATCCCAACTGTATAAACATACCAACAGAGAGAAGCTTCAGAGATTAAGAATTTGCTAGGAATCACATAGCTGTTGAGTGGCAAAGCTCCAACTTGACCCTAGGGAATAAGATTCGGAGTTCACACTCTTAAATATAAGAGTTGCTGCAAAATCCTGTACTTAGACACATTATCTCAGTAACTAGTAATGAGGTCATGTTATCCTGCAATGGAATCTAGGGCAGGGTTTTAAGAAGTGTCAATTTCCTCCAGGCCAAGACCACCAGGAATACACCTATACTTGAACAAATTGGGTATGTTACAGATTGCAGTGTGGAGGAACACATAACAGGGAAACATGGGGAGTCTCTATAAGAAAGTTTTAGAAATAGCCTTAGTATTTGAGCTTTGGTTGGGTGACTTTGAGGAGGGCTTAAGGAAGTGGGGATGTGTTCTAGATTTGATGCTGCCAGAAAGCAGGAGCAAATCTATGATTGGGTAAATCAAAAAATCCTATCTATAAGAAGGAATAGATTAGAGTGATGATAAAGCTGTAATTGGCAAAGAAATAACGGTCACTCAAGTTAGTCAGGAAAGAGAGATGCTTGGTATTTTGTGGTTTGCACAATGACCTCGTTTTTGTTGGCATTTAGACAAAATTATGAAATGGTCTTGTTTTTGTCTCATTTTATCATGGTTTCCGAGTGAGCTTGTCTCATGTTGGTGTACTGTGAGATTTGTTTATGTCCAAAAGGAGAACAACATGGCCTAGCTTGAGGCTAGGTCAGCTTCTAAGAACACTGAGGGCTTGCTGTGAGTGTCAGACTCATTCCTAGACATCAGGGACTGCTTTTATTATTTCTTAGTAGGGTGAGTTTTTTGAGTGAGTATAGTATGCCTTGTTTGTTTTAGCACATTATTATTTTCCTATAATGCTGAAGTTGCTGAATCAACTAAACAAAAATACTGTATATTTGAACTTTTAATTCTTTTTTTTTAAGATTTTATTTATTTGTTTGACAGAAGAGAGAGGGAGAGAGAGCAAGCAAGCACAGGCAGAGAGAGTGGCAGGCAGAGGCAGAAGGAGAAGCAGGCTCCCTGCTGAGCAAGGAGCCGGATGTGGGACCCGATTCTGGGATGCTGGGATCATGACCGAGCCGTAGGCAGCCGCTCAACCAACTGAGCCACCCAGGCGCCCCTGAACTTTTAATTCTAAAGTGATATTATTAATAAAAAATATTTTATTAAGATCATTTTATTTTTAACTATCAAATACAATATGAATCAGATTGTTAAGTGTGTTGTCATTATATTTTGGAGGAAAGCTTTTCCCCAAAAGAACAAATATCTAAATTTTTAATGAGATGAAAGAGGGGATGTTTGATATATTGGCAGGCTGATTTTATGTTAATCGTGCATATGTTTTAATATTTATGCTAAGGTGTTACTTCTACATTAACTGCTTTTGGCATTATTTTCTATAACATTTGCATTAAAGAAGGCCAGAGATTTTGAACCCAGATATACTAAAAAGTCAACATGATATATAAGATTCACAGGAATTGTGTTTTATAGTAATTGTTGAAAATATACTGTAACCAAATAAAAACGTTTATATCCCACTTGGTCATCTTGGCTGACTGGGTTAAAAACCATTAAACTTTAAGAGGCAGAATTTAGAAAATTAGATTGGACACCATTCAGCAGGTGCTAGAATTCACTATTCAGGCTAATGAGCATTACAAGGTACTTTGGAGAAAAAAAAGAGAACAGAAAAGAAAGAAAACTATTCTCAGTCCTTTAAGTATACTAGGTTTCTTTTCTTTGACTACATATACCTGATTATACTTCAAGATTCAGTTTAGTTCTCAACTCCTTTGCTTGACAAAAATGCCCATTCCTAATGACCCTAAAATCCTCTTCACCATTCTATCATTATTTTTGTCTGTCTCCCCCACTAGACATGGACACTTCAAGGACGAGGTCATTCATCTCCTTACCTCAGTGCCTAACACAGTGTCTGCCATTTAGTGGGTGCTCAAAAAAAAAAAAAAAAAGTGCATATTGAATGAATAAATGAATGAACAAAAGGAATTTTTATTCTCACTTCATAAATAAATTGGTTTAAAAAATTTACTTTCTCATAATTAACAAAGCTGTTATACTATGGTAAATGAAATTGTTACCTAATTCCATAAAAACCTCAAGATAGTTTACTTTAAAGATAAAGTGATTTTCTAACTTATATATTATCTAACTTATTATTCCTTTTGAAATTGCATCTTTTTTTTTTTCTGTACCCAGAAGACAAAATATTTTCTAAAGAAAAATGCAAAACAGGTGTGGATCATCTGTAGTCATTTAAAGAAACTTACCAATACATTTTTGAATGTATATTTTAGAAAACACATGCAAAGTTAGCTTAATTTCCAGTGCAAATAAAACAAATATTGGTATTTATAAATACCACATTAAAAGTCCTTTAAATTAACATCATGACTTCCAAAAAATGAACTCCTGTGTCTAGAGTGTTAAGAGAAGAACAAAAAAAGCAATCTTGTTAATTCACACATATTTATGGCCAGATATGCTCATTAAATAACATTGCCATCGACTGTTACTCAGGACAAATATGTACTATTTCTTTTGAAATCAGATTTTACTAAGAAAAAAACATTGTTCTATAAATTAGTAGGTGACAATTATGGCACTACTTTGTCTTGTTGCTTCCCATTGTTAAATTTAACATTGTCAAACTTAAAAAAAAATCATCATGAACAACAACAAATACTGCCAAGAATTCAAGTTGCACCAATAAATAATAATTCCATAAATTGTAATACTAATTGTATGAATTTTTGCATGTTACTTACAATCGTGTTGAAGGTTATGTGTAAAGAATATCTTCTTGGTCCCTAAATATCTTGAGAGGACTGTAAGGACAAGATTTTCAAGAAAGAGTCATTTTTCTTTATTAAAGAAGAAACTTAGAAATATTTTATTCATGCTTCCTGATAAGTGTGTTGGAATTGTTTCCATCATGATTTAATTAATTGATTAATTATCTAAATAAACCAAATGTAGCCAACTCAATAAAATACAGTTTAATTCATAATTCAATTTAGAAGACAGAGGAAATAGTTCAGCAATTTTGCAAGTCACTTAAAATTAATTTACATAATAACTTAAAGATTTTAATAACTTAATAATTAGCCAAGTTAATAGTCAATTATATAAGTAATACTAAGATACATTTCAAAGGTTATATAATGAGTCATAGAAAATTTTAAAACACAGTTAGGTATTTTTAATGGACCCATATTTCAGAGAGGAAACAAAATCCTAAAATAATGGTTATAAATATATATTCTTGACTTTGTCCATGTGTTTCAGCTCTTTAACATCTCAGTTAGATAAACATGTACTGTAGTAAATACATTTTTCTATCATAAATACAGATGAGGCACAGGGTAAGTCATTTGTGAATATTTTATGCCATTATGAAAGTGAAATACTTCACTGCTAATATAGATCTCATAGAATGCTCCCACACTACATTCAAACCCTGAGAGGTAGACATAATTTTTCTCATATTAAAGGCCATCATTTTATCAGAAATTCCCATTGCTAAGCACATAAATATTTGAAGATTTTTATCCTATTTGTAAGAAATACTCTATAGCAGATGACAGTTCATAGCCAAACCTTAAGGGTAATTTACCAAATACTAGATGAGCATTTGGGATCTAAGTTATGTTGCTGGTGATGAATGGAGGAAGGATTAGAATGACTATAACTTGCCTCCAGGCCTGGAATACTAGTGACTCACCTTTATTAAGTACTTTGTATATGGAATATAGATATGTTATGATAACCATTGAGATTCAGAGAAGTTAAGTAACTTGCACAAGGTCGCAGAACTAGTAAGTTGCAGAGTCAGAATTTAAATCCGGCAGACTATCTTTTGTACATGCATGATCATTCTCTATACTGTACTGTCTCCCTTTAGAACTTTAGAACAGGTAATTTCCCTTTTATTTGAGGGAGCTGAGGACCCATAGGTTAAAATAACTGTTAAAAAGTCACACAGTATATCTTTGTTGAGGTAGAATAAAGCCCAGATAGTTTACTCCAAGTCCCCAAATTTTCCACTATGACAAATTGTTCCCCCACTTCTCCAGAAGCCCCAATTTCGTTCAATATCATAGATTTTTGCTTCTCTTGTTTTACTCACCCCCTCCTAGGATCAGTGCCTTTTTTTCAACCTACTTGTTTCATCCACAGCCAGCCTCATAGAATATTCTAGATCAACCTGGACTTTGGTTTAGGCCATTTTACCAAAGTGGAAAAAACCCTGAACTAGGCCAACAAGGTAAGAGATTTGCATTTTTATACTGGCAAAGGGATTTGATGAAAGATAGATAAATACTGAGAAGAATGAAAGGTCTCAAAACCATGTATTACAAGAGTGGCGGAAATTAATCTGCCAAAGAGAAAATCCTTGGAAAAGAGGGACTTTCTGTTTCTCAATATTTGGAGAGTGATGCACTGGTATCTTCCCACTGCCCTTCCAGTTCCCCTCTCCCCTCATATGTATCCTGTATCCTGGGATGTTCACCCATATGGATTGCACCAAGAGGTTCTCTTTCCTCTGGCAATGGAAGTCACCAGAAAGAAGAAAGAGTGTGAGATCTAGTGTGTACTCCCTAGTTCTCTTCTTGCTGGGTCATTGTGGTTTGGCTATGAAATTCTTCCAAAGACTCTCTCCTATTTGGGTGCTCTCTCCTTTTGCTATCTTCCCTAAGTTCCTTCCCTGATATCTAACATTTCTTCCTTTTGCTTCAGACCTAGTAGTGATGATGGGTCTGTCATGCTCTTCGCCCCATAGTATGAACACTCTGAGCAATTTCCCAGTCCCTGATTGACACAGGAGGTCTGAAAGATGGGGGAGAATTAACCAATTAAATCTCATTAACAGGAAGTAGAGAATGCAAAGAGACATATTTCAACAAAATATTAAGAAGGATTTTCTGAAGAATGCCAATGTGGTGTGTGGCCTGAGAAAACAAACATCTTCATCATTTGAAGATAAAAGTCAGGCAGTGAGACCATTCAATATAGTAAAGACTCCTAGGAGGAGCCCCTAAACTCCCAAGAAATCAAGTCGGAAGTCAATTTGTGGTTGTGGAAAGTATAGGAAATGCCTTTAAGAGCATTACCATTTATTTCATAGCTACTCATTCTTAAAAAGAAAAAAAGTAGTTTTATACTCTAGTTTAGACCAGTCTTATTATTTTTAAAAGAAAGGCCAAATATAAAGAAAACTAAGAATATATACTTCATGTACTTATTATATATTAATAACTTTGCTAAATAGTCCTTTTTAACCTCAGGTTTCATTTATATAGCATACTAGTCAATCTGTTTGGGTATGAAATTCTAAGTTTTGACAAATATATATATATGTTACCACCACTAAAATTAAGGTATAGAATTTTCCATCACCCCAAAAAATTCCTTTGTGCCCATTTGTAATTAACTCTCTCTCCCAAACCCTAGCCCTATACCCCAGCAACCAGGATGATTTCTGTGCCTACTCATTTTTATTTTTCTAGAATTTCACATGAATGAAATTGCAGCATATGAAAGCTTTTCTGCCCAAATTCTTTGCTTTAGCATATGGTTTTGAGTGTCATCCATATCGGTCCATTTACCCATAGCTTATTACTTTCACTGATGAGAACTATTCTATTATACCATAACTTCTCTATTCTATTTACCTGATTCACTTTTGAGCTATTCCCAGTTTTAAATTATTATGAATAAAGCACTTATTTAAGTAAGGTTTTTGTGCTGACTTGTGTTTTCATTTCTCTTGGGTAAATACATAAAAATGAGATTATCATTTTTATTATCACAGTAAGTATGTGTTAGGAATTTATCAAACTATTTTCCTTGTGCTAAGTGGTTAGAAGTATTATTTCATTTAATCCTTAGAATGCTAAATCCTGGACGCCTGGGTGGCTCAGTGGGTTAAAGCCTCTGCCTTCGGCTCAGGTCATGATCTCAGGGTCCTGGAATCGAGCCCCGCATCGGACTCTGCTCAGCAGGGAGCCTGCTTTCTCCTCTCTCTCTGCCTGCTTCTCTGCCTACTTGTCATCTCTGTCTGTCAAATAAATAAATAAAATCTTTAAAACAACAAAACAAAACAAGAATGCTAAATCCTTATTATCGCATTTAAATCTTAGAGAAGAGGGGCACCTGAGTGGCTCAATCACTTAAGTCTCTGCCTTCAGCTCAAGTCATGATCCCAGGGTCCCCCCTGAGCAGGGAGGACCCTGCTTTTCTCTCTCACTTTGCCTCCCCCCCCACCACTTGTGTTCTTTCTCTCTCTCTGAAATAAATAAATAAAATCTTTAAAAAAATAAAAAATAAATCTTAGAGAAGAATCATATTTCCTTTCATTTTATGGATAAAAAAACTGAGGCTTATAGAGATCAAGAGACTTGTCCAGGGCTATGTGTCTAGTAAGCTGTAAGGTCAAGATTAGAACCTAGACACAATAGCTCGTTCATAGAAAAGATGACTATTATGAGTAGCTGGTTATCAAACAAATATCATAGTGTGCATCTATTATGCACCAGTCAGTGGTCCAGGTCTTGAAAACTTAAGCGTTAAAATAAAAACTGACCAAAAACTTCTGCCTTCAGCGATACTGCACAGAATCTTCGGACCCAGTGGAGAGTTAGATGACAAACTGCTTGGCTAAAAATATACCATCATAGAAGTACAGAAAAAAACAACAACATAGGTTTAAAGTCTGGCAGTAGATGATGACCTAGCCTGGAAATAGGAATAGTACTTAGAAGTCAGACTCCGTAATTCTAAATCTAGGCCATTCTGTTTGCTGGGAGGACAAACTTCATTAGGTTATGTAACCTCTCTAGTCCCTAGTTTCTTCATTTATAAAATGGAGATAGGCATTTATATTTGGATTAAATGAATTAACATGATGCGGCATTTAAAACAGTGTCTGGCACATAGTAAGAGCTCAATAAATGTTAGCTCTTAACATTATTGGGGACATATTGTCAATTTCAGTCCAATTCCCAAGTTGGCCTCTTGCCTGAAATTCATTTAAGTTCAGTAAGATCTCTCTGTCTGTGAGTGTGTTTATTTATTTTCTTCCTTGTTCTAGCAGAGTTTAAGATGGCATCTGTCAATATTAGAGAGATGAAGCTTACCTGAAGATAACAAATGATGACATTTGGATTTTCGTTCAACTTCAGAGTTTTAAGAGTCAGCCTCATAGAAGCAGAATAATCAACAGGCACTTCATACGTAATATTATAGCTGGTAAAATATTCCACCCAAATTTATCAGCCTCTATGCCTATGTAAAATTACCAAGTTCCCTGCAATAGCAATCCATTTCTTTAGTTCTGGCTCACAAAATAAGAAAGCCATGGAAAGTTAGGATAGGTAAATAACAAGCTTAGTGTTAAAGATAGAATTGGAACTAAATATTGATAACATGTTTGTCTCATTTCCACATGCCAAAACAAGCTGACCTCACACACACACACACACACACACA